>VZQC01014532.1:2352129-2453523 GCA_009823505.1 Rhizomys pruinosus
GCCCTCTGTACACTTGCATGTGTGGTCTCAATGCATCTTTCCATGTTAACATCAGGTTTCAGCAGCAGGGCCTTATCGCCTCTCTTCTTGCAGGTATCCCAGTTTAGAGGCAGGAGCCTTTACCTTTGTGGGCCTTAGATCCCCTGGCCAACATCTCCCTGGCGAACTGG
This sequence comes from Rhizomys pruinosus, assembly GCA_009823505.1. Classification (NCBI taxonomy): domain Eukaryota; kingdom Metazoa; phylum Chordata; class Mammalia; order Rodentia; family Spalacidae; genus Rhizomys; species Rhizomys pruinosus. Next base: position 2,352,300 of record VZQC01014532.1, read on the forward strand.
TGAATTGGGAAGGGGGGGGTGGGTGAGGGACACTGGGTATATTCGATTAATGCATATTTAATTGACGTGAGTTCAAACAAGTGCCCAGTTTTGCCTAGACACTGTCTACAGGATACACGGTGTTTTGGACTTAGTAAAAGTAACTATGTGTATATTAACAAACATTGGTTACAGACTCTGATAAAAACGGTAATGCATCCGAGTTAATGGAGATATAATTCACTGTTGTGTAACAACTATTATAGTGGGTCCTGATGACAACTTACTTTCTAGGTGCCACAAAGGTTTGATATGAGAGACTTCTTGCCCCCCCCCAGCATAAGGAGAAATATACTGATGAGTGGTGGTTGCTCTCCAACTGTAAATTGGAGACAACGATTATAGAGGTAATCTTTATAAAAATGTAAAACTCTTTCTTCTAATTGACTAATAGACATAGAACTGTGGAAAAGGATTACTTCTCTGTCAGAACCAAATGTAACACTAAAGTCCTAACTATGCGCTTAGCAAAATATATGCATTACAAGGAGCTCTGACATCAGTAATGGATTATGCCATCCAATGATATTTTTAATTGTGTTAATTTCACTGATCCTTCCTTGTTACTTTGTTTAAGATATATAACACTCATCTGCCTCCTGCTCTGGGGCTCAATTGTAAACACTTCAAAAACTCATCATTTCTTCTCCATTTCAGAACTCCCATCTTAATGAATTTGTGAAGAAGTTCATGTTTAGAGTGTCTTCTCTTGGAGATCTGTCTTCCATAGCTGCTAAGAAGTTAATTTCCGCTTCTTGCATGCTTTCATAAAGTAAAAATCGTCTCTCTCTTGGAAAATGCTGTTAACATATTGACTTTATCTTTGATGTTTAGCGGTTTCATCATGATGTATCCAAATGGATTTTAGATATTATTTATCATAACTTAGGCCTTCTGAATCTATTATTGGTATCATTTAACAATTCAAGAAATTTGTCAGAATTGATCCATGTCATTGCTGCCCCTCTTATTTCTTTCCTTTCCTTGTGACAGTAAGACCCCTATATCTCTTCCATGTGTTTAATATCCTCTGATGTTTTCCGTTCTATATTCATATACACTACTTTCTAAATGTTTTCTAGCACCACCACCTCATAATTTTTTCTTCAGCAGTGTTTCAACTGATATTAGACTGTGGTTTGATCTGCTATTGAAAGTAAGTTCTCCTTATAGATATGTCTTATATATTTAACAGGCATTTGAAACACTGAATTTTAATTTCTATATTTGCTTGCTTTTCTAATTTCCATAATTATTACTTTATTCTTTTCTTGTTTTGTAGTCAGTGGTTGAGAACCATAGTTGTTTTTTTTTTTTTTTGTATGTGTATGAATGTTCTGTCTGCATGTAGGTCTGTGCACCCATGTCGTGCAATGCTGCGGAGGTCAGAAGAGGGTCTCAGATTCCCCTGGAACTGGAGTTCTCCTGGAATTGGAGTTACAGACGGTTCTTAGCCGCCATGTGGGTGCTGGGGATCGAATCCAGGTCCTCTGCAAGAGAAGTTGGTGCTCTTAACCGCTAGGCTATCTCTCCAGCCCTCGAGAACCCTAGTCTTTTGATCTAGGTACTTTGTTTCCTCTGTGTGTGTATGTATGTGTGTGTGTGTGTGTGTGTGTGTGTATGTGTGTGTGTGTGATGATATGTGTGTGAGTACGTGCATGTGTCTATGCACATGTGCACATCTTTTTACTGAAAACCCTTATGTTTTAGAACTGCATCTGTGAGAATTCTTTGAGGAATGGTTTGTTGTTAAAGTTTTCCAAGGAGAGTTTTTACCAGTTTTCTTTCAATTTATTTGTTTTAAACTCAGTTTCATTAGGTTTGGCTTAGTTTCCATAGATGCCTGACAGGATCACACAGTCAGAAGTACCACTGTAAAATTTTCATTTTGATCTTTTTTTTTTCAGGTTGCCAAAGTACCAGGAACTCAGTCTTTATGTCCATAAGACAGTCAGTTTACAGTTCCTAAGTGAGTGGTGACATTCTCTTCCCCCTCCAGTGCTCAGCTGTGATGGCTTATTTCCCTCACTAACTGCTGAGAGAGAAGGATTTATATGATATCTTATTTCTAATTTATCCTAGCCATGAAATGTACTTGAAGATGTATTGTGAGCATCTTATTAGATGGTTCCTCCATGATAATAGTCTGGGATTTGCCTCTTCTTAACAAGACACAGTGATACCCTGTAATCTAGAATTCAAATATACAAAGTACCAAACTTTGTATATTTCAATGTTGAAAGCCAGAATTAGAACTTTATTAGTCTCTGATTATTTTGTAGGTTCTTAAGATCATTTTAAAAGATTGAATAACCATTTATATTTCTCTATCTGCAATGTTTCTACATTCTACATCAAAAACAGTATGTTTTATATGGTATATAATAAAATATCACATGTAACCTAAGTTTCAAAATCTAAAATTGTAACCCATGTACAATATTATTGGAACATAATAATTTTATATTCCAAATGATTTTATTTAAGTTATTAATTTCTCAATTTGAATAGGAGATAGAAAACATAATTAGTCTAAGAAGCTCTTTTTTTACACAAGGTAATTTATTTATTTTATTTATTTTATTTTACATTATTCCAAAATATGCATATTTCCTGTGCAGTTGCTGTTTGATTTAGAAAGTCTTTTCCACCTATGTCTTGTAGGTTGCTGCAGACTTTTTCTTCTATCACTTTCAGGGTTTCAGGTTTCAAGTTGAGATCTTAGATCCACTTGGAGTTTATTTTTGTACAGGGTAAGAGGTAGGGGTTTAATTTTGTTTTTCTACAAATGGTGATCCAGTTTTGCCAGCCCATTTGCTGAAGATGCTATCTTTCCTCCATTAAACTTTTTTGGCCCCTTTGTCAAATATGAGGTGGCTGAAGTTATATGAGCTTAAGTTTGGATCTTCGATTTTGTTCCATTGGTCAATGGTTCTGGGTTTTTTTTTTTTTTTTTTTTTTTGCCGTAACCAGGGCTTGTCTTTATGACTATAGCCCTGTAATATAGCTTGACGTCTGGTAATGCAATCACTCCAGTGTTGCACTTTTCACTCAGGGTTGCTTTAGCTATTCAGGGTCTTTTGTTTTTCCATATGAATGTAAGGATTTTTTTTTTCTGTCTGTGAAAAAGCTCATGGGGATTTTGATTGGGATGGCATTGAATCTGTATATTAATTTGTGTAGAATGGACATGTTTACTATATTAACTTTTCCAGTCCATGAGCATGGGCGGTCTTTCCATCTTTTGATGTCATTTTCAATCTCCTTCTTCTGGGTTTTAAAATTTTTGTTGTAGAGGTCTTTGGTGTCTTTGGTTAGGTTTATTCCTAGGTGTTTTTTTTTTTTTTGAGGTTATTGTAATTGGGAAGATCTCCTTATATTCCTTCTCCAGTTGCTTATTGTTGCTGTAAAGAAAGGCTACTGATTTTTCTAGATTTATTTTGTATCCCACCACTTTGCTGAAACTTTTGATCATTTCTAAGAGTTTTCTGGTGGAATTTTTAGCATCCCTTAGGTAAACTATCATATCATCTGCAAAAAGGCATAGTTTTACTACCTTTTTTCCAATTAGTACTCCTTTAATTTCACTTTCTCACCTTATTGCCCTAGCAAGCATTTCAAGCACTATATTGAAGAGGAGTAGTGATAGTGGACAGCCTTGCCCTGTTCCGTGTTCCTGCCTTTAAGGGGAATGCTTTCAATTTTTCTCCAAAAATATGGAATGCTTCACATATTTGCATGTCATCCTTGCAAAGGGGCCATGCTAATCTTTTCTGTATCATTCCAATTTTAGTATATGTGCTGCCGAAAGCTAGCACTACACAAGGTAATTTTAATATTAGTTCTCTACTTTTAAAAATACAATACATAAACAAGGCTTCACAGTTATGGCCTGATCCAGGATCTGACTGCAATTGTTTCCATGTGGTTTGAGTGTGTTTTCCAAAGACTCATGGGATGGAAACTCCGTCTTTAGTGTAGCAATATAAAGAGGGGTTTAGGGAGGTAAAGCAAGAGGGCATCAGTAGGTCTTGGTGGAGGTGTTGTCCTCAGAAGACATGAAGATCATTCTCATGAGACTTGGTTAGTACACAGGAGAAGATTGATTGTGCTGTCCTCTGCAGGAGCACCTCAGCAGAACCAAACTCGACTAGTGGTGTTCCCCTAAATCTCCTGAAGTGTAAGCTAAAAAAAAAAAAAAACCTCTTTTGTTTATAAAGCATTTTCTCCAATATTCCCATGCAGATTTCTCCTTTGTCTTTTATTATTCATTTGGAGACTGTAGCCATGGGGACTATGTCAGCAACATTGAGGGTGGGTCTTCTCTTCATGGTTAATCCTGCATGACAGTTCTCTCACAGGCACACCCAAAGAAGTGCCTCACTAATGCCCTATGTGTTTGTTAGCTCTATCAAGTGGACAATCAAAATTAGCAGCACATACACTGACAAGTAGAAACTGATTGGTGCCCCTGTCTTCACTTCATGACTTCCCTCCCATTTTGTTAGCTTAGAAGTTACAAACAAATTGGACTCAAAAGTTTCAATACCAAATATGCATGTAAGAAACATTCAGAGACACAGACTTTATTTCTTGTTGCTAAACAAGAGAGTGTGCAGAAAAGACTTGCAGTAACTATGCTGAAGGAAAACTTACTTCTAATGGGGATGAAGGGACCTGAGGTTAACACTAACTATGTCCTATGTTTTGCTGTCAACGTGTACTATTTTCCAGTAGAGTTTTATGGAGCAGAATTGCAGTTTAATAAGAGGCTCATTTGCAGGTACACTTCCCACCCACTGAAAAGCTGTCTTGGTTTTATAACAGTCTGATTGGAGTCCTGGGGAGGTATAGCCCTCTGTTAGCAGCTCACCTTAATGGAAATGAATTGCATCCATTGTCATCCTCTTACTATGCATTACTGTGTTAGCGTAAGCGGGATAACAACTTACTTTTACCACCAGCAGCCTGATTAGTTTGTTTAGTTCTTTGAGCTAATGTATAAATTATACATTTTGAGGACTTCTCTTCTTCCTTTGTGTGTGTGTGTGTGTGTGTGTGTGGTGTGTGTGTGTATAGCTGAAAGATAAAAGACTAAAAAGATTAAATTAGCCTTTTAGCTTATATTTTATCTGAAATAAACCTCAACATTTTATGTCCATTTTCTCCTTTTCCCTCTTGCCTCATCTCACATGGATTATGAAGCAAATGCATACAAAGATAAATTAATTTCCCCTAAATATTTACTTTGCCTAAAATAAAAAATAAACACTGTTTTCAAAAAAGGCAGAGAGATTTGCTTCTTTGGGGATGGTTAAGTTTGCATTAGTAACTTTGATTTTGGCCCACAGGCAGTGCTTCAATATGACTGTCCTCTAGCATGGGCGAGGTGAGCCCTTAATTGGACAGATTAGAATATCATAGAGCTCGATACAGGGGAAGGTAACACAGGTGGAACCCTATGTACATGCTCGTTCTCGAGCTCTACTCTTAAGGCCCTTACTCCTTATGTGTCCATGGGATTGTGCTCTGCCGTCTCATCCCTCCCTCTGCCTCTCTGTGTGTCTATCTGCATTTGTGCTAATTTTCAATCATCTGAGTCCCACATAATTTGAGGCTCATATAGAATGCCCCAAGTGAGAGAACTGATAATTTCATTAATTTTTCCATACTCTGAAGTTTGTTTTTGTACATTCAGTAGCATATTGTGTCTTCCTCATAACTATTGTATAACATTGTTTTATATTAAACACAGTTGTTGAATTTTAGACATAAATAGAAAAATAAATCTGCAAATTAGATTAAAAAAAAAACAATGTAAAGCACTTTTTGGAAAGATCTCCAAGTAAGCCTGGAATATGGCCTGCCCCCATCCCCACCACGGTCAGAGCTCTGTCTTCATATGGTCTTCAATAATTTCTTCCTCTCTTTCCCTTTCAACCCTGCAATTCTTCCATCTTAATTATGAATCCCATAGAACTCCAAAAACATGAAATTCTAAAATTATCCCTATTGATATGTTTGTCAATGGTATCTAAAACCAACTAAAGGTTTGCCTAGTTCTCAAAGCTAGAATAATTCCGAGAAATGCCATGAAAAATCCTCAAATTCTCAGGATCGTTGTCTGTCTTACTTTTCCTATTTCTGTGATAAATACTTGACCGAAGCACCTTGAGGAGGAAAGACTTCTTTGGGCTCAGAATTTGAGGTTACAGTTTATCAGGGTGGGGAATTCACAGCAGCAGCTCCTTGAGGCAGCTGGTCCCACTAAATCCACAGTCAGGAACTAGAAAGTGATGCCTGTTTCAAGGTGACCTTCTCCTTTCTTTTCAGCCAGGGAGAGGTGCCACATGCAGTGGCTGGATCTCTTACCTCAATTAACCTAAACAAGAAAATGTCCCATGGACATTCCCAGGCTCATCTCGCAGGTGATTCTGGATCTAATCAAGTTGACAATTATGGTAATCAAAACCAAGGCAAGACTAGTGGTTTACCTTAATCTACCTGAAGAAAAAGAAGAGGAAAAAAAGGAAAAGGAGGAAGAGGACGAAAAGAAGATCCGAAGAAAAGGTAGAAGTCAGTTTATTTGTGTAATGTATACTTTCCCATTTCTCTTGACTAAGATAAAAAGAGAAAGATGAGACACATAGCCAAACCTTTACTCAACCAGACACAGTGGCTGGGGTTAATCTTGGTTATTAACTTCATCAGAAATGAAATCAATTAAGCAATGTGCTTCTGGGGGTTCTCAGAAAGACGAACTGAAGAGAGGAGACTCTCCCTCAGAACAAGTGACACCTTACAGCGTGACCAAGATATAGAAAAATCCATGGTAAAAACCACTGCTTTTCACCTGTCCACTTTCACCCTGTCACTGAGCGCATCTACTGTGCAGCTGTGATGTTGTCCTTTGCTGGCATCAGAACCCAGATTCTTCAGCCTTCCAACATGACTGAAGGCCAGTGGCTCTCCAGAAATTGCCCAGAGCTTCAGTGCTGGACCGGGAGTTCTGAGACATCCAGCCTTGTTGACTGAGCGCTTACCATGTTCTCAGCCTCTCTAGTGTGAAGAGTCATTTTGGACAACCAAATGTGTATCCTATATGCCAATCTAGGATAGCCCCCTGTGTAAATTGTATTTATATCATCAGTACTGGTTCTGTAGGAACATGGACTAATACAGGTCCACATTCATAATCTCAGCAGTCAAAGGCTCAGACAGAAGGATAGGAACTTTGAGGGGACCTGGGCCACATAGCAAAACTTTGTTTCTAAAAGTCTAAACACAAAACAATATAAGACAAAGCACAAAAAAACTTTATTTATAAAAAAACAAACAGAAGTTGCATTTTGCATACCTAAATATTTTAAGCCTAGTTTTCAGCTTTTACAGACAAATCGTTCCACTATCCGATTCTTTTGTTAGACGTGGGCATCACTAAATAAATAAGACTAGAAAGGCACTTTATAGGGGTTGAGGAGCAGGCAATATGGGTAAAGGGTTTACTGAAGATGCATAGCCACCTCAGTTCAGGAATGTCAGTGCTTACTTCTTACCCCTGCTCTGGGCAGTGAAGATATTATCATCCCTGGCCAGTAAGTCTACACAAACAGGCATTTCCAGGTTGAATGAGAGATCCTGTCTTAAAAAAATAAGTTGGAGAACTGACTCATTGAGGAAGATACCCAGTGTTGATGTCTGGTCTTTGAATGGGCCATGAGCAAATGTACCTGCTCTCTCTCTCTCTCTCTCTCTCTCTCTCTCTCTCTCACCTTAGAAATGAAGAAAGGAAAGACACATACAGGTTGAAGTACTGTTTTTACCTATCCTCATCATTTACACCATGACAAGCTAGGAAGGCAGTATACAGTCCACTAATGGCTTTGTTTTGCAAAAAAAAAAAAACCAAAAAACAAACAAACAAAAAAAACAAACAAAAAAAAAAAACAAAGCAGACAGCAGTCTATCCCACAAAATTCACCATGGACATATAAAAATTAACTGTTTGTGACCTGAGTTCACAGAGAAAGGAGGGCAGGGTGGGTGCTCATGCCCAAGCTCTGTCTATCTCTCTCTTTCTCTCTCTCTCTCTCTCTTTCTCTCTCTCTCTCTCTCTCTCTCTCCTGGCCTTCATTCTAATTAACCTGCCCCCTATTTTCCCCTCCCCTTTATTTCTGTCATCTCCATTTCACAGTATCACTTGCTCAGTGAAAAGAGGCTGCGACACATTCTATTTAGAAAGTAAGTGTCTCACTAGGGTGATGAGTCTTTTTTTTTTGAGGTCATTTATCTAATTGCTCTTTGCAGATAAGAATTAATTAGCCCGATGATTTTTCTTCGTTTTTGGATGGGTTCCCCACCTGAAGAGAAGAAATTCCTTGGTGTCAGTGATTAATTGCTCAGCCAGAAGCACAGTGCCTCGCATTTGTAATAAATGCCGGCTGGCTCCTCAGGTCACATTAAGAAGCAGGCAGGTTGTGCTGTAATGTACAGGATTATAAAGCACTTGTATAAATAGGAGCAGCAGCATTTGATTGTGATTAAATATTTTAATACATCACAGGGTAAAGTAGTTTCAGGATGCTGAAGGTAAGAGCCTTCACTTAGGATCGCTTTTCTCTCTCCTTCAAGAGATAGAACACCTCAGGACCAATGACAGCAGGTGGCATTTCAAGGTAAGGTTGTCTAAAATGACCTCAGTGAACCATGGGGTTTGGTGCTTCATTTCCAGCTGTCTCTTTCATTTTTTTGAATAACGACCACTGAAAAGCTTGAGCATACTCACTTCCCAAACCACATTTGCTCCCAGAAAGGAAAGCAATGAGCTACCTTTTGGTTTGTTTCCAAATTAATGACTTTAGTTTTTAGTCTAATTTTTTTATTCAATAGTGTGTACACGAGACCTGTAAACCTCAGAATAAAGCAACTACATTCAAAGACGAGCAAAGAAAGGGTGCTAAGTGCCTGAGACCAGGAATACATAAGAAAAGATCCCAGGAGTAAATGGAGGGCCAGGCTTACTGTGTAGTTTACTTGAAGACAGAGGGTTTTAAGTAATCTGGCTATGATTTTTATTTCATAGAATTAAATTGGTAGGGTGTCTTTATGGCTATCTTCAGGATAAAGGGAGAAATCCCAGTATAAATTGGCATTTTACCAAAGGTCATGCTGAATAATGAACAAGGGTAGCCAACAGAGTCAGAACAGAACAGTTCTGACTCTTAGCTGAGGTGCTATGAATATTTAAAAAAAATAACTATAATCAATTAAAAACTTAAATAACATAAATTGAAACAAGCAATATGAATAAGATATTATCAACAACCCATTATGGTTATGAACAACTATTTGAATGAAAACATTTCTGAATGAAAATATATTTTTATAGAAGGCAATGATTTTTTTTCAAAGGGAGATCTGCTAACTAGAGGACATGAATTTGTTGCTTTGAAAGAGTAAATGATAGAATATTTACACTTGTTTGTCTGTTATTTCTTAAAATAATAAGATCTAGTGAGGTTCTTCCCCCTCAGGTAGGGTGACCCATCATAGTATTGCTTTCTGTGTTCTATAGTTTTTTTTTTCTTTTATTCTATATTTTCATGGACTGAGAAATGAGGACATATATACCATAAGTCCTTAATAAGTAACAAGTAAACACTGCAGCAATGTGAATCTTCAGTGGATTCACTTGCCAGGAAGGTCCCTGAGGACCACATCCTCTCTTATCAGCTCCTGCCTCTGTTCTCCTAAACTACACAGAAAATAAACTACTGTTTGGAAAAGCCTCTAGATTTCCAATTTTATTGATCATTGCAATAACATTAATATTTGCTGCCTCCTTTGATTCTGACAAGAGAGCAGGGAATTTCTTCTGTGTCACAAAGACAGACCCAGGCATTTTTGTTGTTGTTGTTAAATTTTTATTTTAAATTGCTTAACTTTTTTTTTTTGCTTTTATTGATGTTTTGTGTATTTCGGACATCACTTTTCAGTTCAATTTAGGCATATTTTCCTTTCCCTTCCCCCCACCCCACCCCAGATCACGCATTCTGCCATAACTATCCTGCATCTTTTTCTCAGTCTTTTTTTATGTTTAAGAGTTCACATTTTTCCTCCCTTAATTTTATATTACTCCAAAATATGGATACATATTTTGCACCAATATACAGTAATTACAGAGTCTGAAAATATGTGGTGGGTGAATTCTAGACCCTGTTGAGAGATTTACATTATAACAACATAGTTGCTTTCAGGTAAACAGAAATATAACAATAATGTGTTCAGCTTGCCTTTCAACTGGATGGAGATTTGGTGTCACCATCCACAAATGAGGGAAACTATTTGCCTTTTGTTTTTCTGGGACTGTGTTACTTAGCATAATGCCTTCGAGTTCCATCCATTTACCTGCAAAGTTCATAATGTCATCCTTCTTTACTGCTGAATAGTACTCCATTGTGTAGATGTACCACATTTTTGGCATCTACTCGTCTGTTGGGGGGCATTCTGGTTGGTTCCAGCTTTTTGCTATTGTGAAGAGCTGCAATAAACATGGATATGCATGTATCTTTGCGTTAGGATGAGTCTTGTGGGTATATACCCAGGAGTGGTATGACTGGGTCAGGTGGTAGGCTTGTTTTTAGTCTTTTAAGGGTTTTCCACACTGCTTTCCATAATGGTTGTACAAATTTACATTCCCACCAGCAGTGGATGAGTGTTCTCCTTTCCCCACAACCTCTCCAGCATTTGGTGTCTTTTGTTTTCTTGATCTTACCCAGTCTTACCAGAGTGAGATGATATCTTAAAGTGGTTTTAATTTGCATTTCCTTAATTATTTATGATGTTGAGCACTTTTTAAGATGTTTCTCAGCCTTCTTTAATTCCTCACTTGTGAAGTCTCCAGCTCTTTGCTCCATCTTTTGAATAGGTCATTTGTTTTCTTACTTCTTTGTTTTTTGAGTAGTTTATATATTCTTGATGTTAATGCTCTGTCAGATGTATCACTGGTGGAGGTTTCCTCCCACTTTGTGGGTTTTCTATTCACTTCCTTGATTGTTACTTTTGCTGGACAGAAGCTTTTGAGTTTGATGAAGTCCCATTTTTCAACTATTGACCTCATTTCCTGTGCAGCTGCTGCCTGATTTAGAAAATCTTTTCCTACACTTTAGTGCAATTCCAATCAAAATCCCCAAGAGTTTCTGCATAGGCTTGGAAAAAAAAAGTCCTTAAATTCATTTGGAAAAACAAAAAGAAAAAAAATAAAAAAGAAAAAAAAACCCTGAGCAAAAAGAGCTACACAGGGTGGGTGGGAGGGGGAATCCTCTATACCAGACTCAAACACAAACAACTACAGGGCTATAGTCAAAAACAGCCTGGTACTGGCACAAAAACAGACCTGTTTGACCAATGGAACAAAACGGAAGATCCAATTCTGAGCACATACAATTTCAGCCATCTCATATTTGACAAAGGGGGCCAAGAAGACACAATGGAAGAAAAGACCAGCATCTCAGCAAGTGGTGTTGGCAAAAACTGGATCACCACTTGTGAGAATGAAATTAAACCCCTACCTCTCTTCCCTCTACAAAAGTCAACTCCAGATGGATCAGACCTCCTGTGAAACCCCAAACTCTGAAGGAATAAAAGAAAAGTTGGCCGCAGACTACAGACATAGCTTAGGAAAAAAAACTTCCTAAATCAGAACGCAGCTGTGCAAGAATTAAGGTCAACAATTGACAAATGGGACCTCATTAAACTCAACAGCTTCTGTACAGAAAAGAAACAATCAAGAGAAGGAAGAGAAATCCCAGAGGGTGGGAGGAAACCTTCACTGCAGAAACATCTGACAAAGCATTGATTTCGAGAATATTATAAACTACTCAAAAAAAACAAAGAGAAAGAAAACAAATGACCCACTCAATAGATGGAGCAAAGAGCTGAACAGAGACTTCACAAGTGAGGAATTAGAGATGGCTGAGAAACACCTTAAGAAGTGTTCAACATCACTAATCATTAAGAAGATGCAAATCAAAACCACTTTAAGATATCATCTTACTCCAATAAGACTGGCTAGGATCAAGAAAATAAATGATACCAAGTGCTGGAGAGGTTGTGGGGAAAGAGGAACACTCATCCCCTGCTGGTGGGAATGTAAACTCATACAGCCACATGGAAAGCAGTGTGGAGAACCCTTGGAAGACCTGGAATGAACTTGCCACCCGACCCCCAGCCATACCACTCTAGGCATGTACCCTCAAGACTCACCCCCCACAGAGATACATCAATGGCCATGTTTATTTCAGCTTCTCTTCACAATAGCAAGGGAGCCGGAACCAACCCAAATGTCCCTCAAAATGATGGTGGATATAGAAGACAAATGTGGGTACATCTATACAATGGATTCTATGCAGCAGTAAAGAAAGATGACATCATAGCTTTGCAGGAAAAGGCTGGAGCTAGAGGACATCATGTCTGAATGAAGTAACACAGTCCCAGAAAAACAAACGATGAATGGTATCCCTCATCTGTGGATGCTAGTGCCAATTACCTAGTTGTATTTCTTGTGCATGGCCCCTTGAGCTTTTGTCCAAAGCAGTTGGGAGTGATATGCATATTGGAAGCAACAACAACCAAACAACAAACACAACAACAACAGAAAGGACTGTATCAAAGAACTGACTGAAAACAGTGACTTCTGCCTCAAAACAGTAAACTTCCACATGGAGAATATTGAGAAAGACTAGAAAGAGATGTAAAGATGTTTGGCAGAATGCATGAGCTCTGGTGGGGTAGGGGGATGGGGGTACATGGGTACATCTAGGTTTGATTAAAAACATATATAAATAAATAAATTAAAAAATTAAAAGAAAAGAAAATCTTTTCCTACACTTATGTCTTGTAGGTTGTTGCCAACTTTTTCTTCTATCACCTTCAGGGTTTCAGGCTTCACACTGAGCTCTTTGATTCACTTGGAGTTGATTTTTGTACAGGGTGAGAGGTAGGGGTTTAATTTTGTTCTTCTACAAATGGTGATCCAATTTTGCCAGCACCATTTGCTGAAGATCCTTCCTCCATTGAGTTTTTTTTACCCCTTTGCCAAATATGAGGTGGCTGAAATTGTATGAGCTCGAGTTTGGATCTTCAGTTTTATTCCATTGGTCAATGGGTCTGTTTTGTGCCAATATAGGATGTGTTTATGACTATGGCCCTGTAATATAGTTTGAAGTCTGTTAGAGCAATTCCCCCTGTATTGCATTTTTCACTAAGGTTTGCTTTAGCTATTCGAGGTCTTTTGTTTTTCCATATGCATTTAAGGATTTTTTTTTCCATGTCTGTGAAGCAGCTCATGGGGATATGAATTGGGATTGCATTGAATCTGTATGTCAATTTGAGACCCAGGCATTTTTACACATGTGGAGGGTACTCATCAGTTTCCAAGTGTTCCAGTCCCTTTGGGGAGTTTGCATGCCACTTTCTGGATATTTTGTCTTTAAGACCCTGTGTTTACACTGCTTAGTAGTTCTTGCCATAACCTCTGATTAGTTGTCAATAAAAGTGTTTTCTTTTTCAGTCACCTGTCAAGATTTCTAGCACTTTTCTACTTACAATGAATATTTCTTTTTTCTTCCATTGTCTTTTCACTGAAATGATAAACTTAGCTAACACATTACTAAGCACAGACATCTCATGCTTCTTTCTGTTCTCTGTGTCTTAAGTGTGAGGATGACATTGTTGACAGTTTAACGTTCATGGGTTTCAAATCCCTATTTCTCTCAGGAGAACTAATTGTTCTATGATAATTCAAAATGGACATTTGTTTCACATTTTTGTTTAAATTGATGATTTATTCAGAAGGCAACAGTTAGAATGCCTGAATTTAAAACATGGGCAAATCTGTTGTAAGTCTAGCACACACACACACACACACACACACACACACACACACACACAAAGAATACGATGCAAAGAGATTACAGAAGTCATTCATGGTCAAAACTGGAACAGTTCATTTAATCAGCTAATCTGTCCAGAATTTGATGGAAAATGATAGTAATAAAACATTTGTATTCCAACCTGTCAATATCTTCCCAATCCACTGTCATTCCTCATTTTAAATAAGCTTTCTCCCCAAAGTGTATAAAGCAGATTGATTCAGATAATGTTAAATTTCAAATAGTGAAAATGACAGATTCAAATTCACATTTACAAAGTGCTTGGTAAACGGCTGGCACCCCACAACCATGGCATCAACCTACGCTGTACAAGCTAGGGAATCTACAGGTCCCCTCTTCACTCTCTATGTTGAACTTGGAAATGGGATTTTTTGGGGGGGATTTTTTATTTTTATTTTATTTTTTTGATGCTTTGTGTATTTCATACATCATTTTCCAATTCAGTTCAGGCATATATCCCTTTCCCTTCCCCCCCACCCCACCCCTACCCACCCCAGATCATGCATTCTGCCATAACTTTTCTGCATCTCTCTCTTTTTTTTTCTTTTGTTTTGTTTTGTTTTCATTTTTTTAACAATAAGTGATAACTTGTGAGTACAAGCATCCTTCACGTAAAACCATTTTGCAAGCAGTTGTGCCCAAACCCACACAGCTCATGGGTCCCACCATCCAGCAGGGGGGGCTTGTATGTTCAATCAAGTTGATCAAATGAGTGTCCAGTCTATATTGTTGTAGTTTCACCATTCACCCCAATCGCAGCCTTTACATTCTACCGTGCCCCCTCTTCTGCAGATTGTTCCCTAGGCTTAGAAAAGGGGCACAGGTGGATGAGAAGCAAAACAGTCTACTTTCTCTGGAGCTGTTGTCTTGGTCTCTTGTCAATTCTGGCTGTTTTCTTTCATGGGCTGACAGCCTGTCCAGGCATAACCTTTCGATCCTAGTAATGAAGCACACGCAATTAGATATATAGGTATTTAAACAGCACTAATTGTTATGGTAAGTTACTTTGGTATAGACACAGATGTTTGGATGGTATGTTAATCCATGAATTACATTTTCTTCTGTTAAGTATGACAGGGTCTTCCTGTGGTTTATAACATCTCCTAACCATTAGAGGATGTAAGCTTGTGGCATCAGCCGTGGGTTATTCCTCCAAGGAGAGAGCTAATAGCCAATTAGATTTGGGATATACAGACATATGGCTGCCACTGCTGCACAGTATTTCCAGGCAGATGAGGTGTAGCTGGTGCTGACGGAGGAGTCTTGCTTGACTCAAGGAGACCTATATTTGCTTTATTGGTTTAGTGGCCTTTGGTAACACTCTCTGGCATTCCAGAGACCATCTGTATACTTGCAAGTGCGGTCTCCATACATCTTTCCCATGTTTATATCAGGTCTTCAACAGCAGGGCCTTATCGCCTCTCTTCCTGCAGATATCCCAGTTTGGAGGCAAGGAGCCTTTACCTTTTGTGGGGGCTTGGATCCCCTGGCCAACATCTCCTTGGTAGAATAATCCATTGTTGATGTCAGAGCTCCTGTATTAATATATTTTGTTTAAGTGCATAGCTTAAGGAGACTTTAGCATTATATTTGGTTCTGAATAGAGAATAATCCTTTTCACAGTTTCTATGTCCATTAGTCAATTAAAGAAGGCAGTTTTACTGATTTTACAAGAGAATACCTCTATAACAGCTGGCTCCAATCTACAGCTGGAGAACGACCTCATCATCATCATATTTCTCCTTATTCTATGGGGGGGAGTTAAGAAAGTCTCTTGTATTAAAACCTTTGCGGCACCTAGAAGGTAAGCTTCGTTAGGAATCATTAAAAATAGTTGTTACTAGTAGGATCCACAGAGGGGCCTGATGTCTGCAGCAATCTGAGGCATTTCTTCCCTTCAATGCCCAGAGGAGTCAATCCTTCTGCTGGCACTTTCTGGTACATCCTACTCACTGCAAAGCTGCATTTTCTTTCTCAGCCATTAAGTTGGTGATACTCTGGCCTGTTGGAACATACAAATCCTTTCCCATAGTTAGTTTTAAGATTTGGGTTGCAAGGTTTTTTGACAAAAAGTTTTCATATCTATCTATATCCCCCTTTTTTATTTAAGGTTTTTATTTTTGACCCATGAGTCTCAAAAAAGCAGTTGTTTTATACATACCTATAGGGTGGAATCAAGGCACAGATTTCATCAAGTTCACCCATGCTGTTTTGGGTTACTGTATGTGATTAACTTGGGAAACAAAGTTTATTTTTGAGTTAAATCATCCTATAGGTGAAAGAGATTGCTACCAGGTGATACTATATGACAGCAAAATTATAGAGAACATTTGTTTATACCAATCCCAAAGTAATTGTTATACAGATTTTAGTTAAAGCTAATGTGGACAAGAGCAATTTATATCACCAATTAACTCAGATGCATTACCGTTTTTATCAGTCTTCAAACCAATGTTGTCCAATATGCCCATATTTACTTTTACTAAGTCCTAAAACACCATGTATCTTGTAGACAGAGTCTGGGCAAAACTGGATACTTGTTGAACTCATGTCAATTAAACATGCACCAATCGAATATACACCCGTGTCCCTCTCCCACCCCTCCCACCCCTCCCGAGTCACTATTTCAGTCAGCCTTCTGATGCAATCTTTCTGTTGTTGTTCTTTTAATGTGCATCCCTCTCCACAAGAAATATTTATAACTGGGTTATTGGTACTAGCGTCCACATATGAGAGATACCATTTGTCGTTTGTTTTTCTGGGACTGTGTTACTTCACTTAACATGATGTCTTCAAGCTCCATCCATTTACCTGCAAAGTTCATGATGTTGTCTTTCTTTACTGCTGCATAGAATTCCATTGTGTACATGTACCACATTTTCTCTATCCACTCGTCAGTTGAGGGGCATTTGGGTTGATTCCAGTTTTTTGCTATTGTGAACAGAGCGGCAATAAATATAGCTGTGCATGTATCTCTGCAGTAAGATGAGTCTTGTGGGTATATACCCAGGAGTGGTATGACTGGGTCAAATGGCAGGATCATTTTGAGTCTTCTAAGGGTTCTCCACACTGTTTTCCATAGTGGCTGCACAAGTTTACATTCCCACCAGCAATGGATGAGTGTTCCCCTTTCCCCACACCCTCTCCAGCACTTGGCATCATTTGTTTTCTTGATCCTAGCCAGTCTTACTGGAGTAAGATGGTATCTTAAGGTGGTTTTAATTTGCATTTCCTTAATTATTAGCGATGTTGAACACTTCTTAAGGTGTTTCTCAGCCATCTCTAATTCCTCCTCTGTGAAGTCTCTGTTCAGATCTTTGCTCCATCTTCTGAGTGACTCATTTGTTTTCTTTCTTAAGACATAGGTGTAGGAAAAGACTTCTTAAATCAGACAGCAGCTGCACAAGAAATAAGATCGACAATTGACAAAAAAACAGGGAAATGGGATTTAGTGTGGAAACAACTCCTTACAACTTCATGTTTTACACTAGTCATTAATATCACACAAATTGCAACCAAAGCTATCTCCGGTGGAAGGAAAGTTCTAGAGGTAGAAGTATAAGCTGTGCAAAAAGGGATTTTATCAGTTCATTAAACAACAAAACAAAATCTGTGTTAAACATCTCCTATGCTATAGGAGATACCAGCTTTCATTTAGGGGATTTTAATCTTTGGAAAGACTGAGAGATGCAAGACATGTATGACAGAATGCATGAACTGGGGTGGGGTGGGGGCTAGGAAGACGGGAATGTATCTAAATTCGACTTAAAGATTGTGTATAAAATACACAAAACATCAATTAAAATTATTCTCCAAAGTGACAGGATTACAAGGTGGGCCTGTTAGTATGTGACTAGGTCAGTAAGACTTCCTTTATAAGAATAGGACTTGTGACTTTTGAAGGAGATAGCAGGGAGCTAATTGAGCCTTGTCTCTTTGAGGACTCACTCAGTAAGAAGGCCTTCCCTCCATAAGTAGATCAACAACAGACATCCACTCTGCCAGTGCTTTGATGATGAACTTCTTCAAGCCCCAGAACTGTAAGCAATAAATTCCTACAGTTTCTGTATTACTCATTATAAAGTAACATTCCCCAGTAGCACATGCCTAAAAAATTACAACTTAAAATGACTAGGAATAAACTGTTAGGAGAGTTCTTTAGCTCCAAATAGTAGCTCATTTTCCCTTGTCTGCTTGAAGCATTCTGATCTCATCCTTCTATTATTGTTTTGAGAGGCAGAATCTTGCTATGTGACTCAGTACAGTTGTCAACTGGCTATTTAAACCAGAAGACCTTTGAACTAAGGATCTTCTTGCCTCAGCTTTCCAAATGCTAGGATTTTAGTGTACCACATCTTCCTAGCCTAGCAACCTTAGTCCTATTATCCTGCCATGAAATATTGTTCCTCAAGTCTATTTTATAGACTCTCCTCTCTAGCCCCACTCCATCTTGTATTGTGTCGGTGCAAAGTTGGCCCACTTTGTCAATAGCAAAGTAATTTTTTTATTTAAAAAAATTAAATAGATCTAGAGCCTGCAGAAATTCTTAGGTAGAAGGAGTGAATGCCCAAAGAGGGATGCTGAATTCTTAGCCAATATTTAAACAAAGTGTCCTGACAACTGCTCCCATTATCTGAGTGCATGGGAACCTTCACCAATAGCTGGCCATAGCTCTCACCAGCTGTGCTTTCATTTTATTAAGCTTTTGCCTAGGGAGTTTGGCCCACCAAGGTCTGTCAGGCTCACCATCTTCATTGATTTGTCACATTGCCACATGCAGATCTTGCCTCTCCCATCCTGGGTCTCCCCTGACTCATCTTCATAAACATCGCTGCTCTTTTCTCCTCAGATCTCCCAATGGGATGAGATCTTCCACTGAAAGTGAATGTGGATGTGATGGTTAATTTTGATTTTCCATTTCACCAAAGATTGATATCTATAAGGTTAAAACAATCTTCTTGGTGTGTCTGTGAAGATGTTTCCAAAATAGCTCAATTACCAGGGCTCTGACCTAGTAAATGAATTAACCCTGCAATGGACTCCTAATATGCTGGTATTCTTGGGAGGTGGAAAGATGAGATGTGGGACCTACTTAGAGGAAACAGGCATAGAGGCTACATCCTGCCCTGGCTACTTCCTGTATACCTTTCTCTCTGCTTCCTGGATGCCATGAACTGAGTTGACCTGCTCCATCCCCCTAGGCATGTTGGACTGACAACTCTGAGACATTTAGGTTTGGTTCTGATAGGTAATTTGCATGGTAACAAAAACTAAGATAAAAATCCAAAACTTTCCAGAGGTCGTGATGTAGTGGCATCTTACTGTTGGTCTTTCAGGGAAAATCTCTTTCAATTAGGTAAATATATTAGGTTGTTCTCTTCAAAAAAGAAAAATTTTGATCCAGGCTGCTCACAGCTATTAATAACAAGTCCTATGAGTGTATAGAACTAGAATATATGATATATTTATATAGCATTTTATAGATAAAGTGATGTATATTAATGTTAATGAAATAACCTGTATAGCAAAAATTACATTGCATCTCATAATGCAATATATAATATGCTAACCATATATGAAATTTTATTTCATAATATAATGAAGCATATTTAAAATAATAAAATATTAAATGTGGAAAATACATGATGCATATACATATACCAGACAAAATATATTTGTTAATATATAAATATTGTATGATACGTATATATTTATTGTATTATGTATTACATACAATTATACATGTATTGCATTTAACATACTATACATACATATATTGTATAACTGTTACACATAATCCATATATGTAATATTCATACATACATACATACATACATATACCTACATGTCGGTGGGTGCAATATCCATGCATAAGTTACCATTTCTTTATCTGTGTATATGTTTATCAGAAAAGCACATTCATACTGTTGTCCCCGATTTCAATTCAATTCTCATATTTCCTTCCAGGCTTCTTCCTTTTCTAAGGTCATAAATATCTTCTCTGACAGCAAGAAACTTGCTTCCACTGCTCTCAAAGTATTTACTGATTTTGTTAATGATTACAAGGTCTCATTCAATATAACTAGATTCTCAACTATGCTGGCCATTCACTCTTTAGAACACCAGTGTTCTTTGTACAGTTCTGTTTCCCTTAACCAATGCATGTGACCCATCTACCACACTGGATACTAGACTGTGGAGAGGGTAGAGCAGAGTGGAGAAATAAAGTAGAGAAAATATAGTACACATGAATTACTGTAATGAAACAAAATAACTAAAACAAAACAAGGCACAATCTATGTTTACTAAATTCAATGGATGTAAAAACAGCTTTCCCAATCACTAAAAACTTTGTTCAGTGCTTTCTCTCCAACTCAGTATTTATCCCACTGCAAATAGGTACCCAAAACAATACAGGGAAGGGAGAGCTAAAAATTGCAAAATTACATGCATATTTCTAGATCCAAACAAACCATTGTCTTTGTCACATTATTTTCTGCCAGTCAAATTCATGTCATTGCAATGTGGATGGTGTTTACAAAAGGAGCTCCTGGGAAGTCTTAACAAGGAAAGGCTGTAAAATAACAAACACGCAAGACGAATTACGATTTGATTATTTAATTTTTTAGAAACTTACAAATTACAAATTCATATTTTAGAAAGTTATTTGTGAATATAATATGAAAACTCAATAGTTTTTCTTCAATTTGCATTTCTCTACTTATAAGAAGTTACTAAATGCTCACATTTGGCTTACACTTATTCTACTGTGTCAGGATGGTTCATGATCTTTGACAGATTTGCAAAAAAGTATTTATTTATATTTATTTGTAAAAGATTATTTGTTTTGTGAACTTAAAAAGATTTATTCATGTGTATATGTGTGTATCTCTGACAGCATGTGTCACATGTGTATATGTGTGTATCTCTGACAGCGTGTGTCACATGTGTATATGTGTGTATCTCTGACAGTGTGTGTCACCTGTGTATATGTGTGTATCTCTGACAGTGTGTCACATGTATATATGTATGCATCTCTGACAGCGTGTGACACATGTGTATATGTGTGTATCTCTGATAGTGTATGTCACATGTGTATAGGTATCTCTGACAGCATTTGTCACATGTGTATATGTGTGTATCTGTGACAGTGTGTGTCACATGTGTATATGTGTGTATCCCTGACAGCATGTGTCACATGCGTAGCTATCTCTGACAGTGTGTGTCACATGTGTATAGGTATTTCTGACAGCATGTGTCACATGTGTATATGTGTGTATCTCTGACAGCATGTGTCACATGTGTGTGGGTGCCCACACAAACCAGAAGAGGGTATTTGGCTCGATTATTTTTCTGTTGCTGTGATAAAACACTGTGACCAAGGGAACTTATAAAAGGAAAAATTTAGTCGAGTTTATGATTCCAGAGGAATCAGAGTCCATTATGACTAGAAGGTATGGTGGCTGGAGCAGAAACAGGAGTGTTTTATCTTCCAGCAGGCACAAGAAGCAGAAGGAGACAGCAGATTCCACAAAACTTAAGAACTCTCTAAGCCTGGGACCAGTGATGTACTTCCTCCAGCATGGACACACCTAAGAGCTCCCCAAACAGGAGCACCAAATGTGGACAAAATGTCTAAATACTTGGAGCCTATGGGGGACATTCTCATTTAAATTACCACAGTATTACATCCCTGAAGCTGGAATTACAGTGGATGTGAACTGCTGGACTAGGGAACTGGGAACTGAATTCTGGTCACCTGGAAGAGCAGCAAGCTCATTGAGCCATTTCCCAGCCCCAGTTTTTAGGTTTCTTCCTTTTATTGTTTTCAACAAAGTTTAAAACTTTTATTGGAGACAGGTATTATCAAGGGGAAAATGAAGAAAATTGGGGCACTTTAACTAGGGAGGAAGGAGGGAGATTAGACAAGGAGGGAAAGAGAGAGAGAGAGAGAGAATATAAAGCTTAGGTGGTATGGAAAACCAGAAAACCAGAAGGAAACATATTAGTTCAAAAACATATTGAAAAATGAACATATGAAATCTGAACATGACTTCATATTTATACCTGAAGGTTATGCACACACACAGCACGAGACAAGAAAAACCTCCTTTTGAGATGTTGGTCAAGATAGTCCAAGAAACACCCCACAGGCTATTTCTACAGCCCTTGATTTATTCCTTGAACTCAAAGGTATGACCCTATTGTTGAAGAAAGGGCATACTTCAAACCCAGGACTTGGAACAATAGAGCTAGAACTTGTCTGGTAGCCTCCTCCCTGAAGACTAAGTCTCATAGTTCTGGAGGATAATATGCAGTTGCTAAAGGAGAAAGTCAATCATTGGTCCAACTTTAAAGCCTAAAACCACAAGTGACCAGCACAAAAAACTATAGTGGTGTAGTAGTGGGACTTTTATCTAGGGAGTAATCAACAACTATCTAATGGGACTTAATGCCCTCTCAATGGAAGGGAACAACACTGTGTGGCACTATAAACATAGACAAGTATACATGGCTGGAAAGATCATAGATCCCAGAGAAAACTCTACTTCTGGGGGCTGGAGAGATGGCTCAGCAGTTAAGAGTGCTCCCTGTTCTTGCAGAAGACCTGGGTTTGAGTCCCAGATCCATGGTGGCTAAGTATCATCCTTTATTCAAGTTCCAGGAGAATCTGATACCCTCCTCTGACCTCTGAGGTATTGCAAGATACAGGTGCAGTCACAAACATGCAGGCAATGCATGCATACACATAAAATAAAAATAATAAATAAAAGAATAAAAGAAAACCCTACCTGTCATATCCCTAGATAAATGTAATTTCTTAGTATATGCTAAATATGGTTCCTTATATTTACAGACAAGTAACCCATGTACCACCCATCAAAAAAGCTTCTTTTTCAACAGATGGAGGCTTACAGAGTTCCACAATTCATGACACACAGAGAATAAGTGTTTGAGAAATGCCCAGCCCTAGGTGACACATCTACAATGGAACCTCTACATTTAAGGGTCGTGGAACTTAGTGGAACAGGGGTTAGACAGAATATTAATGCATTTCTCAACTCTTACCCACAAAGTTTCTTCATGCAACACACAGAGAGAGAGAGAGATGTACGCATAAAACCACAACTTGCCACAATGTAGCGAATCAGAGTCTACAGAGAGTATGTCCCTGAATAAGACTCCTATATTAAACCTCATCACCCATGGCTCAGGGACCACTGTGGAAGAGGGGCAGAAAGACTGAAGAGCCAGGATTGGTGCATGATCATGGAAATGGAATTTTCCAGGGCTCTGGAAATTGGCCCATATTAGCTTACAGCAATGGTGTCAGCATGCTCAAAACCCATGGAAGCGCATTTAAATCAAAACCCAGCATAGAAGTGGAGAAATGGGCAGCAGGCTCCAACCTTAGTCGAAGACATATTTGCAGGGTGAGGGAATGCTGATCTGCTTTAAGGGAGAAACTCTAGATAGGCTGAGCAGACTCCAGTGGGTGAACTTGAACCGAGGAACATCTGGGTACTCAACAGACTCAACAGGTCTTAACATATAACACAGAAAGCATGAATCCCAATAGAAGATATGTGGGGGTGAAGATTAGGGAGGAAGTATAAAGCTGATTAAGATGTTTTGTAAGAAAAGCACAAAATTATATTAAAAATATACATTGAAAAGTTGATTCCTATGGATACTCTGTATAGCATGCATTTTGGTTCGATATTTAGTATTTCCTTGCTTATTGTCTGTGTTAAAATATAAGGGTTTTGCCGGGCATGATGGTGCATGCTTTTAATC
This sequence comes from Rhizomys pruinosus, assembly GCA_009823505.1. NCBI lineage: Eukaryota > Metazoa > Chordata > Mammalia > Rodentia > Spalacidae > Rhizomys > Rhizomys pruinosus. The sequence goes on from VZQC01014532.1 coordinate 2,376,089, forward strand.
CTAGCACTTGGGAGGCAGAGGCAGGTGGATGTGAGTTCAAGGCCAGCCTGGTCTACAGAGTGAGTTCCAGGACAGCTGGGGCTACAGGGAGACTCTGTCTCAAAAGACCAATATCTATATCTATCTATCTATCTATCTATCTATCTATCTATCTATCTATCTATCTGTCTGTCTATCTTCCCATTTTTCATCTTTTCTTTGTTATTTCTTACCTTCCTTTCATATCTTCCTACATTCAAATTATAAAACTATTTTCTAAGCACTCGCCTATTGAATCATCTAATCTCATAGGTATATTTTTACTGCTGATGTTACTTAAGAGATTGCTGGGTTGCTCTTAATTTTATTTCTAAATGCCAAATCAATTGTTGAATAATCCATCTTTCCCTTTGTTAGAAATGCAAGCTTTTTGAAATACAACATCCATACAAATGCAGATAGATCTCTGGAATTTCTATCATTTTCTAATGATTTATCTGTTGATCCTCCAAGCTGAAACAAGCTATTTTAATTACTTGAAGATTTACATTAAATTTTGATATCTGGCAAAGCAATCTTCTCCCATTATTCTTGTTCACAGTGTTCCTGGCTGTTTCTGTGCACCTATTCTTCCAGGTAAAAGTTATTATCAAGTTGTCAAGGTTTTTAAAAATACGTTAGGATTTTGATGTGAGTGGCATCATGTTTATAAGATGATTTGAGGGAAATTGACATCTTTACAGTTTTTGGTTATCTCATCCCAGAAGGAAGTTTCTTGTCTGTGATTCAGGTCACATTTTATGTCCTTCAGGATCACTTTGCTATTTTTATAATTATCATATATGCCTTACTTAGTTTATTTCTGGGTATTTCAAAGATTTTATTGCCATTGGGGGTATTCTCACTATTAAGCCTTATAAGTGGCCATTGATTTTAAAAGGGAAATTAAGTTGTAGTCCATCTTGCTATGTTACTCTCATGAGTAATACATGGAATAATGTTAAATATATGAGAAAACATCTTAAAATAATAATCACTTATTTTTTTCCTGTTTTTACTGAATCTTGTGATTCTCATATAATATAGTTTGATGCCATTTAGATTCACTCCTCTCTATGCACCTCCTCCCACTACCCCCTGCCCATTTTAACACACACACACACACACACACACACACACACACACATGTGCATCTGTCTTCTAGCTATATATATCTGTCTGTCTACCTAACTGTCTACCTATCTATTGCCTATAGAGTCTGATTTGTGTCCCCTAAAGTCCTTCTGTGTGGATCCATCTACTGGGTGGTCCACCAAGAGTTTTATCTGTGTAAGACACTGTCTTTCCCCCTTCCAGAAGCCATCAATTACCAAAAGTTTCTTAAGTTAACTTGAGATTTCTTCCCATTCCCCATGGGTATTCCAGCCTATGCTGATATTTTATCTGGTTTGAGTTTGCATAGGACTTAGACATGCTATCATCATTGCTGTAACTTCACATGAAAATAATAAGCTGCCTGAAGACTATGTTTCCTTGCCAAATGCATCTCTGAAATCTCACCAGAAACCCACAGTTAGCCAATGTGCAGAGAACAAGAGGCCATGGCGCTCATATCTCTGACTAGGATAGCAATTCCTATCTTTATTCTTGTTTATCTGTGTACCTGTGTGTGTGGCAGGGTGTGCTTGTGAATGAAGAGAGCACATGGATGAGTATACAGGGATCCAGTACCACAGCTGGGTTTTTTGGCAGCCCTTAAACACTGTTTGAATGTAACATTAAACCCTCTTTGAATAGGACAAATCATCAACATGGCTTCCCCTATACAGTTATCCTTTAGACATTGTTTTCTCTTCCTCTTTAATGGCTGTTTCTTTCCCTAGACCCTGCTAGAATACCCATTTCCATTGAACTTAAAGTTTATAGGATTCTTTCTGTTTTAGCCTTTATCATCCAGAGCTAAAGGGACCAAATTAACCCAGATTCTTCCAACTTTACAAGACTAGATGGAAAACAAAACAAACAGAATGTGGATGCCATGATTATAAAGACGCTTGTCACATCAGAAATAGGAGTATAGGACATTTCATTTGGATATCGATTAGCTTTTGCAGATTTTACTTTTAGCCAAGGATTTATGGTTAACACAATAATCATTTTGTTAAGTTCATATATTGTTGGTCAGTTGGCCTGTCCCAGTGCTTTCTGCTTCATGTAAACAGCTGATTATCTGATGCTGTTTTTTTTTTTAATTAGTTTTTTATTGATGCTTTGTGCATTTCATACATTTTTTCCAATTCAGTTCAGGCTTATTTCCCTTTCCCTCCCCCCCCACCCCCACCCCATCCCAGATCATGCATTCTGCCATAACTGTCCTGCATCTTTCTCTCAGTTTTTTTTTTCATTTTTAGCTATAAGTGATAATCCATGAGTACAAGCATCCTTCATGCAAAACCTATCTGCAGGCTGTTGTGCCCAAACACCTACAGCCCCACCATCCAGTGGGGGGTGACAGGTTGTTTGTTCAATCAAGTTGATCAAATGAGTGTCCAGACTACATTGCTGTAGTTTCACCATTCACCCCAATCGCAGCCCTTACATTCTACCACGCCCCCTCTTCCGCAGGTTGTTCCCTAGGCTTAGAAAAGGGGCACAGGTGGATGAGAGGTAAAACAGTCCACTCTCTCTGGAGCTGTTGACTTGGACTCTGGTCAATTCTGGCTGTTTCCTTTCATGGGCTGACAGTTTGTCCAGGAATAACCTTTCGATCCTACTAATGAAGAACAAGCAATTAGATATATAGGTATTTAAGCAGCACTAATAGTTATGGTAGGTTACTTTAGCATAGACACATGTTTGGATATGTTAATCCATGAATTACAATTTTCCCCCCTGTTAAATATGACAGGGTCTTACTGTGGCTTATAACATCTCCTAACCTGTAGAGGATGTAAGCTTGTGGCATCAGCCATGGGTTGATGCTGAGTTTTTAAGAGCTTAGTTTGATGTCTTTCATACACTGACATAATGGTCTCAAAATTCAAGTACAACAACAAAAGTTCTATTCCATGATGGCTTCCGAGTCTGAATCATGAGTTTGAATCATAGGTTAAAGTAGTCACATTTCTCACCTAGAGTCTTGGTGACTAGTATGAATGATAGAAAAACAAGCATCTGTGGAAATTGTTACCATCCTATACAACTGTAAAATTACTGAGTTTTGCAAACCGGAAAGGAATGCACCTCATACTTAAATACCTATAATGTGATAGGTATATAACTAGGCACTAACTTCTATGAACCTATACCATTGTCACAGAATTGACATTGAGTGAGAAGCCAGCACATGTCTTTTCTCTTATGACACAGGCAGTACTTGATTGCACAGCAGCTTATACACTGTTTCAAGTTATAGGTCTTTCCTAGAATGAACACAATGCTTGATAACCATGGGGTATGTGAGTCACCTCTCCATCAGGGAAAAAATACATGAGATAATCAACTCACTTCAGCTTACAATTTCAGAGGTGACTTGGCCAGGATCCTTTGTGTCTGTTTGGAGCATCCCTGAAGTAGCATACAGGAGAGGCTGCTCACTTTATGGTTCTAGGAAGCAAAAAGATAGGAAATAGAAGTGTCAGTATCCCCTTGAAAGATATGAACCTAGTGATCTAACTTCTTTTCAGGTTCTGAAGGTTCTATTACCTTACAATAAGGACAAAGGGTTGGTTACCAATACCAACTGCACCTCTATCTCCTCCTGCTCACATATATATATATGTGTGTGTGTGTGTGTGTGTGTGAGAGAGAGAGAGAGAGAGAGAGAGAGAGATTAATCTATTGGTACAAAAAGTCACCAAGAATGGGATGAATACTATGTCTATTTGGCAGAACATTAGGGGTTAGCCCCTATTGCCTGGGAACTGTCTAGCCATAGGTTCCTAGGCCCGATACCACTGCCAGCTAAGGGCTCTATATTGTGAAGTAGATCATAAAAGCAATCAGAATGTGGTGGATTCCTCTCATAGAATTTGTGCTGCTATTGCATCATGGGCATATCTTCCAGGGCACCTGCTGTTGTAGCTCAAAGCATTCACAAGTGGATAAGGATGGCCATTACTTTTCTTTTTCAGCTGCAGGCATAACAACTTCCAGCACTATGAGAGCTAGCCAGTAGAAATGAAGTTCCAAGTCAGTACCAGCTTGAATTCTCCTTGTTTGTTCTGCACATATGCAGTGTCTTCAGCAGTAGGGTCTTACTGTCAGGATCTGGTGGGTAACCAAGAGCAGGGGCAGTAGCCAGAATTGTTTGTTCTATAGCTCATGTATGCAGTGTCTTCAGCACTAGGGTCTTACTGTGGAGTTCTGGTGGGTAACCAAGAGCAGGGGCAAGGGCTAGTACTGTCTGAGGACCAATGAAGCCTTTGGCCAGCAGCTTTGAAAAAGGGAGTCCATTCCTCATATTGGGATTTTCTTTGATAACTTATGATGTCCAGGTGGAGCAATGTTCCCCAATTTGGGGGTAACTATTTTAACCTCTTTTTATTTTGTATATGTATATATTTTAAGAGGTTTCTATTGGGATAAAAAAGTTGGAGACAGAATGGAGCACACCCCAAGAAGCCAGGTACATTAGCTCCCAAGATACTGAATATGTGCAATGGGCCATATGAGGAACCATATCTTGTAAGATGAGCATCTTTCTTACTAAAGGGGCTTCTTTATTGATCTCGAAATCCTGAACTCAGGACCTGGCAAGTAAGAAAGAAAATAAGTGGATAGACATGATAGTAGTGCAGCTGGAGCAATGGTGGCAATATCTACTCCTTGGCACAAGGACCTAAAACATGACTCTGAGCTTTGTTTTATTGATAATCTCAATGCACCTATATTGTGTTCAAAATTCTGAACTCAGGGCTTGGAAAATAAGAAGGAAAATAAATATAGAGTCAAGATGGAGTAACTGCACTTGTCTGGCCACCCAAACACATTTACTGGCAGAAGGTGGAATCAGCCTGGGCATCCACATGCACCAGGGAAGCCACACTGGCCTGGCCATGCACACTGCCATTGCCCTCCCCCTGTTGGCCAATGATCATCATCACCGGGTTGTTTTCTAGACCTGGATACAATCCTCAACAGCATTAGAAATCTGAGAAATCCAGATTCCAGGAAACAAACTAATAGACACTGGTATAAAACTGTCTCATGAAGCTGTGCAATTTCCCAACTGCCACTCAGAGCATCTTGGATCGGAGGCCTGTGAGCTAATAATGTTGCCTGCTGTGAGGACCTATCTCCGGTTTTACCCAGAGTAAAACTCTGTGGGGAATCAACCTGTTGGGGAATTTCTTGGTCCACTGTGGGTCACTGTGTTGAGTGAGGACCAGAAACAGCCAAAGTATAACATGCATGCAAGGGTTGCGAACAACTGACTTTGATGAGGAAAAACCAAGCATTCCTGACCACTCAGAAAAAGAAAAATCCCTACTTGACATTCCTAAGCAGTGTGTAAGAAAAACAGAAAATAGGTGGGACAATCTCAGTCCAAGAAGCCTGGGCATATTCTGACCCAAAACCACATAAAGGAAAGGGAAAGCCTGTGGTTTGGCACACCTCTGTGTAAGAACTATAAAGATCACTGACACTCTAATGAGATATGATTTATCTGGCACCCAACTCAGTTGTTGTTGTATAGGTTGTATCAGGCATTTCATTCGCTAATAGAAAACACTGAGTCAGGGGTGTGGGGGTGGGAGGACAAGGAGAATGTAGATTGGGGAGAGGGTCTGAATATAATCAAAATTCAGTATATGAAATTCTTGAATCAATAAAATTTCTCTTAACTTAAAAAAAGAAGCTTCTAATAGAGGTTTCCACATGACTTTTTTCTAAGAGCCTGTAGTATCCATGTTTCTTTCCCATTGTCACGGGGTCCTGTTCTCACATTCTCCACCCACTTTGTCCCTTCCCACTTTGTTAGCCCTCTTTCCCCCTTTATATCACTGCATTATTTCTCCCCTCCCAGGAAACACCCATGACCACGCATTAGTTTCCCGATTTTTTTTCCAATTGAAACACAATATCCAAGGATTCAGAGCTCGGAACCTTTTATAAGAGAGAACATGTGACTTTGTCATTCTCTGTCCAAGTTAACTCGGAACAATTATTTCCAGTTCCATCTTTTTACCTTCAACTTTGTAATTTCATTTTTCTTAATAGCTGAATAATATTCGATTTTATAAATGTACCATACCTTTCTTTAAAATGTTCAATCCTTTTAAGAATCAGGAAAATACACATTAAAAGCATTTTGAGATTTCATGTTACTCTAGTCAAATAGCTAAGATTGATTAAATTAATTAATTAATTAAAATTAATTAAATGCTGGAAAGGATACAGGAAGAGGGGAACTTTTATCCATTGCTGGTGGGAGTATAAACTGGTGCATCCACTATCCAAATCAGTGTGGAAATTCCATCTACTACATGAACTAACCATACCCCTCTCAGGCGCCAAAGGACTCTATATCCTACCACAGAGATATCTATTTGTTCATGCTCACTTTATTCACAGTAGCCAGGAAATTCAGACAACCTAGATGTCCATCAACTCATGAATGGATAATGAACATTTACACCATTGTGCATCTCAATTCTACAGACTCCGAAGTGTCCATTGACTGATGAATGGATAATGAACATTTACACCACTGTGCATCTCAAATCTACAGACTCTGAGGTGTCCACTGACTGATGAATAGATAATGAACATTTACACCATTGTGCATCCCAATTCTACAGACTCTGAAGTGTTTTTTTTTAAGAAAATGGTTTGACGAAAAATATTTATCTTGTATTTATGTGTGTTTAAGCATGTTTCTATAGATGCCATGATATTTTGTCTTTCATTTGGGGAACTTTTTTACAATTTTATCAAAATTGAAAACTGTATTCTCATGATCTATGTGAAGAAAAGGTTTAGATCAGACTGGCAGTCACTCATGAGGAGAATTAATGAGCATGAGTTTCATTAATATGTCCTATTAATGTTGATAATCAGACAGGAGAAACCATATATAGAAACTATATGTAGGAAATGCTATAGGAGAGAAAGAAAACTTCTTTATAGCACATTCCAATAACTGACACCACTTATTGGTAATTAGTTCACTCAAAATAATCAAGAAGTTCTTACATTAATGGGGCCCTTCCTAATGGGAAATCTGGGTTCCAGTGATCCCTGGATTTTTATCACAGGGGATCAAACTCAGGAAGTAAATGATGTCTGGTGCAAGGGCTAATTCGGAGTATTATGGACCTCATAGGTATAGGGATTTGTATGTTTTCCTCCTAGGGACAGCACAGTGACATTTTGGCAGCCAGAAAAACTTCAACCTTTTATATAATGGAAAGTATTATTTTCACACTCAATTTTCCATGATTGAATGGAAGCAGGGCTCAATATGAATGAGGCAGAGGAAACTGATCCTCAATAGTAGATAAGGTATTTAAATAGAAGGGTTTTTAATAACTGCAGTTAAACAGCATTGAATCGTCCTGACACAGATGACTACATGGTTGTTTTCTCTCAAACAAGGTAATCTTTAATACATGCTATAAAAAGCAGTGTATTAGAATAAAACTTCCTAAAATGATTTAAGGATATTTATAATTTATTTAAACAACTTAAATGGCATAGATGAAGGACAAATCCTGTTTGGGTCTAGGAGACCTCTTGTGTCATCTGGAATTTACCCAGGCTAGTGGGAAACCACAATCTGACAGAGAACAGACAGGTTCATAGTAGAAGACCAGTAAGCTCACAAAGGGTGATCCATGAAGGGGCTACTAGACATACAAGGGTATGATTTAAGAAGCCATGACTCTTAAACATGACTCTGGGGTTACAAAAATTCAGCAAAGGAAATCTTAGATCTGACAAGCAGATAAGGAAGAGTTTCTGAATGTGGAGAGATGGTAAGATGGATTGAGAGCTTCTATTGGTTTAGGAAGCAGTGGTATCATGGAGACTGGAAATGATTAGTACAGTATCTCAGTTCTTCATTCCTCCACTCCTCAGTCAGTCTTTTCTACTGGCTAAAGCCAGCCCAGAGAAAGAGACAGGGAACTCATTGGTGTATTCCAATGGATTAAGCCTGTCAATCTAAAGTGGTTTGCAGAGATAGATCTGTAGAGACATAGCCAAAATATCCAGCAACTGGATTTTATTCACCATGACAGTCATATGCTGAAGTATACTGTTCTGACTGCACCAGGCCTTTAAGTCCTTCTCAGCAGTAGAGATGGAATATAAACTATAGGACAGTATTCCCTTTGCCTTCTCCATCTCTCTTCATAATTGTATTCAACCTACACTGTCCTCTGCAATCCACCTGTTTAACTTTTTGTCTTATTGACCGTTGGTTTCAGAAGAACTTACTCTAAGACCTTGACAATTGGACTTAGGGTATTTTTCCTTCTCTGTTTTCAAGTTCTCTTGGCCCATTGTTCTTAATGTCTATCCCACTGTAAATCTGCATGCCATCTACTGTTCTGAGGATTGGCTCTTTTGTACTTGATTAGATTGAAGAGTCAACATGGTCCAGAGCCTGGGTAAACTGCCAGGAAGATGTTCCATCAATATAATGTGCTTTCTGTGCAAATAAAGTGTTTTAGCACTTTGACAAAAATAATTTGTGTATTTGGATGACATATCCAGATCACAATTTAGAATTGAAGGAAATCAAGACAGAAATTCAAGCAGAAACCCAAAGCAGAAACCATGGAGGAAGGCTGCTTGCTGACTCACTCACAAGCTTATCATGCTTAGGCTTAGCTAGCTTTCTCATGTAGGCCAAGACAACTTGCCTAATTGGCTGGACCCTTCTGCATCAATTAATATACCAGACAATCCTCCACAGACATGCACACAGGACAATCTTATCTAGGCGATTCTTCAATTGAGGCTTTCCTCTCTGGTGACTCCAGGCTGTGTCAAGGTAAAAGTTAAAGGCACTTATGATACATGAGAGCCTAAGTTTGATCCCCAGAGCCTGCTGGCTTGTGCTTGGAGATCTCTGCACTGGGGAGACAGAGAAAGGGAGATGCCTGGGTTTCATTAGCCAGTCAGCCTAGCCTAATTATAAGAAAGAACCAGATCCCAGGGAAAGACCCTGGCTCAAAACAGAGAGAGAGAGAGAGAGAGAGAGAGAGAGAGAGAGAGAGAGAGAGAGAGAGAGAAGAGAGATACATGCACACACAAACAAGAATAGTCATGGCAAACCATTTAACCACAGATAATTTTTAAGGAGATAAAAATCCCAAGTGTTGCTTTTGAGCAAGGTAAAGACTCACTAAGATTCTGAATAAGTGCTTCCATCTGCTGCGGAGTTCTTCCAGCCAGACTGCTTCAGTACTTTTTCTCCCCAATCACTCAACAGTTTCTCCTTAATCTAGACACTTTAAATGCCTCAACAATCCAACCAAGTGTGAAAATCTAGCTACTTCTCTCACCTTTATTTCCTGTCAGCCTCTCAGAACTTAATGAAATGCATGGAGAGGATGAGTTAAGATTGCATTAAAGTGCCCAGAAGATTGAGAAATTTGAAATTTACATTTCCTAAAATACACCTGTTGTATTTATTATCTTAGTTCCTTCCCTAGCAGCTGGGAATTTTTTATAGGGAGACCCCAACCATGAGAAGAAATAAATATTTTCTTATAACACCGGGTGTTTTGAGCTTACCATGCAATTATATACACTCTGACATCTGCTTTTCACTTGTGTTTCTAACTTTACTGCACTCCCAATTATAAGCAGATGAAGCAAGGACATCTTTGCTTCACTCTGCAAGGGCAGAACACTGCTCCTGGTATGCTACATGCCCCAGATCTCTTTCCCTTCCCCGCTTGTACCTTGCTGCACCCTGTCCTGTGGTTTTGCTCAGGCTCTTTCTGCTGTCTGACTTCCCATGATCATCCCTGTGTTTCTGGAAACCATTCATCTGTCCATGGTCTTTTTCTTTGCCATCTTGTCACATCCTTATTGAGAGTTAGCAACTTTCTTGTATGTACCAGTACTAAACATAGTCAGCCTCTGATTTGGCCACTGTAGCAGCTGTACACCAGCACCTCATTATGTTTTCAAACTGGAGTGATTTAATCCTTTGGTGATTAATGATGTTAGACATTTTTTCAGGTTTTTTCATATGCATGTGTGTGATATATACATGTGTGAGTTTAGAAGTGTTCAAATGTACTTTGGCACACATATGTGGATATGCACTTCTGGGTGCACGTATGTGGAAGCTTGATGTTGGCTTCCAGAGTTTTGCCCAGTCGCTGTCCCCCATAGTCGCTGAGGCAGTCTTTCAGTTGAACACATAAATTGCTAATATAGTGTAGTCTAGCTAGCCAGACTTACTCTAGGGAATCACTTCTTGTCTATCTGGTACTTTATTGGGTTCTGGAGGTCTGAACTCTGCTCCTTACCCTATGGGGCAAGTGCTTTACCCATTGAGATATCTCCCCAAACCAGTTTTGGGTATTTTTAAGATACTTGTTAATAGTTTCTTACTTCTTTTTTTTAAATCAACTACCTGTTCAACCTTTTGCCCCATATTTCATTTTTTGACAATATGAAGAGTAACTTTTATTGAATGATGTTGAATCAGAAAGAATAAAAACATAGGTTAAAAATTAGAAATTTTAAAAAGCTATAGAGATAAAAAATAAAGACCAGGGTAATTAAAAGTATTGGTATGTGTGTGTATAACAATCATAGTCAGGAAATTAAAAGGGTGTGGGGAATGTGTTGCCCCATATTTCAATGGATGATTTATCTTATTAAGAATGAGGAGTTATTCAAGCATAATACATAGCGTATACATATTTTTGTCCCCAAATCAATGGCTTGACTATATTTTGAAGAACAAAAGTTTTCTTGGCTTCATCTCCCCCTCTGATCACAGTCCTCTCTCCTGTCCTTCCTCTCTTTTCATCCTTCCATTTTATTATTCTTCCCTCATTCATTCCTTTGATCCTTCCTCCCTTCTTTCCTTCGCTTTCTTTAAAATCATTTGGGATTTTAAAGTATAAGATCATATCATTACCTAGAAATAAAGAGTTTAGTTCATATATAAATATTTCATATATAAATATATTTATATAATTTAATATATAAATATATTAATATTTCATATATATATATAATTCTTTCTGTTACTTATTGAATTGGCAAAGATATCCAGGACAATTTTGAATGTAAGTTGAGGGAACAGGCATTTTTGTTCACAGCTGAAGAAGGTATTCCATCTTTTATCATAAAGTGGAATGACAACTATACACATATTATAATTGTTATTTATTAAGTAGAGAGACATTTTTCTCACCTAGTGTGTAGAGACTCTTTATATTAATGAGCACTGAATTTTACTTTTTTCTCCATCTGTTAAGATAATTGCATTTTTTCCTACTACTCATAAGGAGAATTGCATTGATTTATTTCTGGTTTCTAAACTACCACTGTAGTCTTGGAATAAACCCAACCTATTACTGATGTTATTTTTTATCTGTTACTGGATTTGACTTGCAAATATTTTGATCTGTAATTGTTTGTCTGAAATGCCTGTTCTTATGAGCACTCTACCACTCAGCTGCATCTGTTTTAGAGCAATGATAGTGCTGGCTTCAAATGAGTTGATCATTTAAAAATTGTTTTTGATTTATTTATTTGCATTTTTTAAATTTTATGACTGTAAGTGCACCCATGATGTGTAATGCCCATGGTGGCCAGAAGAGGACATTGGATCTCCTGGAACAGTTTCTCTCCTGGCCAACCAGTATCAATCCAATTCTTTCTCACCTGCTTCTCATTTCAGTGGAACTACCACCTGCACCACACTAGCCTGTACAGACCATGTAGTTCCCCTGTCCAGACCTGGTAAGTGCAGTCCCTTCCTCCTTCTCCCTTCCCTGTGACTTCAATATGATTGCCTTCTTTCACATTGTTTTGTGGGTCAAGATACATGCCAAGAAACAACCCCAAGTGAACATGCTAAATAATAGTTTCCTTCCAAGGACCATTTATGTTTTCACAGGTGTCCTAGAACAATGTGGAGAAAGCCAGGAACAATCTTTAATACAAGCTGAGCTTGCAGCAGGAGGTCCAAGTTCCAAGATCATGCTCCTAACCTGTCCTTGTGATCTAGCATAATAAACTAGAATCCCTGGGTCTCAGGTACATCATTTTCAAAGAAATCTAATGCTTATCTTGCCCACTTTATGTTATTGAGAGCATAAGATCATATGTGAGTGCAAGTTGTAATCAAAGAAGTTGGGACAGGCCTACAAACATTAAGGCTAAGCCTTCTTTAACATTAGAATTGGAAAGTACACACAGTCGATATAAAGCATAAGTGTTTATAGTCCTGCATTCTTCACAATAACCTTAAAATCTAGAGAGAACATGTCAATAATTACAAACTTTCTAAGGAATATTACTTAAACACAGCAATACTGAGTTCTTGTTAATTGAATCTATGTCTATAATATGTACATTTAAGAGGTTTAGGAGAGATTTTCCTAACAGATCAAGCTTCAAACAGAGCAGGGAAGTGTCAGGTCATAATATGTCTTTTGTTTTTTCTAGATAATAGTTTTGAATGTAGGGCAAGAAAAGAGCATGGAACATCAGAGTGCTGAAAAGCCAGATGGACACATGAACATAGAGGCCGCCTGGCTGAGCTGAGGTCACCGCCCCTAGTAGAAGGAAGTCTACACCGGGCGTGGTAGCCCATGCCTTAAATCCTAGCACTTGGGAGGTAGAGGCAGGAGGATCTCTGTGAGTTCAAGGCCAGCCTGGTCTACAGAGCGAGCTCCAGGATAGTTGGGACTAAAGGGAGACCCTGTCTCAAAAATACCAAAAAAAAAAAAAATAAATAAAAGAAGGAAATCATCAATGGACACGAACATGCAGCAGCCTGTCAGGATAAGCTGATGTCACCATGGCAGTTTGAAGGAATTCGTCCATCTGCAATCAAGACTGAAATCTTTAATTTTTCTTTGCTTACTAATATTCGATTTCCAATACCTGCCTGTCCTATCTGGCAGGTTCTCAGCGACCCGGTGCCCTAGCTGCTGGTTTTCCACATGCTGTCATCATTCCACGACTCTTCTGCGCTGTCTGGTCCACTTTGTTTGGCTTTTCTCTGGGTTCTGGAGATTTCGTGGTCCACATGTTTGTAGAGCATACATTTTTATCCACTGAGTCATCTTCCTCATCCTATTTTACAAGCAATACTCCTCAGTGAAATGAGCCAGACTCAGAAAGAAAAAACATGTTCTCCCTCACTTAGAAGAAGAAAGAAAGAAAGAAAGAAAGAGAAAGAAAGAAAGAAAGAAAGAAAGAAAGAAAGAAAGAAAGAAAGAAAGAAAGAAAGAAAGAAAGAAAGAAAAGAAAGAAAGCAGAAGGGGAAAGAGGAAGGAGACATTTGGGGAAAGGAGAGAAGAGAAACCAATAGGGTGATTACATTCAAAGTATATTACATATCCACACAAAAATGTAATGAATCTGATTATTTGGCACAATTAATCTATGAAGTGAAAGAAAGTGGGAATCCTGTGGAATGTTGCTTGCTGTGTTAGTTTTAGTCCTAAAATAATAATGTCTTATTTCATATCTCTCTTTAAAGAATTATGTACAAATGGAATGATAAACAGACATTCCATTTAAAATTAAATTTGCAGCCAGGCGTGGTGGCGCACGCCTTTAATCCCAGCACTTGGGAGGCAGAGGCAGGCAGATCTCTGTGAGTTTAAGGCCAGCCGAGTCTACAGAGTGAGTTCCAGGCCAGCTGGGGCTCCATTACCGTATGTAGTTTTGCTCTTATAATTTATATTTTGCTCTTATAATTTATTATATTTCCTATGCATATTGTCATATATTAGGGCTAATTTAAAACTATTTGCTTTGTTATTATGCACATAGCCTGGATCATATGTGATAAATTATTTGAGGCGTCTACTATGGAGAGGAATGGTTGAGCTCACTGAAGCTTATTTTCCAATCAAGCCATAAATATTTCACTTTTACCACTACTGTATCAGAACACCCTTGGTATTAGTAAAGACTTTAAAAAAATAAGTTTTATTGAATATGTTTTTAAATCAAATAATAACATTAAAACCATATATACGTAGCTGTCATTTATTCTAATTAGGACTTCTAAAGTTTCCTTAAACATTATATTATCTTATCAAATATTGAACTATTATTCCTTAAAAAATTATAGAGGTAAGTTCTGAGGCCTCTGGTCACAAAATCTTCCTCAATCAATCAATCAATCAATCAATCACTATGTAACTTTGTTACCATTTTCTTTCTTTTTGGTGAAAACATTTAAAATCAACTCTCTTATAATGATTCAAGCATACACTACAAAATTGTTCATTATGGCTACCATCTTGTACATTAGATTCTCAGGGTTTGCTCATTTTGTGTAACTAAAATTTTGTAGCTCTCATCAATAATTTCCCATTTTCTGCTTCTACTGTATAAAGCCATCTCCATATAACCTTGCTTTTATGTATGCTTTATTATAAAAACACCATGTCCTTATTCAGTACATTGTTACTTCATTAGCATCAAATTCACAGCTAAGAGCTGGTACTTTATTCTTTGAACAAAGCTTATAAAACAATGTGCTTCCTACTTGAGGCATGCCACAGCCTTCTTGTACTCCAGAATTCTTACCAACAATTCAACAATTACAGACTTGTTTTACCTAATTTTTGTTGTTGATCTTTCTCTTTCTATTTCCCTAATTGGTAGCTGTGGTTTTTAATTTTGCTCCTCCAAATAATACTGGCATAGATCTTGACCTCACTATGCTCACTCTTTGTTTGGGTCTTCTGTTGAAAGGTGCCTGCTGAAGACTTTATCATATTTGCTTATGAGCAGCGACTGATCTCACCACATGCTTTCCCACACCTTGGTCTCAAGAGTATTCAACTTTAAAGAAACAGAAAACTCCAGAAGCAGGAGGGACCCTTTGACCTCCTCCGTCCTTCTCCCCTGATGAGAGCTGTAGAAATCAAGAAAGTTCCCCATATCCTTTCCCCTAGCTCATCTCATGTAGCAGTTAATAAGACTCAGCAGCCATCCTTTGCATAGCCCAAGGAAAAGAATGAACTTCCCTCCGAACACAGAAATCCAGGGAAGACTCTGAGCTTTGCTAAGTCTCCTGACTTGTTCCCTTTGGATCACAGCTCCTTATTCTAATCAGATGTATCTACATAGCCCTAACCACCTCATCAAGTTTAATGTAATAATTCTCAGCTGTCCCTTTCTTTGAACCTTCATTTCTTTATGATAGCTCCCATGTCCCATGAGACTTATTAAATACCTTCATGTGTAATTCCTCAATGAATCTTTCAATTATTTTTTCAGATCCAGCCAAGGACTGCAAAGTTTGTGGAGAAAAATCTTTCCCCTCTACAATATCTGTTCTTTTCTTATTGCTTTAAAAGTTTAAATGTATTCTAGACAGCAGATCTTGTGGGTTTGGACATGTGTGATAACTTGCCTGTTTGTAGCTTGCCTTTTGGCTCTGTGTGGTCTTTGATGAATCAAAGTTCTCACTTCTAATTTGGTGGAATCTATTAAAATGTCATTTTGCTTCTTTCTGTCTCATTTGAAATTCTGGATAATGGATGCCTGTTGAAAGCACCTGTAGCTAAGGAGCCTGGGATTCTTTCCCTCTTCTTGTTAGTTATGTTTTCTCTGTGCTTACCCACCAATCTTGGATTTAGTGATTCTTTATCTCCTGGGGTTCATTCATTTCTTTGGGAAGCTATTAATTGTCTTCTTTGAAAGAATTAAGTTAGTTAAATAGATACAAATGATTTTACAAAATACTTAGTAATGCATGTATCTGTTATCTCATTTTGTCACTACAAATCTTGTGAGAATTTTATGACACAGAATGGAGACTTGGGAAAATTCAGTCATACCATGTCAGTGACCAAGTATCAAGTGCTCTGGACTGAGGCTGGGAATCACTTAATCATTGAGTGTTTTGGATCTGACTCTTTTCATGTAAGTGTCAATGAAACAAATTGGTTGATAAGCATTTGAAGTGATGACGAAGCACTATCAACAAAGTGATTTTACCTATGCTTCCTGGAGCAGTAACAACTTCCACAATGAGCATCAGTATTGATTGCCTCATCACATTATGCTAAGCATCAAGACTTTTTTTTTTCAAAGTATTTCTACATATTATTATAGGCTACCTTTCATCGTATAACCAAACCATTTCACTTCTTTTCAAATATTTAATTTTTAGCTAAAGCACAGACATGTAACCTGGGGGAAAGAGTCACTCAAGATTAAATGTATAAAGGCAAATTAAAAGAAAACACAAACAATAATTTTAATACAATATATTTCCCATGGTCACAAAATCTTGAGGGCAAATAAGTGGGATTTCCCAAGGAAATTGGTGTGATGCTTTATAAATTACCTCCTAATCTGTTTGCTTTTACTTTTGCTGGGAATGTTCATTGGGCTTCAGGCCTGGCTCTCTCTGAGGACTGTGATGGAGCACCGTGCACAAGGCTGAAAAGCCTCTGGCAGTGCTACAGGGTTTAGACCATCAAAGTAAAGAGGGCTGGGTGCTTTCTGCTGAAATAGACTGTTAAGAACTTTGTCAAAGAATGAACTCTTACTGTAACCCACACCTCATTTGTCACCCTGATGGGCTGAGGAAAAGTGACATTTACAAACGGAGAATGAAAGCACATCCATTTCCCCAGTCTGACACCCTGATATAATAACTATTTACCTTGAGAAAGACGCGCTGCGAGTTCCGATTCTTGTGAATCTTCTCAGTTTGGCACTTATTTTCTCACTCTGTCAAACAGCCTCAGATTAATGGAACAATTTGTTCAACAAATCATATTAGTAGAATGCACACAGGGTAAAGAGAGAGAGGCGGGGGAGTAGAAAATTTTTACTCATTCATGGCAGCAGTGTCTCTGCAAATAAAAATGTAGTTATGCCTGACATTTACAGAGGGACGATGCGAAGGGGAAGGGTGTAATGACTTCGGGCAGGAGAGAGAGCACTGGGTAGGAACAGTAGTACTCAAAGGGGAATAAGATAAAGTTACACATAACATCTAGATTGAGCTTCCTTCTCGAACGAATTTGTCAAATACAGCAGCATCTGCTTCTGTCCAAAAGAAAAAAAAAAAAAAAGTCTTCCATTAAAATTTAGTATCATCTGCTCTCTATGCTACTCCTCTCAGGAAATCTCAGAGAATTCCAGGAATATCATTTGATAGAACCTAGGTAGTGGGTGGAGCCTCGGCTCCCTTCTGTGATTAGGACCCACCTGCCTAATTCTGACAGGCATCCTATTCTCATTCCTAAGGCAAACAGACCAGAACAAAACAAAATCACTGGCACAGCTTCCATGTTTCCTGTTCATGTATTCACACAAGAAGGATGAATGAATATTTAGAACCAATAAACATCCCTTACCACAAATCATGTGCATCTTTAATATGTACTCTGTCGTTTCTGTTCAAACAGGCTGGCAAATCTCACATTTTCCCAGTAACTTTCAAAGGACACTGCAAGTTGGCAGTGCTGTGTGTGTGTGTGTGTGTGTGTGTGTGTGTGTGTGTGTGTTCACCCTGCTGGCACACTTAGAATCCCCTGAAGAGACTGATCCTCACATATTCCTGTTTCTGTGTGTCCCTGGCCTTGTGCATCAAAGGGGAGATACAGCTTCACTTTCCTGCAAGCCTTCAACTTCTCTTTCTTTTTCTTTTGATTTTGTTTTTGTTTTTGTTTTTCTTCTTCCTTTCTCATTTTAGGTTTTAGATGTATTTTTGAGTGACAGGAGAGATTCCAAACATCTCACAAACTTTGGGGAACCCCTAATTAACTTGGAGACAATGTTTTCTTCTTTATCATTTTGTGATTTTCAATTGGCAACTCTTCTTTCTCTTATTTTTTTTTTAATCTCAGGTTTATGCTGAAAATGTTTCTGTGTAAAAGTGACTGACCTCTTTGAGTCATCAAGGGAAGATTCATTTCCAGCCATACTTCAAGGAAGGAAAACAGTAGCAATCCTCCCTGATACCCCTGTTGTGATAGCCTCCAGGGACAGTGAGAACCTACTTTAAATAATTATTTCGTAAGAAAATATTTTGTTTAAGAAAGTTTAGGTCACTCTTTCTTTAACTGTTCATTTGCTTTACTTTCATCTAGGAAATATTTTATGAAGGAGGAAATTGAATTTGGAGTGTTTGGTGTCAAGCCTCAGGGTCTGAGCCCTGATATATACATATACATCAAAGTGAACTGATACATACATATACATCAAATAAATAAAGAAAGAAATAATTTTAAAATTAAAGGAAAAACCCAACTTGTTATTTGCGGGAGGCTCAGGATCAAGGGAAAATAGGAAAATATTTGCTGTGTCACATGTGTGATTGTTATTTGAATATATATATATATATATATATATCTTGTGTATATTTATTAGAAAGACAATACATATTAATATTAGAAAACTTGAACTGGGGCTGAAATGATGGCTCAGTCAGTAAAGTGTGACATTCACATAAAAGAAGGTTTAGGAGCCCACACCTCTAAGCCCAGCTCTGGGAGGTGGAGCAAGAGGATCCCTGGGGTTTGCTGTCAGGCCAGTGTCCTGGATTGGTGACCTCCAGATTCATTAAGAGACCCTGTCTCAGAAACTAAGGGAAGAGTGAATTATAAAAACAAATTGCCAGCATACACTTTTGGCTTATAAACACATGCAAAAACACATTCACACTCATCTGGAAACATACATGAACTCATATACAGTAAAGAATATTTGAAAAGTATGCAAAAGACAAAGAATATAACTCCTGATCAAAGGAGTGCATATATTGACAAATGTGTGGCTATAAGTGCTATAAACTTTGTATGTGTAAAAGTCTGCAGATGACTAGCTCCTGTCACCTCAAACATGTAATGTGCTTTGGAGTCCTGTGTAGATAAGAACTTGCACCAGAAAGTCTCAGGGGATGGGTATTTTTAATAGACTCTCCTGTCTATCTTGTCTGTATCCTAGAGTGTGGCTATGCTATAAGAAATGCAAAACCTCTGTTTTCCTTCTACCATTCCTAGTCTTTGTATAAATGAAAGAGACTTTATATAACAAATGTTAGAAGTTTGTTGTTTATCCAAGCAACAGTTAGATGCAGGATCCATACCAGTGAGCAGCTTTCTTCTAAGGATGATTCAGGGAACCAGGCTCCTCTGCCTTTTGGGTAGGACAAAATTTGGTCACATGGATCAAACTCAGGTTGTCAGGCTTGCCAACATGTGCCTTTACCTGCTCAATCATCTTACTGGCCTGTTGTGCCTCCTTTTAAAGCTTTGAGGTCTTCTGTGCTTCATTCTGAGTATGATTTAAGGAGTGAACAGAACCTCCCATATCTTGAACACCTCAGTGTAGAGAGGAAATCCACCCACAAATTCTGGATGCAAACAACCTGAAAAGGTCCCCCCAACCTAGCAGCTGCATTCTAAGATGGAGCGCCACCTTGTGGAAAGGAAGTGCCAATCAGCCATCCCTGCCTCCACACCATCTTGGCTGTTTAACTTCCCGGTATTCCCTTTCCACTAACTCATTGTGTAGGCTCCCTCACAGCACAGCCTCCAGTGCCTTATGACTCTTGACCCTTCCCTATTATCTGCAGAGCTTGGTCTTTCACTAGGAACAGCCTAACATTTCATGGTTTGCCTGTCTGACTTTCAGAAAGAGAACTGGGCTGTGGTACTTTTTGGTTTAGAACAACAGACCATTTCAGCTGACACTGGTCTATCCATGGCACTTTTACATTTAGTTTCACCAGGAATGGCTTTTTCAATTTGGGGGTGGGTGGATGGTTAAGGTATAGAGGAGGGGGTCCACATTTGGAACTTTTCCTAAAACGATCTATGGCCATGATGACTCTAGTTCTCTGTCACATACTGTTGGACCTGTTGTTTCCCTTCTCCTCTGTAAATATCAGACACAACGAAACAATATTTTCTCCTCACTACAGACAAGAAACATGCTACACTGCACTGATACAGTGTTGTTTGAGTTTCTACCTCCCTAAGTTCCAGAAATGGTTATAGTTCCAGATGATGGCTACACCTTTCTTCCCTCATGTAGAAACACACTTGACTCATCAGTTTGCAGAGTTTAGTTCTGTACTTCAGTCTGTAATCACTTCAAGGGGAATATGATGTGTTAGTTCCTCTGTACTGGTGTGACAGAAACAACTTAAGCACTACAGGGTTTCTTTTACCTTATATTTTCAGAGAGATTTCAGCCCATCACAGTGGGAAACGTAGGGTAGAAAGGTCCCATCCCTGGTGGCAGGAGGACATGGCTGAGAGACTCTTCACATGGTGGCGAATCAGGAGGCAGAGTGAGTTGCAGAGCCAGGAAGAGGTACCACTTAAAAAGTCCAGTTCCTAGTAACCTACCCCTGCCAGTGAGACCTCAACTCTTAAATACTCCATAGTTTTCAAAATAGACACAAAGTGGGACCCAGCATTCAAATATGAGCCCATAGGGACATCCTGGTGACATATCCACTTAGAAGGAGAATCTTTCCACCCTCCCTCCTCCTTCCCCCTGCTTCCTCCATCCTGCTTCATCCCTCTTCCTCCTCCTTTTCCCTCCCTCCCTTCCTCCCTCCCTCCTTGCTTAAATTGCCTATAGTGTACATAAAACTGTATACTTAATCCATGGTCCTGGTCTTTGTAAAAGAAATCTTTATTTTCAGTGACATGCTAAATGCTGTAAATCACACTGAAAATTCAGGCAGCATGGTCAGATTTAGGTTGCACTGACTTTGATCAGCTCTATGGATAGTCAGAATTTACTGAGTGTGTTCTTTCTGCTGGTACTGCTTCAAGATCCATTTCATATTGGTTGCTTCCAATGCCCACAACTTTTTAAGGCACACACAAATAAGAATCTGTTTGTTGAAATGAAAACGTAAAGCTATGGAGACATGGTTTTACTTGCTGAGGGTCACACTGGAAGCACAGGACCACCAAGTTATTTATAGGTGAGTGCTACATCCTGTTTCCAGTCTCTTGGTGGCCCCTCAGTTTGAATGTCTAGTACACACTGCTATTTCCTGTATCTTAACTCAAATAACAAACAGAATGGAGTAAAGAGTCAACGAACATTTTCTGGGCAACAAGTGAAATAACCCCAGGTTCACAAAGAGTCAAAAACACTGGGAGGCAGATATCAGTAGTTGGCTTTTGTAGATAAAGAAACCCCGGGGCTTTACCACCATGAAAATACCTAATCTTGCAGAATCTTGGCAACAAGGAGAGTCCTGCCTGGTTAACACCTGGATGGGAGATGAAAAACTTGTTCTTCCACAGTCTAGAAGTAGCACCATCCAGGATTTGAATTAGGAATCTCACAACAATTCTGGGATTCTCCCTATCTTGATCCAAGTTCTTCACTAGTGCAAAAGATTGCTGAGAGATGATTCCTTCCCACAGCGCTCCTGGAGAAAGCCCTCAGATACTATTCGTCATATAGAAGAGGATATTAATGAATCTGCCCCCTGCTTATGACTGTGAACTCAGCATCATCACCCTTGTCCCCTTCTTTCCTCCTTGGCTTCCCTTTGATTTGTAATACTTTTAACTCTTGGGAAAAAAAAAAAACGGCAAAAATCACAACTGGGATATAAATTTAAATTACAATAACATTAAAGTACTTATCTTACTCCTAGGATCTTAAAGGGCTATGCAGACATTGTAACCAATGCCAAGGAAAAGTCAAAAGAGCAGAAATGCCTAGGATCTGTTTAAATATACTCATTGTATAAATGAACTGCAAATAGAGACCAGTTGTAAATTGAGACAATTTTTTTTTTTTTGCCCAATCTTCACTAACTGGGACAGAATTTAAATCGTAACCATCTGGGGCTGGAGAGATGGCCTAGCGGTTAAGAGCACAGACTACTCTTGCAGAGGACCCGGGTTCGATCTCCAGCACCCACATGGCGGCTGAGAACCATCTGTAATTCCAATTTCAGGAGAACTCCACTTCCAGGAGAATCCGACACCCTCTTCTGACCTCCACTCTGTGGCATTGCAAGTCACTGGTGCACAAACCTACATGCAGACAGTACATTCATACACATAAATAAGTAAAATAAATAAATAAATAAATAAATAAAAATTGCAATCATCTACAGTTTACTCAGAGTTCAGAAATAGCTCAAAGATGGTGAACAGGGAGAATTAGCAAGGAGAAAGGTGTGTTAGGTTCTGTCCATTGAAACACGTCTTTGTTTCCCATCAGGCCTTTAATGTAGTCTTGAGATGCTCATTTGGAGCATTAAAGGCAGTCAAATATAGACAGGCAGCTTGGAATAAGCACACTGTAACAGGCAGTCATGCTTACAGCAGTGGATTTATGAATGAAGGAAATATTCCTTTCCCCAGCTATTTCTCACTGTGCTGAATGATTACTGATGAACATCCTGGAGGGCTGGTAGCAGGCCGGCACCAGTAGGCTGTCAGTCTGGAGAGAATTGCTGGGAACACACAAGATAGAATCCATATACCACTTCTGGGTCAGGACTGGGCAGAGATGGGGTAGGATCAAGAGCCTCCTGCCTCCGGCCTGACATTCATAAACAGCCAAAATTTCACCATAGCACACTTTCAAAGTGTGTCCCATATTCAATCAAAAATTTCATGGGATTTTTTTTTTTTCTCTAAAGTTGCTATTTTTTGAAATCCAGTAATTATCTTGTAACTAGCAAAATTATACTGGCATGTGTCACTTCTATGTATACGAATTAAATACAGGAATTTGTGGCATATATTAAATACTTTTTGAATCCAAGCCTTATTAAAACAACAACAAAAAATAACCAGAGGGCTCCAGGCTTCAAAATGTCACTACACGGTAGTGTTTAGTTAGGAGCCTGTGAGAGGCCTTGGCTCTTTGAATCTGGCCCAAGCCAGGCCAAGGCCATTTTCCTCTGCAAAGTACTCTAGCTGCTAGCTGTTGGAAAAAGGCCCAGGGAACATCTCAAAGAGGAGACAGAAAGCTTTTGAGAGGCGGACTGGGAGGGGTAGGAAAGGCTGCCTTCGGAGTACGAAATGAGCATACAAGCAACAACAACACCCAACCCCCCCCCCCCCACACACACACACACACACAGCGGGAAAGCTGGACCAGGACTATTTGGGAAGAAGCAGTAGTATGAGTGATCACAGACAGGTTCCCACTGGGCTGAGTGATGGTGAACTGCATGGTAAGCAGGTGCGGTCCTAGGCGGGAGGCAGGGAGTGAACTGACTGGGTCCCAGGAGGGCTGTGGTGGGGAGACCAAGCCTGGTCCCGCGTGGGCGGTACATTTAAGGGTCCGGCCTCCCTGGGCGTCGCTCAGACAATGGTCTTCATCCTTATCTTAGCTCCCAGGCCTTCCCCAAACGCGGCGGGCGGCGGCGCTTCCTCGGTCCCAGCCATCCGCCCCGCCGCCCTCTGCTTCCTCCCCGCGACCCCGCGGCCTCGGGTGAGGCGCGGCCGGCGGAAACGCTTGGTGGGGCGGCGCGGCGGCGACACGCGCGGCCGAGCGGGGAAACAAAGGCGGGATGTGTGCAGCCGAGAGTCCGGAAACAGGGCGCCGGCAGGCGCAGCTCCCATTCCCGTCCATTGTTCGCAGCGCGCGTCCACACGCGCCGAGCGCTGCGCACATCCTGCCCCATAGCCTAGGGCGGCCGCGAAAGTAGGTCTCTGAGATGCCAGCCGGCATGCACTGCCCTCGGTGGCCCTGGGTAGCAGGTGACTGGCTGAGGAGTTCAACCAGCTCTGTATACCCACAGGCATGACATCTTCCCTTGGCGACACTGTGGAATGACTGATGTTTTCACCCTCATTTTCTTAAGAAAAAACAAAACACAAAAGAAAGGCAAAGCCTTCTGGGTACCCAGCTAGAGAATGTGCTAGGTCTGCACCTGCTAATGCTACAGTTCCAAGAGAAGTGAACTTAGAACCGATCCTTCCCATCTCTGAGATGCAGTGAAGGTGATTGTAATGTGGCGTCAAGTACCGAAATAAAGGATGTTCCTCTAGCTAAGCTGTTGCTGGGCCTATTGTCCACATAATCCATTGAGAACACAGAGGTTCTGAGATGAGATTTATTAATGACTTCCTACCCTTTTTAGGACTTTGGATTCCTTTGTTGTTATGTTTAGGAAAACGTGTAACTTCTTTTTAAAAAAATTTTTTTAATTTTATTTATTTCTGTATGTGTATGAATGTACTGTCTGCATGCAAGTCTGTGCACCCGTGTCGTGCAACGCCGCGGAGGTCAGAAGAGGGTATCAGATTCCCCTGGAACTGGAGTTCTCCTGGAATTGGAGTTTCAGACGGTTCTTAGCCGCCATGTGGGCGCTGGGGATCGAACGGGCGTCCTCTGCAAGAGCGGTCGGCGCTCCCAACCGCTAGGCCATCTACTTCTGTGTGAAGTAGGTGCTGCCGGTGCCAAGGGTCCAAGTGGAATGGAAAATAAAGGGAAGACCAAGGTATTGGAAACCAACTCACCCATCAACCTGCACCAAGCTGCAGGTTCTGTTTTCCGACCTCTTATTAGTCCACCAGTGCGTGCCTTCAAGATTTTTTGTGTAAATCTGAGCCTGGTGCATTGTTCTGGAAGATTATAACTCAGTCCCTTGAGTTGCTCTTTCCTAGCGTTTGGAGTCCCCCTAGCTAACTTGTATTGTTAAGGCAGTCTTTCCTAGCAATTGGGGTGACCCTAGCTAACTTGGGATAAAGTCCACTCAAAGAATATGTGAATGAATTTAATTGTCTTAATTAGTAACTCAGTGGCTGACCAGGAAACAGACCAAAGTTTGATATGATGCATGTCATAGGACATAGATCGTATTGTGGAAGATTCTGAGTCCAAAACAATACAAAGGAGTTTCATAAAGATTCATAAGTCTGTAATAGAGATTAGGGCAAATGAGGGTATGATGGTCTTCAAGGTGTATTGTGGAAGGAAGGTGGGAAATTGGTGGGAAAGAGAAAAACATTCTAGGCAGGAAAAGTGTACAAAATGCTATGTGGAGGTAAGGACGCTGTCTTGGGAGAGAGTAAAAGGGCACCAGTGCATGTTTAATGGAAGGAGGACACAGCTAATTGGGAAACTATGGTATCCATCCCAGTCAAAAATGGTAGCTAGATCAGATTATTGTGATCAGATGGAAATGGAAGAAGAGGCAGATGTCAAATTTGGTATTCAGGAGTTGGTACACAAAATATATGAGAAGTGGGAGAGACAGAGATGTAAGAAAGGTAACCCCTAAATGTCTGACAGAACCATTTCTGTGAAACAGAAATGTGAAAGATTAAGAGGGATAGTCATGTGATACAACTCGGGCAGGCAAGGTTTGAGGTGACTCCAAGTCAGCAAGATGGGTTCAAGGAGAACAGTGAGGTAGGTGGTAGAATGGTGCTGAACTTTGATGGAAAACAGATGTCTGTTAGTGTAGCAAAACAGAAGACGACTGGGGGAAATATAGGTAGATTTGTGTATTTGGTAATAACAAGGCATAGGACTTGGTGTCTTAGTTTAGGAGAATTGATTAGCAATAATGGCCAGTGAGTATTAAGGACCCATTTACTATAATGTATTGCTTTTACTTGCTGACCTGAAATCTCATCACTGTGGAGAAAGATATATGATAAACAGAATGTGACAACGTAAGGTGCCTGGGAAGAAATAAGAGATTACATAAATGTAGGAGGAATAGAGATGTTCAAGAGCAGAATGCAGGTGATAGAGTGTGGCTGAACTAACAAACTGTGATGGCTTGGCCAAGGGTATGCTCAGTATCAAGAGTGAAGAAAATGGTATATATATATATATATATATATATATATACTCATCTCTCAGTCTGTTTATAGGTAGATATAAACTCTAACTATCTATGGATATGCAAATATAATCCAACATAACACTTTGCTCCATGTCTATGATAAACATGAGTTGCATTAGCTATAATAAATGCTTGTTTGTACAATACTAGTATATGCATTATTTATAGTTATTAAGCTATATCTCTTTGAAATCTAGACAGCTCANACAAACAGAATGGAGTAAAGAGTCAACGAACATTTTCTGGGCAACAAGTGAAATAACCCCAGGTTCACAAAGAGTCAAAAACACTGGGAGGCAGATATCAGTAGTTGGCTTTTGTAGATAAAGAAACCCCGGGGCTTTACCACCATGAAAATACCTAATCTTGCAGAATCTTGGCAACAAGGAGAGTCCTGCCTGGTTAACACCTGGATGGGAGATGAAAAACTTGTTCTTCCACAGTCTAGAAGTAGCACCATCCAGGATTTGAATTAGGAATCTCACAACAATTCTGGGATTCTCCCTATCTTGATCCAAGTTCTTCACTAGTGCAAAAGATTGCTGAGAGATGATTCCTTCCCACAGCGCTCCTGGAGAAAGCCCTCAGATACTATTCGTCATATAGAAGAGGATATTAATGAATCTGCCCCCTGCTTATGACTGTGAACTCAGCATCATCACCCTTGTCCCCTTCTTTCCTCCTTGGCTTCCCTTTGATTTGTAATACTTTTAACTCTGGAAAAAAAAAAAAAACGGCAAAAACAAACTGGGATATAAATTAAATTACAATAAACATTAAGAGCTTATCTTACTCCTAGGATCTTAAAGGGCTATGCAGACATTGTAACCAATGCCAAGGAAAAGTCAAAAGAGCAGAAATGCCTAGGATCTGTTTAAATATACTCATTGTATAAATGAACTGCAAATAGAGACCAGTTTGTAAATTGAGACAATTTTTTTTTTTTTGGCCCAATCTTCATTCTGGGATTTTAAATCGTAACATCTGGGGCTGGAGAGATGCCAGGGTTAAGAGCATGACTTGCAGAGGACCCGGGTTCGTATCCCAGCACCACATGGCGGCTGAAACCACTGTAATTCCAATTTCAGGAGAACTCCACTTCCAGGAGAATCACGACACCCTCTCTGACTCACTCTGTGGCATTGGCAAGCACTGGTGCACAAACCACATGGCAACAGTACATTCATACACATAAATAAGTAAAATAAATAAATAAATAATAAATAAAAATGCAACAGCATACAGTTTACTCAGAGTTCAGAAATAGCTCAAAGATGGTGAACAGGGAGAATTAGCAAGGAGAAAGGTGTGTTAGGTTCTGTCCATTGAAACACGTCTTTGTTTCCCATCAGGCCTTTAATGTAGTCTTGAGATGCTCATTTGGAGCATTAAAGGCAGTCAAATATAGACAGGCAGCTTGGAATAAGCACACTGTAACAGGCAGTCATGCTTACAGCAGTGGATTTATGAATGAAGGAAATATTCCTTTCCCCAGCTATTTCTCACTGTGCTGAATGATTACTGATGAACATCCTGGAGGGCTGGTAGCAGGCCGGCACCAGTAGGCTGTCAGTCTGGAGAGAATTGCTGGGAACAGACAAGATAGAATCCATATACCACTTCTGGGTCAGGACTGGGCAGAGATGGGGTAGGATCAAGAGCCTCCTGCCTCCGGCCTGACATTCATAAACAGCCAAAATTTCACCATAGCACACTTTCAAAGTGTGTCCCATATTCAATCAAAAATTTCATGGGATTTTTTTTTTTCTCTAAGTTGCTATTTTTTGAAATCCAGTAATTATCTTGTAACTAGCAAAATTATACTGGCATGTGTCACTTCTATGTATACGAATTAAATACAGGAATTTGTGGCATATATTAAATACTTTTTGAATCCAAGCTTATTAAACACACACAAAATAACCCGAGGGCTCCAGGCTTCAAAATGTCACTACACGGTAGTGTTTAGTTAGGAGCCTGTGAGAGGCCTTGGCTCTTTGAATCTGGCCCAAGCCAGGACAGGCCATTTTCCTCTGCAAAGTACTCTAGCTGCTAGCTGTTGGAAAAAGGCCCAGGGAACATCTCAAAGAGGAGACAGAAAGCTTTTGAGAGGCGGACTGGGAGGGGTAGGAAAGGCTGCCTTCGGAGTACGAAATGAGCATACAAGCAACAACACCACCCACCCCCAACCCCCCCCCCCCCCCACACACACACACACACAGCGGGAAAGCTGGACCAGGACTATTTGGGAAGAAGCAGTAGTATGAGTGATCACAGACAGGTTCCCACTGGGCTGAGTGATGGTGAACTGCATGGTAAGCAGGTGCGGTCCTAGGCGGGAGGCAGGGAGTGAACTGACTGGGTCCCAGGAGGGCTGTGGTGGGGAGACCAAGCCTGGTCCCGCGTGGGCGGTACATTTAAGGGTCCGGCCTCCCTGGGCGTCGCTCAGACAATGGTCTTCATCCTTATCTTAGCTCCCAGGCCTTCCCCAAACGCGGCGGGCGGCGGCGCTTCCTCGGTCCCGGCCATCCGCCCCGCCGCCCTCTGCTTCCTCCCCGCGACCCCGCGGCCTCGGGTGAGGCGCGGCCGGCGGAAAGCTTGGTGGGGCGGCGCGGCGGCGACACGCGCGGCCGAGCGGGGAAACAAAGGCGGGATGTGTGCAGCCGAGAGTCCGGAAACAGGGCGCCGGCAGGCGCAGCTCCCATTCCCGTCCATTGTTCGCAGCGCGCGTCCACACGCGCCGAGCGCTGCGCACATCCTGCCCCATAGCCTAGGGCGGCCGCGAAAGTAGGTCTCTGAGATGCCAGCCGGCATGCACTGCCCTCGGTGGCCCTGGGTAGCAGGTGACTGGCTGAGGAGTTCAACCAGCTCTGTATACCCACAGGCATGACATCTTCCCTTGGCGACACTGTGGAATGACTGATGTTTTCACCCTCATTTTCTTAAGAAAAAACAAAACACAAAGAAAGGCAAAGCCTTCTGGGTACCCAGCTAAGAAATGTGCTAGGTCTGCACCTGCTAATGCTACAGTTCCAAGAGAAGTGAACTTAGAACCGATCCTTCCCATCTCTGAGATGCAGTGAAGGTGATTGTAATGTGGCGTCAAGTACCGAAATAAAGGATGTTCCTCTAGCTAAGCTGTTGCTGGGCCTATTGTCCACATAATCCATTGAGAACACAGAGGTTCTGAGATGAGATTTATTAATGACTTCCTACCCTTTTTAGGACTTTGGATTCCTTTGTTGTTATGTTTAGGAAAACGTGTAACTTCTTTTAAAAAAATTTTTTTTAATTTTATTTATTTTCTGTATGTGTATGAATGTACTGTCTCATGCAAGTTTGTGCACCCTGTCGTGCAACGCCGCGGAGGTCAGAAGAGGGTATCAGATTCCCTGAGCTGGAGTTCTCCTGGAATTGGAGTTTTAGACGGTTCTTAGCCGCCATTGGGCGCTGGGGATCGAACGGGCGTCCTCTGCAGAAGCGGTCGGGCTCCAAACCGCTAGGCCATCTACCTGGTGAAGTAGGTGCTGCCGGTGCCAAGGGTCCAAGTGGAATGGAAAATAAAGGGAAGACCAAGGTATTGGAAACCAACTCACCCATCAACCTGCACCAAGCTGCAGGTTCTGTTTTCCGACCTCTTATTAGTCCACCAGTGCGTGCCTTCAAGATTTTTTGTGTAAATCTGAGCCTGGTGCATTGTTCTGGAAGATTATAACTCAGTCCCTTGAGTTGCTCTTTCCTAGCGTTTGGAGTCCCCCTAGCTAACTTGTATTGTTAAGGCAGTCTTTCCTAGCAATTGGGGTGACCCTAGCTAACTTGGGATAAAGTCCACTCAAAGAATATGTGAATGAATTTAATTGTCTTAATTAGTAACTCAGTGGCTGACCAGGAAACAGACCAAAGTTTGATATGATGCATGTCATAGGACATAGATCGTATTGTGGAAGATTCTGAGTCCAAAACAATACAAAGGAGTTTCATAAAGATTCATAAGTCTGTAATAGAGATTAGGGCAAATGAGGGTATGATGGTCTTCAAGGTGTATTGTGGAAGGAAGGTGGGAAATTGGTGGGAAAGAGAAAAACATTCTAGGCAGGAAAAGTGTACAAAATGCTATGTGGAGGTAAGGACGCTGTCTTGGGAGAGAGTAAAAGGGCACCAGTGCATGTTTAATGGAAGGAGGACACAGCTAATTGGGAAACTATGGTATCCATCCCAGTCAAAAATGGTAGCTAGATCAGATTATTGTGATCAGATGGAAATGGAAGAAGAGGCAGATGTCAAATTTGGTATTCAGGAGTTGGTACACAAAATATATGAGAAGTGGGAGAGACAGAGATGTAAGAAAGGTAACCCCTAAATGTCTGACAGAACCATTTCTGTTGAAACAGAAATGTGAAAGATTAAGAGGGATAGTCATGTGATACAACTCGGGCAGGCAAGGTTTGAGGTGACTCCAAGTCAGCAAGATGGGTTCAAGGAGAACAGTGAGGTAGGTGGTAGAATGGTGCTGAACTTTGATGGAAAACAGATGTCGTTTAGTGTAGCAAAACAGAAGACGACTGGGGGAAATATAGGTAGATTTGTGTATTTGGTAATAACAAGGCATAGGACTTGGTGTCTTAGTTTAGGAGAATTGATTAGCAATAATGGCCAGTGAGTATTAAGGACCCATTTACTATAATGTATTGCTTTTACTTGCTGACCTGAAATCTCATCACTGTGGAGAAAGATATATGATAAACAGAATGTGACAACGTAAGGTGCCTGGGAAGAAATAAGAGATTACATAAATGTAGGAGGAATAGATGTTCAAGGCAGAATGCAGGTGATAGAGTGGTGGCTGAACTACAAACGGTGATGGCTTGGCCAAGGGTATGCTCAGTATCAAGAGTAAAGAAATGGTATATATAATATATATATATATATATATATATATACTCATCTTCACACAGAAATAAGAGAAGACTTCTAGCTAGAGACCCTCATTATTAATAGGGAGAGAGAGAGAGAGAGAGAGAGAGAGAGAGAGAGAGAGAGAGAGGTCAGGAGCAGCAGCAAACGAGGATGGAGGCAGCGTTCATTGTGAGAATGCAGAGCATTCCGAGAAGCTGGGCAAGAACGTTCAACTGGAGACGTTTCAGTCTTCTGTGCCCCTATTCCTGTGTCCTAAGAAAAGCAATTAGAGCTGGAAACATGTACATCTTTGAAGTATTTCTGGAAACGCATGTTTCCCACGTTTTATTTCTGAAAACTGAGAGAAGTCACTGAATGGATTTGCTCTCTAGAGAGTTGTGTGGATTCTGTGAACTCAAGAGCCAGAGGAAAAGCACTGAGCACATAATGTGACCTTCCCATATTATGTTGAACTAAAATTTGTAAGCAGACTGTTTTCACTTGGAATGCAACTTCCTTCTTGTTCACATGCACAAGTCTTCATTTTCATTAAAATTCAGCTTCGATTTACAGTTTTTTATAATTTTATTTATTTATTTATTTATTTATTTATTTTTATGTGTATGAGTGTACTGTCTGCAGGTAAGTTGTTGCACCTGTGTCCTGCAATGCCTTGGAGGTCAGAAGAGGGCGTCAAATTCCCCTGGAACTGGAGTTAAAGATGGTTCTTAGCTGCCATGTGGGTGCTGAGATTCGAACCAGGGTCCTCTGCAAGAGCAATTGGTGCTCTTAACCACCAAGCCATCTCTCCAGCCCCTACAGTTTTCTTATCTGATCCAGGTCATGTGTGAGCATACAGACCAGTCTCACTAATCACTACAGTTGCTCATCTTTCATCTTAATTTTACAAAAAATCCTGAGAGTAGAGTCACACTGCAGGATCACAGACCCAGTCTTTGTTCCAAATACCATTCATGGAACATTTTCATATTCCTGGTAGATATTGGCTCAATATCTGAATATTAGTTAGTTACATATGTATTTCAAAACAAGGGCAAGGAAACAGATGCAGATTTTAAAGGGTATAAATGTAAATACTGTAAAATTGAAGAATTAGGAACTAGTATATACTGAGTTTGACATCTGGCAGGTGTTTCTGTAAGTGCATTATATATTTGATCCCTATATTGACCATGATCTTCCTAATTTTTTACATGTGTGCATGTGTGCGTGTGTGTGTGTGTGTGTGTGTGTGTGTGTTTCTGTGTATCATGGCATACACCGAGGTCAGAAGAAAACCTTGGGCGGTAGGGGGGTCTGTTTTCTTCTTTTAACATGTGGATCCTGGGAATGAAACTCAAGTCATCAGGCTTGGCATCAAATGCTTTTACTGACTGAGCTATCTCATCAGACTTTTAAAAGAATTATTTGTTATGACAATAATCTTTTTTAGTTAATTCTGTTATTAGTTTCATTCAGCTGAGAAACTGAGATCAGACTGGTTAGGAAACTTAACCATGTCACAGGGTTATTAAGGAGCAGAAACTATATGAATGGACACAACCTGACTCTTTAGGTAAATAAGCAGGGGAGAAGTGGAGAAGATAATGAATGATGCAAGAACAGCTGGATTAAAGAGAAAAGTACGAAGAACAGCTACAGAAGGCATTCATGATTATACTGCAGAACTCGGATTCAGGGGTAACAGAGACCTTGGTCACCAAGATTAATGATGGGCAAACAAGCTTCTATACCTTCCTGCTTTCTAGCAAGTTAACGCCATTTTATTATATTTTTCTTAATGTTAAGTGTTTTTCCTACACTATGATTTTCTTTTCACTTGAGGAAACATCCCTTTTCTGCAGCTGGACTGTGTTGCTGAGAAATATCAACCCGCAACATTCATCGGAATCAAACAGGCTTCTGTGTGAGTACTTGAATTTATTCATGTACTTCCATATATCTACGTGCCTGTGCACACACGTGTGTTTGTGCATGTGTGTTTGAACATGGGGGACAGAAAGCATCTATGATTTGCTTAGGAAAGTTCTTATCTGGGGAAAAATGCTGGGAGAACAGATATGGGTTTCTCCTCACCATATTTCTGTGGATTATTGCTCTTCTGTTTCAAGTGATCTTCTGTGAGAAGATGCATTGTGGACCAGTATTCTGCTTGGAGCTATGCATCACCTTTTGTAAGGCTGAATAAGTTAATATGATGTAAGAAGGATCAGGTTCATTGTTTCCTAATTTTATACTCTACATCAGAGCTTGATGCTTTTAGAAACAAGCCATTTCACATTGTTTCATCTCATCTGTAAAGTATTAAAACACTCCCACCAACAGGAACATGTCACCCCAAGGACTATCACATTCCAGGTGGATCCCACTGAATCAGCAAGAAACATAAGAGTCCCTAG
This sequence comes from Rhizomys pruinosus, assembly GCA_009823505.1. Lineage (NCBI taxonomy): Eukaryota > Metazoa > Chordata > Mammalia > Rodentia > Spalacidae > Rhizomys > Rhizomys pruinosus. Next base: position 2,409,374 of record VZQC01014532.1, read on the forward strand.
CCTCCAGCCCCAGCCTCTTGAAGACTTCCTGTGTTTTGCTTGGCAGTTATGTCACAAAGAGGGTCTCAATTTAAATCTAAGAATCTGAAGAATGTACAGAGATTTCATCAATAGTACCAATTGTTCCCACAAGGGTGTTGGTACTTATAATGAATTCTGAGTTCTATTTGAATTCTGTCAATAAGAAGACTCTTACAGCATCCCAATTCCCTTCTGCCAGTTGGGGTGAGCCTTTTCAGAACTAGAAATTGATTAGACAGTTTAGGGATGAGACCTCCCTCCCCAAAATTAACCAGACTCTTTCTTAGCTGAGAACTCAAGGCTTCCTGGACTGGCCGGTAATCACATGTCCTGGTAGCCCTGAAAGAGCAAGAAAAGAAGGAAGAAAAGAAATACAGAAGGGAAAAGGAAGTACATATCAAGCCTCTCTAATAACACAAGCCTGCTTCCTTTATAGAGAAACTCTGAAGCCTCTACAATCTGTTCTTAGGACCTGCTGTCTCACCTGAATTTCTGTTCTCTACAGGCTCCTCGTTGCCAGCTTCAGTCACTATCCTTCTTGCAATGTAATTTTAAAGTTTCTCATTATCTACATTGTCATTTTCTGAGTGATTCATGCAAGGTACAGGAAAAGGAATCTAGCATAATTTCTCAGGTGTGACTGGCAAATACGAAGTAAAGATATAAGTGGAGAGCCTGGACTTGTCTGCTCACCCAGTTCACTGCTTCAAAACCACACTTACTCCAATATGGATTGTTTGGGTTGGACAAAAGTTGTACTATGATCCAATTCAACTAAAATATTTTAGAAAATTTCTATTTAATATCTAAAGCTAGATAATCAAGAGTCTTTTTATTTTAATTTTTAAGTTTTTAATGAAATTTTGCAATTTTCATACTGTATATAGTTTGATAGTATCTAGATCCTCTATCTTCACCTCCCCCCACTGCACTGCCTCTGTCCAATTTGTGTCCCCAAATGTCCTTCAATGTGGGTCCATCCACTGGGCCCACCACGAGTCCCATTCCTGTATGACACTGTCTTTCCCCCTCCTGGTAGCCATCAATTGCCAGCAGGTTGGTTGGGGATTTCTTTACTGTTTCCCCATGTCTATGCTGGGATTTTATCTGATCAAATACAGAGAATAAGTTTCAGTGAAATGCTTAACCCCAAGTGAAACATCTTCAGTGTAATCTCTGAACATAGGATCAGTGCATTTCTCAGCTTTCACTAGACGAGTTTCCTTATGCAGCAGATGGTGATTAACACAGCAACCCACAACTGTCCAAAAGGCAGAGAAGAGAACAAGATGCTGTCAAGTGCTTGACCCTGAAGAGGATACCTCTTTCAAACCTGTGGCTCCCAAGTCTTAGCGATCATTGCAGAAGAGGAGACAGAAAGATTGTAAAAGCCAGAGGGGATAGATGACAAGAAACAGACAGCTGGTGAGTTACTCATAGGAACTCACAGCAGTGGTGACAGCATGCACAAACCCTATGCAAGCTCAAACCAGAAAGAAATACCCCAGCGTAGACATCCAAAGTTGTTAAAGTTCAACTAAAGTGCATGTGTTTAATGTACCTGTCCATATTCCATGTCTTTGGTTTCATTTTGTACCCAGTGGAACTTGAGACCCTCATAGTATTTCTGGTTAAAAGCTTTGCAGTGTGTGTGTGTGTGTGTGTGTGTGTGTGTGTGTGTGTAGACCTCAGTTCAACCTCTGGTGTCATTCTTCCAAAGATGTCCACTTTGATTTGGAGATCTGGTCCGTCCCTAAGTCCTGTGCCTTGCCCATTAGGCTAGACTAGCTGGCCAGTGAGCCCAGGGATCTTCCTCTCTCCAGCTGAGATCAAGAGCACACACAACCAAGCCCACGCTTTTCCACTGGAGCTGGGACTCAAACACAGGTCCTGGTGTTTGTACAGCAAGTACTTTATAAACTGAGTTATCTCAGCCTCATACCTTTATTTTAAAATTTACTTTTGCATATTTAGAACACTTCACTGTTTATGGTGGAGAGTTACATGATTTTCCACAGATGTCTATAGTCAAAAATCTAATAATATAATTGAGATATAAATCAGGGTATCACCACCAGCACTTCCCATACCATTGTAAGAGTGAACAGCTCAGCAGTTCCTACTAACCACTAATGTATTGTTTTCATAAAATGTTGCCTTTTCTAGAACATCCTATGAATAGAATCCTGCAGTATGTAGTTTATGCCCAGTTCCTTGCAAATATTGCCAAAAATGACACAGTCATACATAGAACTAGTTAAAGTAAACATATTAAATTCTCAACTTTAAATTTCATAGATCAGTGTTTGTCTGCTGGATTCTATGGTAAATAAAGTTTTTTTAAAAAAGATACTTTGTTAATTGAAATTTTGTGAATATTTTTGGAAATTTTTAATTGAATTTTTGTGTATTTCAAACAACATTTCAATTACTCTTAATCACCTTTATACCCCCTTCCCCACTACCACCCTCCTAACCTCCTCCCCAGAATTCATAGATTGCATCATTTATGTTAAGTGGTTGTAATTTGCATTTCCCTAATTACTAACATCAGTTGCTCAGGAATTAAGGTCAACAATCAACAAGTAGGACCTCTTAAACTAAAAAGCGTCTGTACAGCAAAAGAAACAATCAAGGAAGTGAAGAGAAAAAAAACACAGAATAGGAGAAAATCTTCACCAGCAACACATGTGACAGAGGTTTAACATCCAGAATATATTAAAGAACTAAAAAACAAAGAATCAAGAAAACAAGTAACACAATTAAAAGATGGGCTAAGGAGGATCTGAACAGAGTTCACAAAAGAACTAAAGATGGCTAAGAAATATCTTTAACAAAATGTTCAACATCCTTAGTAATTATGTAAATGAAATTAAAACCACTTTTAAGATTTTATCTTACCAAGTCACACTGGCTAAGATCAAGAGAACAAATGACACCAAATGCTGGAGAGGATGTGGGGGAAGGGGAAGGCTCATTCACTGTTGGGGGGAATGCAAGCTCAGGCAACCCCTATAGAAAGCAGCATAGAAAACCCTTAAAAAATTTAAGACGAACTTACCATTTTACCCATTTATACCAACTTCTTGGCATATACCTAAAGGACTCAACCTGTTTCAGAGATACTTGTGCATCTATGTTTGTTGCTGCTTTTTTCACAATAGCCAAGAGATGGAAGCAACCTAAGGGGTCCCCAAATGACAAGTTGATAATGGAAAATGTGGCACAATGGAGGTCTACTCAGAGGCAAAGAAAGATGAAATCATGAAATTTGAAGGTAAATCGATGGATCTGGAAACTCTTATGCTAAGTGAAGAAAACTGCCAAACTATTTTCCAAGATGACACACTGCAATTCTGCCAGCCAGTATGCAGATCTGTTCTGCAGATCTGTTCTGCAGGGCTCCCTGTTGTCTTTCTAAAGTGTAGGAATGGAACCTGGATCCTCTGCAAGAGCAGCCAGTGTTTTTAATTCCTGAGCCATCTTTCTAGCATTTCCATTATTGATTTCTTATTCAGCATTCTTGTTGCCTGAGAATATATTTCACTTTTCATTATGTGAGGTTTGTGATTATATGTTTTCTGGTTAAGAGTATGGTGGTCTATTTTGGTAAATATTTCATGATTTTTCAACCAATTACTGAGAAAGATGTGTTAAAGTCTTATTACACACACACACATATAAATACACACATATTACATGTATTTATTTATTTATTTTCCTCTAAGTTATGCCCATTTTTGCTTCTTGTGTTTTGATGAGGTATTGTTAGGTGCATGCACATTTAAGATTATTATATCTTTTAATAAAATTAAGCCGGGTATGGTGGTGCACGCCTTTAATCCCAGAACTTGGGAGGCAGAGGCAGGCAGATCTTTATGAGTTCCAGGCCAGCCTGGTCTACAGAGTTCCAGGACAGCTGGGGCTACAGGGAGACCCTGTCTTGAAAAAGACAAAAAAAAAAAAAATAAAAAAAAAAAACCAAACAAATAAAATAAATAAAACTAAACATTTTTATTGGTAAATTATGTCTCTCTTTAACATTAATCATCTTAATTGCTCAAAACTTCTCATTGTCTGAATTTATTACACTAGAGATACCTCTATTTTCTTTTGGTTCATATTGGCTTGACATCATTTATGTTCCTCTACTTTTAAGCCCTTTGAGGCTTCACATTTATAATTCCTTCCTTATCATTTCTACATCAGTTGGTCTTCTTTGTCTATTTTGATTTGTTCTCATCCAATTGGACAATCTCTTTCTATACATTTACAATTAAATTATTATTGCTATATTTAAAGCCAACTTTGTCATGACTTAACTGTATTCTATTACTTAAGTGCTTTCTCATGGTTCAATTGGTCTACACAATCTGTCACTTTAATTAAAACCTAAGTTAATTTATAATTTCATGTGTTGACTAATATATATTTAGCTTTGCCTTTTAAATCTTATTCTTCTATAGTATGTAATATATGGTTTTATGTAAGCCCACATTCAAATAATATATTTTCAATCCACAGATAGTGCAGGTACCTATAAAAGAGAGTGTTCTAAACATCTAATTCTTGTTCCTTATTTATGGTAGTTTGAGAAAATGTTGCTGTCTCTTTCACTTTTGTTTTTAATGTATCAACTAATTAATTGGAGCCAAAGTCTCATTCCATAGTCCAAGATGATTAGGCAGCTCTATGTGTCCCAGGCTGACCTGGAATTCTTTCTTCCTTCCTCAGTCTACCAAATTCTGGATGTGAACCACCCCATCCAGTACACTCCTTCACTATTTAAGGATACATGGGTAGGTATTCTTAGTTTTAGTGTGGTGAGATTTTTCTTTAAGACTTTAAGGATTACACTGCATTTTCTTCCTTCTTGCATGAGATGTTGCCTCTTCTAAAATTAAACTTTGCTTTTTATTTTTTCTCTGAAATTTAATGTCATAGCTAGATTTGCAGTTTGGTTTATTTTATATTCATTTATTTACTTATTTTTAGAAATTTGTTTTTCTTGATAGTTTCTGAGTTTCTTAGAGCTCGGATTTCATGTCTATTATTAATGGGATTCTTTTTAAAGGGAGTTCTTGGCTACTATATCTTTAAGTATTTTTCTGCTTTTGTTGTGTTTTGTAGACCTTGCAGATGTATGTATATAATACCTGTAGTTATCATTCTTTAGTTCTTAGACACTCTATGTTGCTTCTCCCCACTCTATATTTCAGAATGGAAAGTTTTTGTTGAGTGATCTATGAGTTACTGATTCTTCAGTGCCTATATTAATTATAACAATGAGGCAATTTATAACATTTTTATCTGCATGTTATTTTTCCTTGAATTTCAATTCATTTACTGATTAAGATTCCTTTTCACTTTTTTTTTAGAGTTGTCATCATATATCTTCCTTTACTTTCTGGACTTATCTGTTTCCTGATTTTCCATTAGATATTTAAACATATGCTCTAGTGTGAATATATGTCTCCTCCAAAACTCCTGCTTAAACTTCTCAGGATGCTTTCTTGGCCCCTCTGTCTTCCCCACGTGAGGTGCTTATGTTCCAGCTCTCCAAAGTGACAGCATACAGGAGTCATCGTGGAGGGAGATGGTTTCCCCACACCCTGCCCCTGCCAGCATTTTATCCTCCAATTTTTCAGTCCCGAACTGAGCTGATATATTCCTTTTAACTGATCAATTCATCTCAGGTCCAGTTTTCCCTTCTATTTGTGGTGGTTGGTTCTAGGATGCATCTTGGATCTGAAGACCCAAGGAATAAACAGGTAACTTTCATAAAATAGCATAATATTTGCCAAAAAAATCCGATACATACCTTGATACATCAAGTCAACTATATATTACTTAAATACCTAACACAGTATAAATACTGTCCAAATGACTGCTGTATTATGTGGTTTAGAGAATAATGACAAGAATAAAAACTGTTGCCTTGGGCTAGAGAGATGGCTCAGTGGTTAAGAGCACTGGGAGCTCTGTTATAACATACCTATGTCAGCACTGGCAACTTTTGTTTGGAAGGCTTGTAGACTTTAAAAAGGAAAGAGAATCTTATTCTCCAATATGCTTGCTATATTAACCAAAGTAGTGCTTCTCAGAAGAGGGCACTCCAGAAGTGGTTTTTGTCCTTCCCCATTGAAGTCAAGGTTTCCCCCCAACATTGTTCCCTTGTCCCTTGACCCATTCTAAGGCTATTTTCTTCTCATCTTCTCCTTTGTTAATGGTAATTTGTTGTTGTTTTTTTCCCTTCAGGCATGAAAGTAAGCGTACTATGTTCTGGAGTACCCTATTTGCCGTAAGTTTTCAGACTCACAATCTGTGAAATGTTCCTCATGACCCTTTCTTAGGAAGAAGAGTCCAGTAATATTCCGAATGTCTTCTATTAATGACCCAGCAGGAGCACTCTCATCTTCCCCGTAAAAACTTGGTGGAGTTCTTGGAGTAACAATTCAGCCATGACTGTGGTCGTCAGGAGCCACATTGGTATATTCCTTACTTTTCTAGGATAAAATACCATGAACAAAGAAACTTATAGAAGGAAGTACTTATTGGGCTTATGATTTCAAGAGATAAAAGTCTATTATGGTGACGGAGGTGTGGCCAGAGGCAGCCAGAGCAGAAACTTGAGCACTCACAGCTTCTGCATGCAGAGGAAGCAGAGAGAGAGAGAAACTGAACCCTGGATAGGCTATGTACCCTCCAAGTCTGCCTCAGTGACATACATCCTCCAGCAAGGCTACACCTCCTGAAAGTTGCATGACTTTCCCCAAATAGTGCAATCAGCTCACCAAGTTTTCAAACATTTGGACCCTTGGGGGACGTTCACATTGTTGTGACCAGTCCACCTACAGTGATCCAACAATATAATAACTTTTTACTCCTACAAGCCTGTTTTATGTTCCAGGTAATCATACCTTGGGTATCTATGATGATTATGCCCAACATTCTGTTGTCAGTGTGGTTTCTTGTCCTGGGATCTAATTTTTCTCTGTGGAGACAAAAAAGGTATTTCCTCCATCTGTGTATGAAAATTTTACTTCCTATAAGGACAGGAGTCATAACTCTGAATTTTTACCTACCCAAACTAAAACTGAAAGCCCTGCTGTTGACCCTTTTGTGTTAGTCCACCTTGCATGTCGATGATAAACACCACCTAGCCATCTGGCTGTCATTTTTAGAAATTTTAGGTTTGCTTCTCTAGTTTTTAAACATCACTTTGGGACAACTGTAGTACTTTATAGTTTTCTTTTTCTTGTAGTGTTTCTATTTTCCCTTGTCATTTATTGTGTGGTTCTGGGTATTGAACATAGGACTATGAGCATGCTGGACAAGCACTTTATCATCAAGTCCTATCTCTGGCCCTCTTTTTACTTGTTATCTTGACACAAGTTCTCATTAAATTGCCTATGTTGCCATGACTGTGACCGCCTCCTATCTCAGCCTGCTAAGTGAGCCCCGGTTCTAGTCCAAGCCCACTGGACTCACTATAATTTTTCTTTTCCACTTTTGGTGTTTCAAGCTAATATCTATCTCAAAAAAATAAGATAGGTTTACCAAATTTATTTTTTATCAAAATATTAGGGATCAGCAGAGTGTGGTGGCACAAGCCTTTAGTCTCACCACTTGAGAAGCAGAGGCAGATGAATATTTTTGAGACCAAGGCAAGCCTGGTCTATATAGAAAGTTCTAAGCCACCAGGGAGCTACAGGGAGAACATGTTTAGAAAACAGAAAAGAGAATTGGATTATTTGTTCGTCAAATATTTTAATAAATTTAGAAGTAGCATATTGCAAATTTTACATGGGAAGTTCTACACAGGTCAATTATTTCCATGTTGTTTTTAATAGTAGTGTTTGTGTTTTGCATACTTTTATTTAATTTTCTATTTGTTTCTTCATTTACTGAGAGGAGATTTCAGAGTTTTATATGCAGGTCTGGTCTGCTTATTCTTTCTATTCTATTAGCTTTGCTCTGTATACTTTTTATTTTATTGATTGAGAATTTCATACATGCATATAATGTGTTTTTATCAGGTCCCCCTTATTCCCCCTACATTTCCTCCACTATCTCAACACTGCTATTCCCTCCACTTCCAGATATCTTCCTCCTCCTCCTCCTCCTCCTCCTCCTCCTCCTTCTCCTCCTCCTTCTCCTCCTCCTCTACATTTGTCTCTTCTTTTAAAAATCCATGGAGTACAGTTACTACTGTCAGTATGGCATGTATATATGGCCATCTACTAGAGCATGGGTAGCCTCTCACGGTTCACATCCATACAGAAAACTGACTTACAATCTTCCTGCCTCCTTTTCTGTGATGATCTCTGAGGCTTGGGAAAAGGGACTATGATATGATACAGATGTCTTATCTAGGGCAGAGTACTTTGCAATGTCTTATTCTTTACAAGTTGACCAATTGTGCTGCTCTGTGTTAATCACCATCTATTGTAAGATGTTTCTCTGAGGAGGGTTGAAAGGTGGACTTACCTGTGGTTGTTATAAGTGTGTGTGTGTGTGTGTGTGTGTGTGTGTGTGTATGGGTGTGTCTATATGTATGTGCTCATGTGGGTGTGTGAATATTTGTGTGTTGATGGATTGTGTACATTTTGTACATGCATGTGGAGGCCAATGGCCAATATCAGCTGCTGTGTTCCTTGATCTTGCTCTACCATATTTTTTGAAGCAGTGTCTCTCCCTGAACCTGGAGCTCATCTACGTAGCTATGCTGGGATATCCAGGGATCCACCTGTCTTCAGCTCTTACAGATGTTCACCACTATGTTTGGCTTTTCTGAGTGCTGGGGATCTTAACTCATATTCATGTGCTTACTCACCAAGAATTTTACTGACTGAACCAGTTCCCCATCTCCCCTGATTCTTTTTGAGTAACTTAAACTTCAATCCACTTGTATAATGTTTACTTGTATTTCTTCTTGATTTTAGCTATGTATTGTAGTTCTTCAAATTTATAAAGCAGCTTCATTATTTTAATCAGAGCTTATCTTCAAATAATATTATTTTATTCTGTAATAAATATGTTAAAATTTGCATTTTATAGTTCCTCTATACTTCCCTGTGATTATCATGTAGTTTTTTTTTTTTATTAAACTCAATAGTGTTATTTTACTTTTAATTTAATGATGCCAATATTTAGTCTATATGCTTGGGGATATTTACAGGTAAGCATAGTCCCATAGAACCAACCTCATGATCAGCCCAATAAACTCATCTATCATCTGAAATTTTGTTCCTTCCTCAATGTTTATTGTCATTGTTAACACTTTACATAGGATGTACAGTTATCAAATTTTGTATGATAGAGTATTGTGAATTACAGACCTATGTGGTGTAGTGGGTCTCCAGAAGTGCTTTTGGTAATTGGACCTTGATCAATACTACTCTGTTTCCTTACACTTCTGTTGTTGTGATGCAATATCATGACCAAAGAGGAAGCAGAGTGCTCCCATCTACAATAGCAAACACAAACACAAAGCAGAGAAGCCAACTGGAAGTGCTTGAGACTGTGTAAACTGTGTGAACCCTTGAAGCCTATCCCCAGTGACACACTTCCTGCAGCAACACTGTGGGGGTGGCCGCCGAGATTCATGATGGGGCCCACTTAATCCTGGGACCACCCATGTGGAAAATACGAGCAGGAAAGCACACCACGTGTACGCAGGTTGAGGTTCAAATGCAGAGAGAGATTTTTATTCCAACATGTCTGCTTAGATATCCATCATGACTCAATTCTCAGGGCCAAATCCTAAATATTTTCACCACTACACTCCACCCCATGGATGTGGCCAAAGAGGTACCATTGGCTTAGGAATGCTACCCATCTTCACTAAGTTTTCCCACATCTCAGCCTTTTAATTTTATTTTTTTAATTTTTCTGAGACGCAGGGGAGCCCATGGGTGAGGCTAACAACCCAAAGGAACCTGAGTTTTGAAATAGCCAGCTGCTCAAGCTTGTTTTGAGTGCTAGGCAGTGGGGGGCAGGTCAGACCTGAAACTTTATTTTCACACTAAGGCCAATTAATATCCAAAATCCCAACCATGAAGTAAGCTGATTATCAACCATAAGCAATGAATGTAAGTAACATTCATGTAAAACTAATTAGCAAGTATCTATGTCCAAATTTTGAACAACTCAAGGTTCCCATAGTCCAATTGGAGAAGCTTGCATGCACAAGCATGTTGATCAAATAAGAGTCCAGTCTATATTGCTGTAGTCTCACCATTCACCCCAATCTCTCCACAGTCCTTACATTCTACCACACCTCCTCTTCTGCAATGTGTTCCCTAGGCTTTGGGAAAGGGGCACAAGTGGGTGAGAAGCAAAATGACATCTGGAGATGTCATTTTGGACTCTAGTCTGTTCAGGTTGTTTCCCTTCATGGGTTGACAGCTTATCCAGGGTACCTTTTTAATCCTACTAACAAAGCACAAGCAATTAGATGTACAGGCATTTAAACAGTACTAACTATTATGGCAAGCTAAGCTGTGAGCATATACACAGATGTTTGGATGGTATGCTAATCCACAAACTGTGGTTTCACAATAAAAGATGACAAGTTCTTACTGTGGCTTATAACATCTCCTAACCACTAGAGGACATAAGCTTGTGGCATCAGCCTTGAATTATTCCTCCAAGGAGAGAGCTAATAGCCAATTAGATTTGGGATATATATAGACACATGGCTGCCACTGTTGCACAGTATCTCCAAGCAGTTGAGGTGTAGCTGATACTGACAGAGGAGTCTTGCTTGACTCAGGAGACCAATATTTTGCTTTATTGCTTTAGTGGCCTTTGGTAATGCTCTCTGGCATTTCAGAGGCCAACTGTACATTAGCAAGTGACGTCTCAAAACATTGTTTCATGCTTACACCAGGTCTTCGACAACAGGGACTTACAGCCTTTCTCCTTTCAGATATCCCATTTTTATAGCAAAAGGCCTTTATAATTTTGGAGGCTTGGATACCCTAGCCAACATCTCCTTGGCAGAATAATCCATTGCTGATATCGAGCTCTCCTGTATTGATATATTTTGCTTAATTACACAGCTTATTAACTTTATTATATTTGGCTCTAAATAGAGAATTATCCTTTCACAGTTCCTATGTCTGTCAGTCAATTAAAGAAGGTAGTTATACCTGTTTTATAAGAAATTACCACTATAACAGTTGGCTCTAATTTACAGTTAGAGAATGACTTCAGTACCATCATGTTTTTCTTTTTCCTATAAAAGGAAGAGGTAGGAAGGTTTCTCAGCATCTGGAAGGTAAACTTCATTAGGGCACATTATAAACAGTTATCCCAAATAGAATTCAGAGAGATGCTCATTGTCTGTGACTCAGTCAATCTGAGGTTCCTTTTTCTTTCATGTTCAGATGGGTCAGCCTCTCTGCTGGAATTTCCCAGTCCATCCTGCCAAAAGTTGTATGTTTTCAGGCATTTAGATTGGTGTTTTTACCTGTGGGAACATACAAATCTCCTCCCATTGTTAGTTTTAAGACCTCAAAATTGAAAATTTATCATAAGGTTTGGAATACAGAAGGAGTATTATACCACCTCCCTCTTTTTGTTTTTTAAATTTTTATGTTTTGACTTATAGATGCCTAAGTTGTATTACACATACCCATAAACAGGAACCAATGTGTAAGTTTTCATCAAATTCACCCAAATTGTTTTTCATTGACTGTGTGATACTTATTTGGGGAGTAAACTTAAACTTAATTTCTTTAAATTATCCTACAAGTGAGAGGAAATGTTACAAGGTGATACTGTATAATACAGAAAAATATAGAGACCATTTGTGTACCTTAACCCCAAAGTTATTGGAAATTCAATACAGATTACAAATAAAACAATTAACATTTTATATTTCCAATTAATTCAAATGTATTACCATTTTCACCAAAACCTTCAACCAAATTTAAATGATCTAAACATTTTACTAAGTCTTAAAATATCCTGTAGTATGTAGACAAAGCTTGGACAAAGTTGAATACCTGCCAAATAAATTTTACCCAATATACACTTTGTTCTTTAAAACTATATGACTAGACTATGACTTCAGAGAAATCAAGTCCGTTAACTTATATGGTTTAGTTTTTATTTCTGTATAAATCTCTACTGAAATACCTCTATATAAACATATGTTATTTTTAAGTATACCATTTTAAACTTCAAACCTGACAAAGTGGATTTTAATAACTATCTTCCTCCAAGCTCTTGGCCTTCTCCAGACCTGTCATGAAAACCTGCTTTAAAGATTTTTCAATATCTAGCTCTTAATAAAATTTTCTTTTACAGTTCTTATGCCCATCAGTTAAAGACTGGCTAGATATGCCCCATGAGTTGTTGTTACCATCATAACCATCTTGATTTTTTGTTTTGTTTGTTTGTTTGTTTTGGTTTTGTGGGAGCTTCTAGGAAGCTTCCTTTGTCACAAACAGGTGCATTGCAGTCCTGCTAAGGTAACGGGGACACAGTACCCACTTTGTGGACAGTGTGGGGAACTGCCCTCATTGCGTAGAGGTCAGTTGGCCACTCCTGTGACCTGACTGGAGAGGTAACTTCCTACTCGGGTCCTTATCCTGGGACAACAAGACACATTTCCCACTCTTGGCCATAACTTTCCACCTGCCCAAGTCCAGGACAGGAATTTCACACCAGCTTCCCAGGTTGGTGGTCTGCAAAGGGAGCCTTTTTCCAAACCAACTGGTCACCCAAATGAAATGCAGGCCTCAACACAAGCTACCCACTGGTCATCTGAATGAAATGCAGGCTTGTCTTAGCCTGTATGCGTGCAGAAATTTTAAAAATGGCGGCCATGAATTCCTCAATAATGTTAAATGGAATTCATTTTTTTTAATTTTTAAATTTTTATGCCTTTTGATTTTTATTCCCAAATACCCAAAAACTTATTAACACTTTAATACAATGAAAACCTGGTTCTATCTTTGTTTTAGATGTTGAAAGAGCGTAGCCAGTAGGTGGCAGTGTAGATCCATTATTTTAAATTTTTAATAGATAACCCATAAACTTTGTAGAAATAGAATTATGTTTTGGCTGTTTAATATAAATTTGTGTCTTGAGAAGGGCCAAGTTCCAACTCAGAGGCAATGTTTTTACTGGTATCATGGCTGTTAACATTAAAATATACTTAGAACACAAGTACACACATCCATACACACGTGTGCGTGCACATACATACATACATACATACATACATAATAAAGAAAGATTTGTTAGGTTGACCTGTAAGAGAAGAAAGCCACATTATTGTTTGATATTCAATGAGAAACATTAAATTTTTATAATTTGTTATAGGGTTATTTTTACATAATTAGAATAAATGTCCTATTAATGCATGAAACAGCTGAGATCCATATGCCACCTCTTAGGCCCATTTCCAACCATTTGCCTTTAATGAACTATCTCTAAAGTTTACTCCTATTCTTTCCCTATCTTGTCTCTTCTGGTTGACTGCCTTAAGCTGCCCCTCTGCTAAGCCTAACTGCCCCTATGCTATTTTAAATCTAAAGATTGAGGATTTCCAAAAGTAGACAGGCCGAAGTTGTTTGTGGTCTTGGAATGATCCATCTTCTCTTATTATTGAGGACTCTGGAAGAATATAACAATTATCCATAATCACAACAATTACAACCATTATTAATTATTATTAATTATCAATAATTATTATTAACCATTATTAGTCAGAGCAATCAATAATTATTATGAATAATAATTGTCAATAATAATCAACAATGAACAATTTATCATTAGACTGAATTTTACCAATTATTAATAATTATATTTAACAACAATAACTATAGCCATTAATAACAATTACTACTAATAATTAACAACAATCTATCATTAAACTGAATAATATGCATACTATAAACCCAATTAAGAATTGTTAACACTAAGGAGTATAAAACAAACATTTTCTATCAATTGAATCTATTTTTGTTTATAGTCAGCTAAATAGATTTAAACCTGTAGGATTATAATGAATTAAAAGTGGGAACTCGCATTCACTCACACATAAACACAGCTTGAAGATGGGCTTAAAGAAGCATAAAACAGTTTTATTCAAAAATTTCTCATTTGAATTGAACCAAAATATCAATTCATGTTGTTAGAGACTTTTACCAATGGTCCTTAAAAAAGACAATTTATCAGAGCAAGTTTGTTTTGTTAGAACTTCAAGGCCTGTAAATTGTGCTAGAAATCCATTTATTTAGTTTCTGAAATGCTGAAATCAAAAGAATGTTACCTAAAATCAAAATTTAAAGGGCATGATTTAGACGCTATGTGCTCAGTCCGGCAGTCCGGCAGCTGGTACATGCACAGTAGGCAGACTTATGGTGCCAGGCCAGAGCTCAGACCACATGTGATCAAGAATTCTGTGAGAAGAGATTTTTAAGGTGAAACACATTTTAAAAGAGCAAGAAAAAATTAAATCAACCAATTAATTTTAACTGTGCACATATATTTACTCAAAGGATATCTAGGGTACCCAGGGGTTAAGTAAAAATATTACACTTTAAGTTAAGCATGCTGAAATAGATTTGAATTACTTAAGTGATACAACTTGGTAGGGTGGAGGTCCACAGTCTGTCTGTCTCCCCCAAGTATTGGAATCAAAGCTTCACCTTTAAAACACAGTGAAAGAGGAAGCACAGCCCAGGGCAAGAGCCCAAGACTTTATGCTTCCCAGTGAAACACAGAATACTGTAAAGCCAGTCCTTCCCCCCACTAGCCATCCGCTGTTTCCAGAGCAGGAGAGGGGCACAGAACAAACATTGGACTAGATTAACCAGGGTAACTATAAACAGCTACAAACTGAAAAATGTAACAGCTTCATATTTTGCCTTTGGTCTTTTCAAGGCAGGGCTTTCTTACAGTCAGAGCTGGCCGGGAGGTCACTCTGTAGACTAGGCTGCCCTGAACTCACAGACATCTGTTTGGATTAAAGGCATGAGCCACCACCAAGACTGGAATTTACAAACTCAGTTTGCATCATAGAAGACTGGCCTCTAGACAAGATCTTGGGGGAAGATTAGCAGACAAAAGGAAACTTCAGCAGAATTAAGCACTATTTTACACTATCTACAGAAAAATTTTTAAGGACACTTTTTAAAAACACATTTAGACTGTGGCTGGCTTTTCATAAGCTTCCATGCAAGCCAATGTTGGTAGATTAATTCCTGGGTGATTGCCTCTACAACCCAAGCCTGTCTGTGCAAAGGTGCAAATGAACTCCTCTATGGAATGCTTGCTGCACAAAGCTTGCTTGCTCCATGGACATGCCTGTCCTTCTAGCCTCTGTGACTTTCACCACCTGAACTGTGGCCAGAAGGCAGAAACCGGGACCCCAGGCTACAGGGCAGGTTCCAAGCACATTTCAAAACCTCTAGAAGGCAAATGGACGGGAGAGGAATCTTGCAATTTCTCTGAACACCTGGGAAGGCTGGGGAAGCAACAGATGCCCCCAATCCAGGGAAGCCAAAACAGCACCCACAGGCTGCATAATCATGTCCCACTGAGTGGGTGAAAAACCACAAGAGAATGCAAGCTTTCCAAAACCTATCAGAGAAAGGGTCTCCGGCACACAGGCCAAGTCTCCATCAGCGCCATCCACAGGCTCACCACCAGAGTCAATAGGAGAATTCCCTCTGTGTCCATCCTTAGTCCATGCCTTCACTGATTTGGAGATGCTAAACTTTCTCCATGCCACAACTTGAAACACAACAGCCACAGCAAACCACAGCACACAGTCAACAAACACATGCCATACATCACAAAACAATTCCTCCTGGAACATATCTTCCTTGAAAGTGTTATTTCCCATCTTGCAGAGATTCTAGCTTACCAAACTGGTCTCCACACCCCACGCTGGTGTCGCCATTTGTGGGGTTGCTGCCAAGATTCGTGGCGGGGCCCACTTAATCCTGGGACCATCCATGTGGAAAATATGCACAGGAAAGCACACCACGTGTATGCAGGTTGAGGTTCAAATGCAGAGAGAGGTTTTATTCCAACATGTCTGCTTAAATATCCATCATGACTCAATTCTCAGGGCCAAATCCTAAATCTTTTTGTCACTACACTCCACCCCATGGGTGTGGCCAGGGAGGTACCATTGGCTTAGGAATGCTACCCATCTTAACTAAGTTTTCCCACACAACACCACATCTCTTCAAGATCCTGTAACTTTCAAAAGAGTGCTACCAACAGGAGACAAAGTGTACAAATACGTGGCTCTATGGGGGTATTTCTCATTCAAACCACCACACATTCTATACCCTCCTGTTCAGCCTCTGGAAAGTATCATGTTATTTCTCTTTCGACTACTGTGGATTCCACTTATGAGTGAACATCCATCTTTCTGTGTCTACCTTATTTTACCCACTGTAAAATGCTTCAGGTTCATCCAGTTTTCCACATGGCATGTTTTTCTTCTTTTTGATTATGGATGTGTTCCACTCTATGCATGTATCACCCATCCTTTATTCCATCAATGAACACTGAAGGATTTTCCCATACTTTGAATGTGAATGTTGAACTGTGTTGTATAGTAAACATTTTATATATATATATATATATATATATATAGAATAAATAATTTGTATGTATATAAAATATATAAACAAACACAGGAAAATATGCTATTATTTATATAATAATAAGATATAATATATATATAATATAAAAAGCTTTAAGAAATTATTTCAACTTTAACTCTTTGGATGTATATATGGGATTTTAAGAATTCATAATGGTCTCCAAAAAAGACCAAAAAAAAAAAAAAGAATCATAAAAAGTATTTCCTTAGTATATAGTATATCTGATTTTCTGAAGAAACTCCTCTTTTCCATTGTAAACTTTTATTTTCATAACTATAGCTTCTAATGTAGTTTATTGATTTTCCTAAGCTATGGTTTTACCTTTCAGATGTCTTTTTGTTTTACCTAGCTAGCTCCAATATCCTAGGAATATTGAGCACTATTGTGTCATCAAAACTCAGTACAAGATCAGAGGTACTGAAGGAGCTGAGCCTTAGTATAGAGAGTTCCATGCACATAAAACATACATACTCCCTTGTTCCCTTTCATAGTCCATTTGGGCTGCAATAACCAAAGCACACTGAACAAACCCACAGGAAAGAAATCAAGATACCTTAGACTGGATGGCTTGAGCAATCAATACTTATAGCTTGCAACTCCAGAGGGTGGACATCTGAGATCAAGTTGCCAGCCTGGCTGAGCTCTAGTGAAGGCTCTCTTCCAGGTTGCAAATTGCTGATAACTTCTTGAATTCTTGTGTGGACACAGGGAAAAAGAGATCTTTGGATGCCTCTTAGACGGGCACAATCCACTTTCTTGACCTTATCGTGCCCATAAAATCTTATCTTTGAATACCATCAAGCAGAAGCTTACAGTTTCAACATGAATTTGGGGGACACATAAATATTCACTCTTTTTTTTTCTCTTTTTTATATTTAATTTATTGAATGGTTTGTGCATTTCTGTACATCATTTTCCAATTCGATCAGGCATATTTCCCCTTCCCTTCCCCCCCACCCCCACCCACACGACATCCCAGATTCAGTTATTCTGTCATAACTGTCCTGCATTTTCAGGTTTTTTTTTTCCTATTTTTTTTTAGCTATAGTGATAATCCATAGTATAAGCATCCTTTCGTGCAAACCAATCACAGACTGTTGTGCCCAAACCCCACACCATGGTCCCACCATTCACCTCAGTGGGACGGTGACAGGTTGTTTGTTCAATCAAGTTGATCAAATGAGTGTCCAGACTACATCGCTGTAGTTTCACCGTTCACCCCAATCGCAGCCTTTACATTCTACCACGCCCCCTCTTCCGCAGATTGTTCCCTAGGCTTAGAAAAGGGGCACAGGTGGATGAGAAGTAAAACTGTCCTCTCTCTCTGGAGCTGTTGACTTGGATTCTGGTCAATTCTGGCTGTTTCCTTTCATGGGCTGACAGTTTGTTCAGGAGTAACCTTTCGATCCTAGTAATGAAGCACAAGCAATTAGATATATAGGTATTTAAGCAGCACTAATAGTTATGGTAGGTTACTTTGGCATAGACACATATGTTTGGATGCCAAAATATTCACTCTTTAACATCATTCTAGTAAACAACTCGAGCAAGGTTTACTTCTTATCCCCTTCCCAGCAGTTATACATTATTTGATTCTCCTGCCCTTATCCTTTGGATGTGAAGGAGTAGGGAAGGAATGAGAGGTTTCCAAATATAATTTATTCCTAACCTTTCTACTCTCTCCTTTCCCTAAAATATTTCTGAAATGCCAGGTTTTACCCTCAGATGTCTTTGCTGGTGTTACAGTAACTCTGGAACAGGATCAAGCAAGCTTTGTGCAAGCAATAGTGGAGACGAGTTAAGATCTGGCCCAAATTTTTCTTTCCTGCATTTTATACCATGGTCTTCCATGTCCCTCACAAAGCTCTTGTTAATCACTCCTTCAAATAAAGCAATCTGTTTATCCTAAGGCTTTTCATGGTTTATTTCATTTGTTGCCATTTTTCATCTCTGGAAATGCCTTTACTGACAATGGTTAACAACTTTAAGAAACACTTGATCAAACAGCAGTTGTCATTTCTCCAGATATTTATTGAGAACCTTCTAACTATGTGTTGAACATTTGGTATAGATGTGAATGTGGGCTCTCTGGTCTCCTGACCTTTAGGAAATGTACCCCACTATTGCAGAAGAGGCTACATTGGTTAATGATGGTCACACATTCGGGCAAATGCGTGGTAGGTAATTTTGTCCTTGTCAGATCATCGACAAAGTAACACAGTGATGCCATCGCTATGTATCATAGTCTTCCCAGAGAAGTTTATGTCTAGTTGAGACACTGTGTTATAAAATTATATTCTTATAATCTTAATATTCTAATCTAATCTCTTGCTCTCTCAAAATTCAGTTTAAAATATGTAGGAAGCTTTCCTTTTGTGCCGAACAAGGACCACACAGCCCTGCTAAGGGGAGGGGGACACAGCTCCTGCCAGCAGCTGCTGTAGGGAGCTGGCCTATCCATACAGAGACCAGCTGACCACTTTCCATAGCCCGGCTGAGGTGGTACTTCCAACTCAGGTCCTTAGCCTGGACCCATAAGACGTGTGTTCTACTCTTAGCTGTGACTTCCCGCCTGCCCAGAGACTGCTGAACCCTGGACAGGAATTTCAGACTGATGGCTGTTGGCCTATCTTCAGTCTATGTCCACTCACAACACCAGCTACCCAGATTGGTGGTCCACATGGAGACCTCTTTCCAACCCACTGGCCACCCAAAGGAGAAGCAGACCTACTTTGGCCTATATGCAGGAAATAATTAATATGAATGATGCCCGGGAATTTCATGATGATGTTACTTGGAAATTCAAATGTACTCCTTGCTATAGCCTGTCTTTATAAACCAAATGACATCAGTTCCCAGAGCTAATCATAGGCCTCCCAATTCCGCACCACTGCACAGTGCTGCCCCACCCAGCATCACCCAGCTAAGCCACGTTGTTTGCTCCTCCTTGGGGTGGGGTCAGAGGAATCCCTTGACTCTCATCCACATGGTGCCCTGAGGTGTGCTAGCTGAAAACTAGCCTTCAATTCAAACTGGATCTTCCTACAAAAATATTCTCATATAGCTCAGTAAATTACTAGCCCAGCATTGTCATTCCTACTGAGTCTTCTGGGATATGCTCTATTTCTGTGTCAGGAAGGAGCTGCCAGTGGTCCAGAAAAGGAATTTTCATAGCAATTCCAGTACTTTCCAACGTGGAGTTTCCTGAAGTGCTTGTTATGCTATTTTAGATTTATGCCAGCAAGAGAGTATTTCTACTTCATTTTCTAAGTAGATTATAAACGAAGCATTTTGGATCCCAGTTGACCTCTTCAATTTTGTAATTTATACAACTGCATAAATTATATAATAATAAGTATATAGTTTGTTGGAATTCTTAGGAAGTGAAAAGAACTTCAAAATTCTTTCCACAGATTATGGCATAACAAGAATGATTGATTAGATATTCACTGCAATAGTTAGTCAGTGAAGTGCTCACCAGGGCCAAATGTTGAATTTATGATGACAACAACACATTCTAGGCAATTGTGCCACTTAGGAGCTTCTGTGCTTTCATCCTGGAGGAAGAAGGAACATTTCCATGTGAACATATTGCCTGCATTTTCATAACTTGAGCTACACATCTCTTGAGTGCAGCTTAGATATACAATTTATAGCTGTGAAATATTGTAAGAAAACTAGGCATGTTGGCACATATCTTTAATCCCAGCACTTGGGACACAGAGGCAAGTGGATCTCTGTGAAATGGAGGTCAGTCTGGTTTAAATATCAAGTTCTGTAACCCCAGCTTGGGTTACAGGGAGAGTTAATGCAAACCTGTTTTCCAGTTCATCCCCAAAGCTCAATAGAAGCACAGGTATGCAGGGGGTATTCCTAGTAATAGAATTACTGGTTCTAAGTCTTAGGGACCCTGGGATAGTTTTCCTGAGGGTGTCACAGCTGTCCCTTAGTGTTTCTTGCCCTTCTATCATTGCTTTCCCTCTACAAGTTATCTGCAGCCCTTGACTTGGGTGCCAGGCTTAACTCTTACCCAGAATATTGGCAGATCATTAGTGGTCAGAACCCCAGTTTCCTTCCTTTATAAGTAAAGATAATGTTTATTTTACTGAATGTGGCATGGAATAACTGCTGTAAAATGTATGCAAGTACTTGGACAGTGTAAGCATTTGGATATCTACCTAAATATAAATGAGCAGAAGCAGCCAAATCTGGAAGATGTAGGAGACCATTTTAAGTCTCTTATGCATCTCTCTCCCTCCCACACTCCACATGGGAGGGGCTCTTCCATGAACACACAATCAAACAACTGCAACCAGCTTCAAATTTGAATGAGGACAGACACAAAGAAGACCTAAGCTTGGCAGCAATGCTTCCTCAACTTTAATCCTTCAGGACCTGAAATATTAAGGGTTTGTTTCATGATTTTGTAAGTATTGAATGATAAAGTATTTGCTTCCTGGGAATTCCATTCTGTATTTTCTAAAATCACCTGTGTCCCTTGGTTCAGAATCCTCAAGGAAACTGCCATCTCAATCGATAAAAATCCAGTCACTCATGAGCTGGAGAGATGGCCTAGCAGTTAAGAGTGCCAACTGCTCATGCAGAGGACCAGATTTCAATCCCCAGTACCCACATGGTGGCTGAGAACTGTCTTTAACTCCAGTTCCAGGGGAATTCAACTCTTCTGACCTCCATGGCATTGTACAACATGGGTGCACAAACCTGCATGCACACAGTACATTCATACACATAAAAAATAAATAAAATTTTAAAAATCCAGTCACTCGTTTGCTGAGGGAGCACTCCATCATCCTATTGGTTCTTGCTAACTGAATATCTTTGCATTTCTCCTCAGTTCATTCTGTTTTCTTACCTGTTCTCCTTTTTATTGTCTGCATTTCTGGAATGTTTTGTCAACAAACAACAACACAACTAATTTTTTTAACTTTTTTAAATACATTTTTAAAAATTTTTATTTATTTTCGTATATGTATGAATGTACTGTCTGCATGTAGGTTTGTGCACCCATGTCGTGCAATGCCGCGGAGGTCAGAAGAGGGTCTCGGATTCCCCTGGAACTGGAGTTACAGACGGTTCTTAGCTGCCATGTGGGTGCTGGGGTTTGAACCCCGGCCCTCTGCAAGAGCAGTCGGTGCTTTCAACTGCTAGGCCATCTCTCCAGCCCAATACAACTGATTTTTAATTGACACCAACAGTCAGTGGATATCTTAACGGAACTTTTCTGTGAAAAAAATCCAGTATACCACAACTCCTCTACCCATATTCTACTTTATTTCCCCTATAGTTAAACTGTATTTATAAAACACTGACATATCCAACAGTAAATTATATTAATTTGCACATTTATTTTTTTTTTATTAATGCTTTGTGTATTTCATACATCATTTTCCAATTCAGTTCAGGCATATATCCCCTTCCCTTCCCCCCACCCCACCCCTACCCATCCCAGATCATGCATTCTGCCATAAGTTTTCTGCATCTTTCTCTGCTTTTTTGTCTTGTTTTGTTTTCTTTTTTTTTTCTAACAATAAGTGATAATTTGTGAGTACAAGCATCTTTCATGTACAACCAATTTGCAAGCAGTTGTGCCCAAACCCACACAGCTCATGGGTCCCAACATCCAGCAGGGGGGGCTTGTATGTTCAATCAAGTTGATCAAATGAGTGTCCAGTCTATATTGTTGTAGTTTCACCATTAACCCCAATCAAAGGCCTTACATTCTACCACGCCCCCTCTTCCGCAGATTGTTCCCTAGGCTTAGAAAAGGGGCACAGGTGGATGAGAAGCAAAACACTCTACTTTCTCTGGAGCTGATGTCTTGGTCTCTAGTCAGTTCTGGCTGTTTTCTTTCATGGGCTGCCAGCTTGTCCAGGCATAAACTTTCGATCCTACTAATGAAGCACACATTTATTTTTTATGTCCTCCTTCCTGCCCATTGTTCTTCAGTGAAGGCCAAAGACAGTATTTAGTATCAAGTATCTCAGTAAATACTTCTTGCAAAAATAGTCAATATAATTTACAGTATATAAAATGACTAGCTTACTTTCTGAAGAATATTATGCTCATTTTCCAAAATAAATCTCTTACTCTAGCAATGACTTTTGTCAAGTAATCCCTTTCCTCCTCATGAAATATGGAAAATTTAAGGTAGGACATATGTTAATACAGGTTACAAATTCCCACAAGGCTGAATGTGTCCTTTCACATTTGGTATAGGAAATAGTCTATTATAAGTGCTGCATTAATATGCATCCTGACTGATTTAAAATGCATGGTGTTTTGCACTGGTATTCAGCCAACATCTATATTCAATTAAATAATCATTACAGTTGCCTGCATTTGTACATTACACTAATGGCAGGAGTGAGGCTATTTGTGAGGATGGGGTTTATTCTGGGAGGACATAGATGACATCCCAAGTGTGGGCGAAATTGCAAAAATTTGAAATTCTGTGCTCATAAACTAGTAGGTCCAAAGGACAGAGTTAATTCATTGGAGAACATAATTTTAAAAATCTTCTGTGCATGTAAAAAGAAAATAAAAAGAATCCCGCACTTCTACTGGACTTTGGGGATGAGCTGGAAAACAGGTTTGCATTAAGTCTCACTGCAAATGTGTCACTTTTCCTCCTGGTTGAATCTGCGGGCAGCATTTCATTCTGAAACAAATTCACCTGTTCCACCAGGTGTCCTCACCCACCATATGTATAAATATTTGTCTCAATTCTTCCTTTTTTAATCGTCCTGTTTTGGTGCATATTAGAAGACCCAGAGCCAGTATTCTAGGGAACCGCACCATTCCCTGTTACTTTTGGCCACTGCTGACTTAGGTCTCTGTGAACAAATGGTCCCTCTTATGCTTGGCTGGGATAAGACACATTTCCCTAGGCTAAATGTAGCCATTTAAAAGTAAAAGAAAAGGTAACCTGTTATCTTTCCAAGAATCTCAAGTTGCATATATGTGTGAGCACCTTCTTCTTTATGCCTGTTCTGGGAATCAATTCCTGTTGACATTTTTTAGGTTGTGACAAAGTTATTGGCCTTAAAGTCAGACAGACTTGACTTGAATGTTACCTTTTTCTCTCCATACTATTGCCATCTTGAGCAAATTGCTTGATTCTTCCACACCTCACCTGCTCTTCCATGAAATGTATGAACTGTGGGGCACAGGTACCCTGCAGTTGTTTCTTATTCTGCCTTCTTTTGCGCCAGTTACCTTCTCCAAAACACTGTCCCTAGCCACACTATATAAAAGACATATTTGTTCTTTGTATAGGGAACATCTGAAGTACATCAGGCCCATCGTGGAGGCCCTGTTCACAAATCCACTCTCACCTCTGCCAAGTTCACACGGGACATGCCTGGGTTCTAGTGCTTTGCTGTAGGAATGAAATCAGAATACTGAACCCAAGATAGACACACATATATTAGAAAAGAGAATTTCTCATTTTCAAATTATAGGAGCCCCTCCCCCAAAAAAACTTCCTAAAAGAAAGCAAAAAGAGAGAGAGAGAGAGAATAGCAATTAGTGATCAGAATCTTATCAACCAGTATCAGAATACAAAACTCGGTATTTCCTGATCTCTTTGAATTTCACAAAGAAAAGGCTCTTACCTCCCCCATTGCTGTCCTGGCTTTGGTCATTCCTTATGGCTTTTGTGGGATTTTGCCTAGAAACAGGTGTGCAGAGTGGAAGTTTACATTAAATTAGCAATTGAATAAGGAATTTGATTGTTTCTTATATTATTAAGTAGCCAAATGATTTAGGAGAGTTAGTAATCATGTCCTTGGAAAACCATCTTGCCTCATTTTGTTTATTATTATTATTATTATTAGTATTAATCATTATTTTTAGCCTAGAGAGACAGAGAGACTGCTAAGATGTTTTTGGTTGGAGAGCCTTGGAAATTCTTAGCTTCTGTGCTGATTTTGTTCTAGAAAGTTGGTGTAAATTTCAAGGAATTTACTCTATCCCCAACGTGGGGATGGACATAAGCCAGCCTGATCTCTTCAATGTGAGAAGACAAAAGCATTTTGGACTAATTTTTAATTAAAATCAATTTTTTAAACTATTTCAGTTTTTTGTTTGTTTGTGTGTGTGTGTGTGTGTGTTTGTGTGTCTGTCACATGTGAGGGTGTATCCCTAGACACTAGAATGGGGATCTGATCTCTTGGATCTGTAGCTAAGGTGGTTGTGAGACTCCTGATGTAGGTGTTGGGAACCAAACTCAGAGCGACAAGTGGTATCAATTGCTGAGCCATCTCTTCAGGCCCCACTTATTTTACATTTTGATTTGTTTTCTGAGCCAGTGTCTCTATGTAGCCCCACATGGCCTCCAACTTGCTATGTGTAGATCAGGTTAGCCCTGATTTCACAGAGGTCTGTCTGAGTCTGACTCCTGGGTCAATTAGAGGTATTTACCTCCAAGCTTACCTCCAAACCTATTTTTGAGTCATTATGAAATTTGAAAAATTCTCTAAAATTATAAGCTATTGACTTTGAAGTACATATTTGGGTGAAATGATAATATATTAAGGTGCCTGTAGAATTACTTTTACTTAAATCGCGGCTTTGATTTATGTTATTTGTATGGAATTGGGTGCCATTTACTATATCTGAGTTCTGATGTTTTAATGTAAAATAGATACAATATTACCTCCTTATGGATACAAGTCTAATTGAATGAACTAATGCCTCTCACTAGTCCTCAGCTACTTGGATGAGTTTGTACCTAATTTTTTAAAGTAGCGAAGGGCACTGAGAGAACTTACATGACCTCGCATTGAAACTATCAATAGTACATAGGTTTCCACAGAAATTAGGCTTTGGCTTTTTTTGAAAGGTGCAGCTTTCTTATATTACTTAACTCTTACAAAAAAAGCGTAATTCTTCATGTGCTCAAAGTTCTAGAAATATCATGGCATAGGTATGAGTAACTTAGCTGTGGAGGAGTCAGACAATATCACAGAACTCCTTTCCCCTCATCTAACTGCAAGAAAGATCTGCCAATTATTTTCTAAGAATGGCTTCAAAAGCCAAACATGGTGGTACACACCTTTAATCCCAGCACTCAGGAGGCAGAAGCAAGTGGATATCTGTGAGTTCAAGGGCTGCTGGATCTACATAGTGAGTTCCAGGTCAGTTGGAGCTTTAGGGAGATCCTTTCTCAAAAAGATCCCCCAAAAGAATGATTTCAACAACCTCATTCTTGTAGCAGAGTTTCTTTTCTTTCTGTATAAACTTCTCTTGGTGAGCATACATAAGTATTCTTCTGTAGGTGAGTTTGAGGTAACTTGTAAACTGTGGTTTTTATGATAGGTGGGTTTTCACCCTATCTGTAGATTATGACTTTAATGCTTTTGTTAGATATAACATCACATGGAAGGAATCACGGGCAACTGATCTGAAGAAGAATAGCTTGAGAATGTGAACAGTTGTCTAGCATCTTTTGAATTTCTCAGAGTGTAGCCCTCAGTTCATATTTGTATTCTTTGAATAGAGGCTCAATTGGGTTTCTATTTGTCCAACTATTTCTGATACTGAGTCATTCAGAAACCTTTCCTGGCATTAACTTAGAGTTCAAACAAAATTTTCCCTTTCCTTTCCTTTCTTCCTGTCCCTTGCTTACCTAGGTTCCCATTTTCCCGGAGTAGTAGGAACTTTTTAATTTTGCATCCACGTACTGCTTTGCAGGCCTGTGTCTCTGGTTCCTTCCCGTACATCCAGCTCCTCCCAGCTTGACTCCCTCCCTCCAATTGTCACCTGCCCTGTATGGGCCTCTGCCTCTTCCTGTTCTTAGATTCCCTTTTAAATACATTGATTTTTGCTGGAATATCTATGAGGTTAAAACAACCTCCTGTGGTCCTACATATACCAGTCTTATTCCAGAAGGTGAAAGAAAAAGATAGATCTAGAGAATATTTTAATTCTACCAATAGGCTCACCTTTTTGATAACTCTGATTATAAGAAAAGCAAGGAAACCTTTCTGCAGAATTGTGCAAAAGAGTAGGCAACAGAATTCAGGGTTCTCTGATAGTAACATGAGTGACTTAAATAGACAAATTCTGAAAAGATATATATTTGAGTCTCTTAAACCCATCTGTTCAAACTGGCTGCAATAAAGCTAACATTCATGTAGTTTTAAAGTGGTGAACATTAGGACTTTATGGGTAGCAATTGGGATGTTATTAATGAAGAGAAATTACAGCTTCCTCTTGCCTCTGTGATGATATAACAATCAGAACTCTGTGGGAGATCAAACTTGGGGTTAGAAGTCAAACAACCTCCAACCACTTCCAATTTTCCATAGTCTCAGAGTACATACACTATTACTTTTACTGTGACTTCCTAAGATGCATTGGTTGCAAGATTTTTTTGTTTTACATTCAGATTTAGAAGTCTTCTTTTGCCAAGTTTAAAAAGGAGGAAAAATAAATTAATCTTCTGGAGCTGAAACAGAAATATTTGGTGCTCAGTTCTTAACCTAATGTGGTAGCTCACAAGGAAGCTGTCAGATCTGCAATCCAAATTGCTCTAAATTGCCTCCCATATGTCCACATGTAATGGTCAGGACTCCATGCACATTGACAACTCATCCAATCTGGACCATGGTTCAAAACCGCCTCACCATATGCAGAATTTTACCTGAACTGAAGGTAGGCTACGTAAGGACATCTATTAGTCAGCACAGAAACTGGTCTATTCTGAGGATATCCTAACAGTCCAGAGCATAATATGAAACTATGGAGGGCATTTTTTTTTTAAAAAAACCTTGTGGTGCCTGGATTAAATAAGTGGCTTACAATATCCACATTTGCTGAGAATGCCAATCACAAAAATGAAGGGCCTTATCACACATGTCAAATAAGTAGCTGGAAAACATGGGGAAAGCAACCTGTTCTCCCTAACAGATACTCAGATGCTCGTTGAACATTGATTCTTAGTCTCACTTTGTAGAACTCATAAGGTGTTTGTATGTGTGCAGGTAGTATGCAAGAACATACTGAGGTTCTATTGTTAAATACTTGATTGCATATGGAAGGTCATCAGTATAAGCTTGCTGAATTGAAAATAGCATGTGCAATGGATCTTCCAAGGTAAATATTTTGAAATTTCATCTAAATGCAATCAATAGAATGTTAATACATAAGTTAATGTTAATACACAAATTTCATCTAAATGCAATCAATAAAATATTAATACAATCGGCTACTTAGTGTAGGGGAGAAAATGTTCCCATATCTATTGGCAATAGGGTGGGAATTTTGGAAAATTTTGCAGAAGAATATAGCCTTAAAAGGAATCATACCTGGGGCCTGGAGAAATGGCTCAGCAGTTCAGAGGACCGATTGCTTTTGCACAGGACCCCAGTTTGATTTCCAGAACCCACATGGCAGCTAAAAATTGTCTGTATCTCCAGCTCCAGAGGAACTGACACACTCTTCTGACCTCTGTGGTATTGCTTGACATGGGTTCACGTACATGCATGCAGCAATACACTGATACACATAAAAAAATAAAGTAAAATAAAGATACTTTAAAAAAAACCTGTCATGCCTTTAATATTTTAGTTGCCAAATCCTATTTAATATTCTTATCAAAGACTGATAATTTCTTGGCAAGAATGAAGTTAGTAGGTCTTTCTCAGAATAGGATAAAGTCCTAATAAACTCATTACTTTTAGACATTGTTTAGAGTCAAGTAGAGTAGTTTGCCTTGCTGCTTGTCAGTTCCTTCTCAGCCTCTCCCAAGGTGTTTAAATTGAACTCAATCCTTGCTGAAAGCAATGGTCTTCATCAGGTTTTATACTCATAGAGTAAAGTGAATGTGCTCTGTAGAAAGGAGAATTTTAGTTAATTTTTCATGCAGGGATTTTGGGCATAAGAAAAACCAAAGGCAATTAGAAACACAAAGTTTTGGGGCAAATTGCTGAGCTCACATATGTTCCCAGATAGATGATAGAATTTCTCTGTATGTCACTCCACCATTCCGTCTCCTGAAGGACGGCTTCCAAAAAACCACCCTCAGCTCAATCACACTATTCCAGTGACAGGAATGGGCCAAATTGCTGTAGATCTCTGAAGAGTAATTGTTCAGCATTCTTTAGTCCAATAGTAGACAAGGACTTTGTCTTTTCTCTCTGTAATCCCAGAGTCTGGCACTGTCTATATCCTTAGTGGTCATTCACTAAACATTTGTGGTTGGGTGTTTGAAGGATGAATGGACTCACATTCTTAGCCAGTTTAAAGATGCATCTACACAGCAGTTCAGCTCAAAAGCCTGGGGGTTCATAGCCAAAGATTTGTGGTTACAACTGAACTGACTACTGTGGTCCACCAGGGTAGGAAAGGGAGGGTGATGAGCAGATTGGTATGGATTGTAGGTGTATGGCTTTGATCTCTTCTTGCATCTCTGTTGCTGGGCAGATCTCAGGATGAAAGAGTGTTCATATTTACTATTATCATCATTACTTAAGCTAGTCAATATCAATTTCAGCTGAATTAACTGGACTTCTATGCAAAACAAAACAGACAACTCTGGCTATGAACAAGATAAGTACCTAAAAACATTTCAATAATCTGCCCTTATGCATAGACTTTAGGTTTATCTAAGACGTGTGCAGAGCATCGAGCTTTGAAAAAGTCTTAAATGCTGTGACATTAGCCACTTGCTTATAATTAAAGTATGTTGCCATTTCACCAAGCTTTCATTTACAGGAGAAAGTGCAAATTCCATTTCCCTTGAACTTTAGTTACTTCCAACTTTTTTTCTTTGTTCTTTTCTTTAAAGCTTTGCAACAAATGCATCTCCATATGCTTATATTAGTTAATCTAGTATTAAACATATTGGCTCTGCAAAATGTTGGCACCCATTAATAAATGTTTTCATTTTTTTCATTCTCTCTCTTTTTTTTTAACTTTAGATTCTTCCTTTGACTACACAAGCAACAGCTGTCTAGCTGCCTGCACAAGACTGGATCTACTGCCTCTACAGAAATCTAGGTCAAAACACTTGGAATGCATGAATATCAAACAGAGTTTTCAAAACAGCAAATGAATACATCTTTAACTGGTGACATTTTCCTGGAGCATATGGCTGAAGCTCAGGGGACTGAATGCTTTTTTGATGAATATGTTCCATCAGAAACTAAGGGACGGCGGTAGGCTCTTGCCACCTTCTGTTTTGCCTTATGAAATGATAATGCAAGCTCATGGATAGATGCGGCGATCACACGGCTTTTACCTCCAGACAGTCTAAAGAAGCATTTTCCATTTTGAATGAGTTGCTTTGTCTTTAGTTGGCTTTAGGTTTGTAGGTCGCTGTCGAGTATGGCAGCCAGTGGGAGGGAATAGCTTCCTTCCTAGGGCCCAATTTGATTTTGAAAACTTTAAAAAATTGAAGTGAAAAGTAAAGACTTACCAAAGAGAGAAACTAGAGGATGTTCTATGAGTGAATGAGTTATAGCCATGCCATCAAATTTCTGATTCAAATTCTTTGTCAATGTCAACATCGAGGGGCTAGATAATAGTTTACCAATAAACGGCAGCAAGAACAGCTTGGGGACGTGGGAAGCTATCTCGTTGGCCATGGATTTACCAGCAATAATCCAATTGTGTTTCTTCTGTGCTTGTTTTTCACTGTGACTTCATGATTCTTCTCATGTCAAATGAAATCATGGGGATATCATGCTTTAAAGGTCTTTTCCTGGCTCTGAAATGCAGCTTTGTGTCAGTTTATACAGCCACTTTATCCTCACTTGCATCACATTGCTCAGAATCACTTGACTTTGAAGAGTAGCCTTTGAATTGTTGGGCCATTTTGATTGGGTTAATATTCCATTCTTGAAAAGAAAAAGTATTCAGAACCTCCACTCTTCCACATCAAATAAAGTGTGGCAATGGTAAAACCATTCTTTTTAATCAAGAGGAAGAAGGTAGGTATCTCCTTCGTTTCTCCTTTAGTTCAGTTCAACATTCACTGATTCAACATCAACAGGCATGTGTTAGTAAGTTTGGTGATCGTGGACAGAATCCTTGAAAACTACATTTCTGTTCGCATTTAGCTAAGGAATTTTATCAAACTGGGGGCATTTCAGTGACAGGTTAATCTTTAAACCGGATTTTCTGTGTTGGGATGTTGTTTGAAAAATAGCCAGTGGAATGTATGTTTGTCACAGCAAATCTATCAATGTGACATTTTTAACAGGAACTTGCAATTCTTTGCCTTGACTTAGCAATGCCTTGAAATTTTGTTCAGAAAAAGTATCCACCTCAAAGTAGAATGCTCCCTCTCAACATGGTCACTTTATTCTGTATTTTTCTTCCTCAGAAGCTACCACTGTTACTGGGTGCTTCCATGGACCACAAAATAATGGACTTAAAAGAGAATCTATGAACCTGTCTGTGTGTAGATGGATGCCCATGCTTTCCCCGCTCAGCCAAGTGGTGGGATAGTGTAAACATAAAATTATTTTGCCTTTTCAAATTAATACTAAGTCTTATATATCTCAATAAGCCTGTGCAATTGGTACCTTTTTTGTTTCTTGTGCTGGGAACTGAACCTAAGACCTTGCACATTCTAAGGAAGTTTTCTACCTATCACTGATCTGCAATTTTTAAGGCCTTATAGTCCCTTATTTTAGCTACATGAAAATCTAGCCATCTTAAAGTCATTTACTTGCATTTACTTTTTCATCTTATTTACTGTCAGGGGTGCTATAGATGTTCTTGTGCCAATGTATTTATGAATACATGTGAGACTATGGAAAGGCAATCACCTAGACATTTTATATATATATATATATATATATATATATATATATATATATTATTTGTTTTATTTGATATTTCAAAATAATGTTTAACTATAGTTATCATATAGAGTTTTAAAAAATATGACTAGTTAAACATCTTTTCATATGTTTAAAAATGACTTTTATGGAAAAACTCTCTTCACATCCTTTGTCCATAAATGGAGCTAGGACAACTTAGTAGCCATCTGGAAAATAAAATAAAATTGTATTTCTACTCTATTTCCAACACCAAAATAAACTCCAGATGGACTAAAGATTCTATGCTAAAAATAAATACATTAAAGTACTATTAGGAAACATGAGCAGATATTTTTTGTCAGTAATCCAGAACTAAAAAAGATCTCTGTAAGCAAAACATAAAACCATATTCCATGCTGCTCTAGGTACATACATTAATAACTCAATATATATTGAAAATATTTTAAATGAGCAACACATTTTGATGAATAAGAAGGACACATTTGACAAGAGTTGATTGCTTTAAATGGTTTATCAAAGACACTGATTTATGCTCAGTCTTTGAAAGTTGAGGGCTGTTGCTTTCACCCCAGCAAGTATGTCATTCCTGATAAGCTACAGCATCAGAGTTTATTTAATCAGAGGACCAAGAATACAGGATGCTGAATGAAATTCATTCTAGAAAGTGGAGCTCTAGTCCTAGGTCACAACAGAACCAGAGCAATAGGAGGGAAATCCAGACCACAGACAGGATGAGGAAAAGCCAGCCTAAAGCTTAATGGACTTCTGCAGACTATGTATGTGACATGACAGACTCGAACTCTGTAACACCTCAGCATGTCCACCCATACTCCAAACTACTTACCATCAGGTCTTCGCTGATAGGATGGTGCACAGAGGACATCTACAGAAGGCTGAAAACACTTTGGGATATATAAGACTGATTCTGCTGAGAAGAAGAAAGGAAACATACCGTCCAGTACATGAAGGCCTTTAGAGAAAAATGTGTCTACCATACACACAGAGAGAAAGGCTTATATCTTAATGAATAATACCTGTGTCATTTGCTTTTCTTGAACTTTATAAATAGTAGATCATTCTGTGAGTAATCTTCAAAATTTTCATTTTTCAGTTTTAAGTTATAGTGACAATCATTCATAGTAGCAAGTATGGCTATGTTTCATTTTGCTTTATTTCCTTTCATTTATTATCACTTCAATTCTTTTTCTGACTATAACTCAAAGCACTTAGCCTCTTGATGTCTGGAAACACTTGTATTATTCCCAGGTAACTAAAGAGCTGCTGTCAGCACTCTTCTGCAGATCTCTTGGTAGATAGGTGCTAAAGTTCCCATTGGATCTGGATATAAGTGAGATTTTTCTGTGTACACAAAACTTCAACTTTATAAGATGATAGCAAGTTATTTTCTAAGTGGATTGTAGCTATTTACACTCGTTAGAATAAAATGTATTAGTTCTTATTAAATTTTAGTCTTTCCAACTCTTCAAGTTACCAAGAATCTCCTAATTTGTGGAATGAATAACTTTAAGAGAGAACTCAATTTGGTCTGGTTTTTCATAATTGTAATTATTAGTGATGTTTATTGGATATGCATGTTCCTGATACCAGAGAATAAGAAAATCACTTTAGTCCTCAATTAAGGAAACTAATATTGGGACACCTGCAGAGGCAAAGGCATGAGTGGGGACCAGAGATAAAGGTCAAACAACTTTCTAATAAAGTGACCACACAGCACAAACACACCTTGCAGGCTCAAGGTAGAACACCAGGAGACAGCCAGATGCTTTGAGTACACTGCTGCTTTTGTTGAAAATTAAGGTAGAGTCAAGATGGCATGAAGCATATTTCGCTCAATGAGAGCCTTTCTGAGCTTTTCTGGGCCCATTGCACGGGTGTATTGATGGAAAAACATTTTCCGTTTTCTATATTCTATTTTTCCCATAGTCATGAAGCTCCACTTGGAGAAGATCATGTAGTGATTAGTGGCATGATGATGTAGTCAGTCACATTCAAAACTATGGTGTGTGCCCTAGCTCTGTAGAAAGAGCCAATAGCATGTTAGTACTGTGGGCTTCTCTGTAACACTGTGTTCAGGGATCAATTCCAAGGAACTTCCATTTTCTGCTGAAAGGCTAACACTTTAAAATCTGCTCTTCCCTCTCTAACACCCTGTCTAACCCCAAAATTTCTTGTCCTATTAAAAGTGTAGGCCCTTTACCATTTGCTTTTTTTAAATCTTTTTGAGTCAGGTCTCCCTGTAGCCCCAAGCTGGTGGCTTGGAACTCACTCTGTAGACCAGACTGGTCTTGAACTCACAGAGATCCTCCTGCTTCTGACTCCCCAGTGCTGGGGTTAAAGACACATGCCACCACACTCAGCCCCTTTGCCTTTTTTTTTTTTTTTTGATTTTCTTTTTCTTAATGTTAATGAAGAGTTACATATTCTAACTTGATATTAATTCAAGATAAATATATTTAAAATACTTTCTTCTAGGAGTTTCTTTTCTTTTTCTAATAGCAGATTCTTTCTCAATAACCTTGCACACATTTTTTACATATAGGAAGAGGATCCAAACGTCTATGGAATATTTCTGATTTTCTGCTTTATTTTACTAGTCTCCCTGTCCTTCGATGAAAGCCAGAGCCTTAATTACTACAGCTCTGTCATATGACTTTTAAACCTTTCATCTTTTCTTATTCTGTGCTGATTAGAGTGTACAATTCTTTGGCTCTTATGTGGACTTCTGAAAACCTTTGTCAAATTCCCTAAAAAGTGTACTGGGAATTTGTATGTAGATTAATTACATGCATAGATCAATTTAAGGAGATTTGATCTCTGCAGAATGTTCTTTATTTTCATGAATATGTATAATTCCTGGATTCTTTAATAGCTTCTTTTAATGACCCATAATAAAATTTAAAAATTTTAACTTTGCATGTGAACTTTTGTCATATTGTTGGTTATATTTAGGATGATAGTTTATCATTTAGTCATTTAGTTTGTTGTTATAAATAGTATACTTTAAAAATTCTTTCCATCTCCTTGCTGCTGTCAAAATTCAATGGCTTTTGAGATATAGACATCTTATTCAACTCAAGTATTTGTGTTAATAACTTGCTGAAATTTTAAAAATGTCTATATAAACCAACACACCAACTGTAAAGTATCATTTTCTATTTCTTGATTTCTTATATTAATGCTAATAAGAGGAAAATACTAAGGTGTCCCAAATCTTATTTGAGAGGGCAGGAGCATGGGAGGAGGAGAGGTGCAGGGTGGTTAATCAGTCACAAGCTGTAGGACTAAGATCATCAGATTTCACACTCTTGAATGTGTCTTCAAATCTTAATGGATTCTGCATGCATCCCAGCCAAGCCAGAGGCAACCAACAAATGCTTCTACCTGTGAATTGTTCACCTATCCCAAAGCTTTCCTGGTTTCCTGAAATCCTAACTCTTTTATCTACAGCCAACTTATGCCTCTCCTTCTCAGGTTTCCATTCTAAAATACCCTGTCTTTCTAGATCAGTTTAATATTCTTTCCAGCAGTTGCCTAGCCGTGGTGAACTCTGTGGAGGCTTGACCCTTAGGACAGATTCTTTCTAGGTAGTGAAATCAGCTGGGGTAGAACATTTGGATTTCAATTAGTAAAGTGTTGTAAAGTTGTTTTTCAAGGACACCCTCCAGGACCCATTGAAAATCATTGTATTGTTAGCTTTCTGTCTTGTTGCTTCAATGGAATTCCCCACAAAAGCAGCTTTAGGAAAGAGGGGCTATTTTAGCTTGTACTTAAAATGGATGCATTCTGTCATAGCAGTGAGGATCAGCAGCAGGGACAGGAGGAGGCTGATCACACTGCATCCAAACCAGGAAGTGAGGAATTGTGGAAGACGGTGCTCTGCTAACTTTCTCCTTTTCATTCAGTACAGCACCCTGTCCCGTATCCCTGCTGCTCACATTCAGGCTGGGTCTGCCCACCTCATTACAGATAATTCTAGTAAACATCACAGACCTGCCCAGAGGCTTGTTTCTGGAATGACTCTACATCTTGTCAATTTCACAATCAATAATAGTCCTCTCAGAACCAGCTTTTCAAGAATAGATCTTTCCAGAGGAAGTACACTTGTACCTAAAATGATTTTGTGTGTGTGTGGTGTATAGCTCAAAATTACCCCATGAAGGCCATGGATACTTCACCCCAGGAAGCCAGGAAGAGACAGCAGAGTAGTGTTGCTGCTGCTGAAGGTAAAATCTTTCCCAATTGCCCATATCACTCTCCCATAAAGAAGCAACTTTCGTTGGAGGATGAAATTAAGGAGTGATCCATCGGCTAAGTGTCTTATCACTATGCTGAAACTCAAATAAAAAAAAGAAAAAAGAAAAAAAAAATAAATAAAGAAGCAACTTTCCTTTCTCCCTTCCCTTAAGTTCTTTCTTGCCAAGAGGCTGAGGAGACAGACTTGAGTTTATCTTCTGTGATCTTGAAGGCTTTCCCTAACAATCTCCTTTTTCCAGCAGGATCCTGGGGCCACTGTCTCTGCCCACTATACCAGCTCAGTGCACGACATTGACTCCTGTCAATAGGTTATGTAATGGCTTAATAATATGCTCTTTTGCTCAACAGTGCCTTTCATATTCTACACTTTCCTTATTGCAGTAATCAAAATCACGTAGACTAGAAGTGATAGTAGTGGATATTGTTTTCCTTTCCCTCAGTTTAGTGAGGATGTTCTCAATATTTCTCCATTTCAGTTGACATTTGTCATTTTTCAAGCCAGAAAAATCTATCTCTCTAGTCTAGGGAGAAAATTAAATGTGTATTTCCTCATCTTTTCCAGTAGTCTTTCCTCTGCTTTGCACCACTTTCTATATTGCATTGGCAAAAATAATTATTATTAATAGTGGTGACATTGAAAATTATTTTAATAGTTTACTTTTATTTGTAGTAACAGTTACTGTCTCTGTTAGAAATATGGATTTCTTTTTCTCTTTAACATTGCTGGGGACTTACTAAAATCAAACTGAAACTATGAAAACAAATTAATTTTCATATTTCTGTTCCTTAGATTTTGTGATACATGATTTAACTTTTGCTTGAAGGTTTCAAAGAATTCACTTAGAAAAAATTGTATCCTAGAAACTTACTACAAATTTATATTTAGCAAGGAAAAGGCAATTCTTCTGTCTTTAAATTCCTTTGGTTCAATTTTAAATAAATTTTTCTGAGTAAATACTCTTTTCCATAGATAAGAATTTTGATGCAGAATTATACATATTTTTTGCATTTCCAACATCTCCATATCTTTTATATTCATTGACTTTTTTGCTTTTTATTCTTTAATTATACTTGTGAACATGGACATTTCCTCTCAAGGTCAACTACAGATTTTTGTGGGAAGGGTTAGATGCCAATATTTTATTCCCTTTTATAATATATGTATAGGCATTATTTTCATTAGTTTCTTTGTTTAGAACTAAACTTGATTCTTGTATTCTAATACATTGACCTTCACATGGATTTATGGATTTATGAATGTATCTGCATAGGCATTGTAAACTTTGAATTTTACCTGAGACCCGTGCTTCTCAACCAGGCATTTGATAATGTCTGAGGACCTTATTAATTGTTATAACTTACAGCAGCCTGGATGGGGTGGGGACTGATGACACATAGTGGGGACAGACTACAGGATATACTACCATCTCAAAACCAAGATGCCACATAACAAAACATTACCCAACATGAAATATCAGTATTGTTGCTGCTCTGCAGACCCAGTTATCCTGTTATATTTATATTCCACTTCCAGGTAATATTTCATCAGTACAATAAGCCATACTAAGTAATCATGGCATACGCTCTCTGTTTTCCCATTTATTTTTTGCCAGAAATCCAATCGCAATCATATGTACTTTATTTGGCTAGTGATATGCTTCTAAACATAATTAAATCATATTGAATAAGATATGCAGTCAGGTTTCTAGGAGTCCACTGCATTATGGGATTATTTGCTAGAATCAATATTCAATATACTTTCATGTTAAATAAAATTTTATTCCTAAATAAAGGTATATATCAAAAGAGATTAAAGTTATCTTTTATAGGAAGTTGTGTCAAGTTTCTACATGAATTATGGTATACTAACCTTTCCCTCCTGACCAAGTCTTCCATGCTACTGTGTTAATGTGTCTAATATTTAGATCACTTTAACTAACTGTAAATGAGGGAGTACAACTGTTAATGAGAAGTTTTATAAAAGGGGAGAATATACTCAAGTATTGAGAATTGATACTCAGAAATTTTGTTTTGCTTTTCTTAGTTTTGCAAGTTACGCTTTAAAGTAGGGCTGGATTGATAGCTCATAAGTAAAGAGTACATGCTACTCTTGCAGAGTATTCAAGTTACACTCTAAAGTAAAGCTGGAGTGATAGCTCATAAGTAAAGAGTACATGCTACTCTTGCAGAGTATTCAAGTTCTCTTCCCAGTACCCACTCACAATTGCCTATAACTTTAGCTTCAGGGGAATCAATACTTCCTTGGGCACACACACCATACACACACACACACACACACACACACACACACACACACGCACAAATTTTTCAATTTTTGAATATACAAAGAAAAGCAATCTATTATTTCAAGCAGAAGAAAAGTTGGGTCATTTCTTCTAAAATCTCAGAAATTCTCAGCTTTTCATTGAAGAAAGTTTTTGCTTATTCAGCACAGTTTTCTTTTCTGTAAATAGATGTAATGATTTTTTTAAGGATGGGCCAAGAATCAATTTATTTTATTTGAATCTACTTTTCTTTGTGAGGTACATATTTCCCAACAATTCTTTAAAACTCTATTGTAACAGAGACATTAAAGTAAGACCTTTAGATTCCTGAATGACAAAGAATGAGCCAAAAATCTTCAAAGTAGATGACCGCTGTTCAACCACAGTTTCTATTACCATCTGCCTTTTAGGATATACTGATTTTTATCTCTGTTCCAGGAAGAAGAGCGAATTCATGAATTAATGAGAAAATTCTGTTAATTGCTCATCTTCTTGTCTTTACCTTGTAATAGGCATCCTTATTTCTATCTCCTGGTTCACTGAGAGAAAAAGATGCTTGCCTAAGTATTGCCTTCCATACAACAAAGATATTCACTTAGTAGGTACTAGAGTTATGGAAACTTCTTTTTTAATTTAAAAATTTTTATGTGCATGTGTGTATTTTGTCTGCATGTATCTAAGTGCACCCCTGTTGTGCAATGCCTGCAGAGTCAGAAGACGGCGTTGGATCTCCTGGAACTGGGGTTACAGACAATTATTAGCTGACATAGGTATGCTGAGATTTGAACCTGGGTCTTCTACAAAAATAGCAAGTGCTCTTAATTGGTGAGGCATCTTTCCAGCCCCATGGGACCTTCTTTTAAGTTGAAAATGAACCAGGTTTCTAAGATTGAATAAAAGCAACAGCTTGGATATTAAACCTTAAATCAAATGATTCTTTTCTTGAAAATTTTCCTTCCCTTTTTAAAAAATTTTCTACCTTTTTCATTCTTCAGTTGTTTTTTTTTTTTTTTTTCATCTTGGCCATTTGTTTAATGACTGAAATAGTAAGTGTGGGAAAAAGGCTAATTATGATAAACTACCTGACTAGAATGTGAAATTAGAAGTTTACATTTTCTTCTGTGGAAATCTGCAGATGCTGTCAATGTGAAACTAGAAATCTGGTAAGTCATTAACAGTAGACTCACCTGGAAGTGACCTCAGAAGTTAGCTGCTCTACAAAGGAAGTTGGGACTTTGTCAAAGTACATGCCAGAAGTTGGCAGAGCTGTAACTGGAATCACTTTCAGTTCAGTTCAGTAATCTAATTCTCTGCAGTCTCCGAAGCCTAAAGTTAGCCAGTTAACTTTCAGACCTAAATTATGAATAACTCTCACAAGTCTACTTCCTTAGTATATTTGAAAATGTTGAAGCCATTCAAAGAGTTGCCATGATAAAGATAGAAATACATTTACTGTTGTCTTTTTGTATGAGGCAGAAGAAAGAGAAAGTGAGTTTTTTTTTTTTTTCATGCTACCTTCTCTGCTGAAGTTTAATTAACAGCATTGGAAAGACCTTCAAATATCTATAAAAAACATAGAACAAGTAAACAAACTGAAGGATTTAGTGAGCTAGTGGATGAAGAATAAACCAGTGAAGCTTTTTGATTATCAAAATCTAAGATACACAGGTTCCATCATAGAGTGAGCTCCACTACGTTCTCACTGTGAAATCCCCAAAGCATCCTATGTGATTTGCATTGAACTCTTTTATAGATACTAGTGCTAGTTCTTCCCCTGCAAGATAAAATTTCGAATGTGGGAGGGTCAGGGCTTTGCCCATGATCACTTGGCTCATCAATAGATGATGTGACACTTATTCCCAATTCTCTGTGAACTTCAAACCACTTTCTTTTTTTTTTTAATTTTATTTATTTTTGTATGTGTATGAATGTACTGTCTGCATGCAGATCTGTGCACCCGTGTCATGCTGTGCCGCGGAGGTCAGAAGAGGGCGTTGGATTCCCCCTGGAACTGGAGTTCTCCTGGAATTGGAGTTACGGACGGTTCTCAGCAGCCATGTGGGTGCTGGGGATTGAACCCGGGTCCTCTGCAAGAGCAGTCGGTGCTCTTATCCGCTAGGCTATCTCTCCAGCCCCAACTTTCTTAAACATAGGAATGTAGTTCAAGGGGGAAACACTTGGCTAAGATGCCCAAAGCCAAGGCTCAAATCCCTGTTAGCTGTAAACAAAACAGAAGCAAGCAAAACTAAAACAACCATGAGCTGAAAAAGCAAGCATGCGTTTTCTTTCCACTGGGCACCTCTGGTGTGACTCTGGCTGCCAAAGAGAACATTTGAAATTGAAAGTGGGCCTGGAGAGGATGGTCAGGATGGCAGCGCATCTGGAAAAATGCTGTGGGAGGAAAAGTTGGGGTTGAACATGGAGGAACAGGAGGGCAGTGCTCATGTGTCACCCTGCTTGGTTGAGATGAGGTTACACTTTGAATCCTGTAAGAGTAGAGACTTTACCCCAATTCCTGTAAGCTGAAAAGGAGACTGATGTGATGGGAGTGATATTTTCTGTGGGATGAGGAAGGAGAGATATTTTAGAATCATTCATTTAAAGGGGTGCTTCACTTACAGTTGGCCTAATGGGATGCTTCAGACAATCTCTGCTTTAGCTGTGATGCTGAGAAAGGTGAATTCTAAATTCCCTGCAAATAATAGTGTGTATTTTTCCTTTTTTCATAGGTGTTCCAGCTTAACCGGGATAAGGACTACATTTGTTTGCATCAGCTTTTTCCCTTCTCTCACCTACCACATGCTTTACACAACAAAAAAGAAATGCACATTAACTTAACGAGCAAGTCAATGAATAGAAAATCCACAGAAAAAAATCATTGAGCTTTAAAATGGTGTTAATGAACCTTTGCAACCAGGAAGTGTCTTATTATTATAAGACCTAGAAGGAAATTAAATTGAGCTTTCTGTTTCTATTAAATATTGCTGTTTTTTTTTCTATATTAGTGATATGTTGACACGTAGTCTGCTTACAAGTCAACAACTGAACAGAGAAAGGAAGAACTTTAGAAAATGCAAGTTTCTTGTGTCCTTCCCCCCAATGGAAGCACAATCACTATTTTGTTACCTGGTTAAGAAAGAACACAGTGGGCAGGCAGAGTTACCTGTGTGATCTAAGCTACTCAGGAGGATGGGTCAGGAGAATTAAAAGCTGGAGACCAGTCTAGGTTAGATAGTGGATTCTAGACTAGCCTATGAAAATTAATAAGGCCATTTTTTAACATACAAAAGAGTTGGATAGGTCCAGTAAAGATGTAAGATTCACTTCCCATTTGTCCGACTGTGGGTTTAGTGAATATTATTCAAGCAAACAAACTGTTAAAACAATACAGAGAATAGTGGTATAGTAAATTAATTAACATAATAAAATAAAACATCTTGAAATTCAAGATCACATTTTCGGTTTGTAGAGAATATATATAAATGTTGAAGTATTGGAAGATATTTCATCCAATTGAGCCAAAAGGTGACTGAAGGTGATGGAGAAGTTGACAAAACATATGCCTTGGGCAGAAGGGCAGAAGCAGATGGTGGGTGTGGGGGTATCATGGATTCTCAGTTTCTGTGAATGGATATCGTCTAAACAGTGTTAGAAGTATGAATGTGCAGGGCTGAGAGGGCAGATGATCTGTGAGATTCATCCCAAATGAGAGATGCAGGAGGTCAGAGTAAGAGAAAGAGCCCATCATAATTTATATCCTGGGCCTTTTGATTTGGCTCACCCTAAGCATGACAGGTCCTACCTGCCTCTAGGGAAAGCCATCTCCTATGCTGAGCAGGTGCTTCTGGTCTGGTAAAAAAGCAGATGTACTCCTAGAGTCTGTGTAGTACTTAGTTGAACTGTCAGAAATGGCTGGAGAGACAATGCCAAAGAAGATAGTGTAGGGGATGGAGAGGTGGCTCAGTGGTTAAGAGCACTGACCACTTGGATTCTCTCCCCAGCACCCACACATTGGCTAACAGCATTCTGTAACTCCACTTCCAGGAGATCTGACATCCTCTTCTCACCTCTGCAGAAACTGCAGGACACAGGTGCTCTTACATACATGCAGGCACTACACTCAAACACATAAAATAAAAATAATAAATAAAAAATTAGTAAAAGAGGGCAATGTATCTTTGATTTATTAATTATCACATAATAATTTTCATAGTCTTGTCCTGGGTGAGACACATTAAGACCCTTGGAATCCTGAGATAGGAGTACCTTTGTGTCTTTGTTGTTAAGGAAAAAATTACCCTACCTGAGACTATGTTAAGGACATGTGGAAGATCATCAGACATTTGAAAATGAGAGTTAGCAATCAAAAAGTCCAACCACGACTTGATATCTGCCTGCCTCCCAGAATTCTAGAGAGAGAAGTGACTGATAGGGTTCAATTCAGTCACATAACCAATTACTAAATGCCCTATGGGTGCTATGTAATGGAAGGCCAATGACAAAGCTCAGATGCACTTCATTGTTTACCAGGTATACGGAGATGCACTGGAAGACTGATGTATCCCAAGGCCATGGAAGCAGAGTTGGCAACCCATTTGGATGTCACATGATTCATCTCTTCTTTTGACTGTCATGATTTGTAACTATTAAAATAAAGCTCTAGTCAACACAATCTGATGTTCTGTGAGCTATTCTTGAATATTACCAAATCTGATGAGAAGTGAGAATCTATAAATTCATAGCCATTTGTTTAGATGAACAGGTGACTCTTGAATCTTGTGTCTGATGTTTGAATTGAGCACTGTGTCCTTTTTTGTCACATCTTACTCATCTAGAAGTCTTTATCATTAGGACAGTACCGTTCTCCTGAAGTAAAGCTCTTGCCCATTATAAGCCTGCACTTCCATTAGGGAATCCATACTGGGGGGCCCAGTCAGACATATTCTGGATCTTTTGCCTTGAAACAGATGGTCCTTGCTCCATCCCAGCTCCTGTCCCCTCATAGAGGCTGTACATAAAATGTCAGAGGAAAAAAAATAGTTTCAGAGGAAATAATTTATTAAGCACATTTATATGAAAATAACTTACATATTGAGTGTAGTAGAAAACAAACAAACAAAAAAATTCCAAGCTATGTTATAATGTGACTAAAGTTTCAAGTCATGTCCACAATGATATAACCTTTCATCTTTCGTAAAATATGTCCTGTTAGGTCCAGACTGCACTCCACCGCTGAAGCACTTACTCCAGAGAAAATAGTATAAACAGGAGACAGGCAATCATATCTAATCGGTGATAGCTGTTCTGATTTATGTCCTGTGCTTATTTAATTTTATTTTTTAAATCAACATTGAGAAGGAAAAGTTGAAATATTAATTACCCGTTTACTGCCAATGTAGCGGAAAATGTAATTTATAGCCTACTTGCAGGGATAAAAAAAAATCTCTGTGCCTAATTTAAGAACTCAAATTATTCAAATAACATTTTGAATTTGATTATTTGTTTAATTGAAATGTTACTCTTTCAGTCAGAATTGCTTTTGAGATTCCAATTTAAGCAATAGTTAACTAAGAGCTCTCTGTGGAAAGGATGCAATGAGGGAAATAAATCTGCTGAAAGCTGCTAACCTCCAATGAGTGGTCAAGTTCGTAAGCAGGTGTTCTTTCACAGCCTTGTTGCTGCGTTTATTAGAGTAGAATCCTAGAGAGTATCGGAACCCACAGAGTCCCTGGGAAGGAGAGTGGAAAACAGAGTGTGTAGCTGGGAGTGGTGACTGACCCATGCCTGTAATTCTGGAACGCTGGAGACTAACGTAACATGACGGCATGTTCAAGGTCATTCTCAGCTGC
This sequence comes from Rhizomys pruinosus, assembly GCA_009823505.1. Classification (NCBI taxonomy): domain Eukaryota; kingdom Metazoa; phylum Chordata; class Mammalia; order Rodentia; family Spalacidae; genus Rhizomys; species Rhizomys pruinosus. Next base: position 2,453,260 of record VZQC01014532.1, read on the forward strand.
ATAATGTCTTGGAGGCAGTCCTGGTCTACATGGGATCCTGCCTCAGAAAACACTACAACACAAAAGAACTCATGAGCAAAGCATACTGTGAACAGCATACTTAGAACAGATTCATGGACTATGTAGAAGGATTCATCCTTGAGATTCAAATTCAGAAAACCGAAGGCATGGCATTCAACTTCACCACCCATGTGAGGAAAGATTCTGCTTTGGAAGTTCCTTCATTCTTCTTGGCATAATAATGTTTCACAGCTATATATATAT
>VZQC01014532.1:2453530-2491861 GCA_009823505.1 Rhizomys pruinosus
TATATCCAACTAATACTTAAGTTCCAACCATCTTCAGGTGTGTTTCTGCATATGCTAAGAAAAGTAACAGTATTATAAAACTATTGTCAGAAATTTTCTATCACTATTCAAGTACAATTCTTTTGCAGTTTGTTTCTCTGCTGCTGTGATAAAGCACTAACCAAAAGCAACTTAGAGAATAACTTAGGGTTTATTTAATTTTACACTTTCAGATCACAGTTGACCTTTGAAAGAAGTAAGGGCAGGAACTCAAGTTGGAACATGGAGAAGGAACTGAAGCAGTGACTATGGAAGGATGGAGATTATTGGTTTCCTCCCTCTGGCTTGCTTAACTGCCTTTCTTTCTTTTCTTTTTTTTTAATAAAATTTTTTTATTAATTTTATTTATTTCCATATGTGTATGAATGTACTGTCTGCATGCAAGTTTGTGCACCCGTGTCGTGCAATTCTGAGGAGGTCAGAAGAGGGTGTGGGATTCCCCTGGAACTGGAGTTCTCCTGGAATTGGAGTTTCAGACGGTTCTCAGCCGCCATGTGGGTGCTGGGGATCGAACCCGGGTCCTCTGTAAGAGCAGTCGGCACTCTTAACTGCTAGGCCATCTCTCCAGCTCCCTTAACTGCCTTTCTACAGCCGAGGCAGACCTGCTGAGAAATGATGGCACTGTCCAGGATGGGACCTCCTGCATCAATGAACAATCAAGAACATGTCCTACAGACATGCCCATAGGCTAATCTGATGGAGGAAATTCCTTAACTGTGGTTCCTTATTCTGAGGTGTGTCAGGTTGACAACCTAAGATAACTATGAAAAAAATGCAAATGGAATTTGTCATTGTTAAATATGTATTGGGTCAATTTTGGTAATTGGCAATTGTCCTGTTTTAAAAACTGAGATGGTGGAGATTTTAGATGCCGAGAGGAGGTAGAGTCAATCCAAATTAAAAGAGGACAGGCTTTATTAGGGTAGGAAAATAGATCCCTGGGCAAAAACCCAAGGCCTATGGTGGTGGAAGGAATAAAGAGTGAAGGGAGTGAAAGGGAGTGCAAAGTGAAAGTGAAAGAGGGCAAGGGAAATGCAGAGAGAGAGAGAGAGAGAGAGAGAGAGAGAGAGAGAGAGAGAGAGAGAGAGAGAGAGAGAGATGCATGGGGAATGAAAGGCCTAGGGAGATGCGTCTCTGGGGTAAGCTAGGGGTCTCTTATAGGGAAAAAGAGGGAAGACGGTGAAGTGTTAGAATCTGGCCAATTTGACCAGGTGAAAGCCCTGAAGAAGAAAGTCAGATCGTGTGATCTCCTTGGAATCCGGTGTTAGGCTACTCGGGTACCTTCGGTGGGCCTTCTTCTCATACTTTGGAGAACTCCGGGTCCTAGCCAGAGAGAAGAATGGGGACCTCACAGTCAAAGCCATCTTCAGTTCTGTCTCTGGGCCTCCATCCAACCTAAGAGGAGTTGCATTGGGTTACAGCTCTTGGAGCTTCTCTGTGCTCTTTGTATCTGATTCTCTTCTGTGTCCTAGCACAGGCAAACACTATATTATATTTGCCATTTTACTTGGATTTGTATAATTTTTCATAATAGTCTTGAAGTGTTTTCGTTATTAATATGACTACATACATACATGTAAAAAATAAAACTGTTAGCTGGGCGTGGTGGCGCATGCCTTTAATCCTAGCACTTGGGAGGCAGAGGCAGCAGATCGTTGTGAGTTCAAGGCCAGCCTGGTCTACAGAGTGAGTTCCAGGACAGCTGGGGCTACAGGGAGACCCTGTCTCGAAAAGACCAAAACAAAATTAATAATAAATATATAAATAAATAAAATAAATAAATAAAAATAAAAATGTTGAATCATAGGTGAATGTTGTTGGACAAATACTTAAGAATTGTTTTTCTGAGTCATATATAAGTAGAAGTTCAACTTTATAAAATACTGACAAAAAAAGTAGAGATGTCATTTTGTAATTCCACCCAAAATATAAGCTAATGTCATGTCCCACACATTTGCCAGTACTTGGTCATGATAGTTGAGAGCTTTGGCCATTTGCTGTATTTTAAAACTACTTTATTTTTTATTTTATGTGTATGAGTATATTGCCTGCATATATGCAAGTGCACCCATGTTGTGCAATGCTGCAGAGGTCAGAAAAGGGCATAAGATCCCTTGAAACTGGAGTTACAGAAGGTTGTTAGCCACCAGATGGGTGCTAGGAACCAAACTTGGATACTCTGCAAGAGCAGCCAGTGCTGTTAACTGTTGAGCCGTCTCTCCAGTCCCTGCTTTGTCCATTTTAATTGGCTCATATGCTTTATTATTTAGTTATATTTGTTTATAGATTCTTTATATAAATTCTCTGTCAGTCATATTTTGCCCATATTCTGCCTTATTTGTATTTTCCTTTTATGTCGCTTTAACTTAATTTCGCAAAGTAAGAATGTTTTCAGTTTTGAAATCATTAGTATTTTCACTACCATTATTTCAGTTCAGGGAAATTGTGATTTTGTGTTCTAAAAAATTACTACAATTAAAACTTTTCAGTCCATGAATCCGATGGCAAATCTTTCCCAAATATTAAGCCTTCTGTTATTTTGTTGAACAGGGTTCTACAGTTTTCTGTATACAACTCTTGCATAGCTTTTATGAAGTTAATGTTATTTTAATTCTCATATTTCATAAGTGGAAATAATTTTAAATCTTAATAAAGAGCTATGTAAGTTTCATACTTATTACTAAACAAGTCAGTATCCTTTGTCTTTAAAGGCATTTGTTTATTGACATGAAGACTTTTACAGTGTTTAGTTGTCCTTTAGAACTGGAAGGAACTGAGTGAACTTTTATGATATTCCTAAATTTTATCATTTTCTTTGCTTTCCCTTTGGATTCACTTTCAGAAAATATGTTTGTTAAACTCTTTTCATAAATAGTTTTTCTTTCATAATGCCTTCATATTTACTAAAACTGTATCTGTGTAATTATTTCTGCATACTTCAAAATTGATTTGCCATTATTCATTTATGAAGGTAGAAAACTAGATTACTGAATTTTTATCTGTCTTCTGTATTCATACAAACATTTAGTGCTATAAGTTTCCTCCAGGGAAAGGATTACCTGAATCCTTAATATTTTGGGCACACTGTGTAATAAACCAGTCAGCATATTTTCTAATTTTCCTTCCAGATTATAATTGGATAATTGTTCTTTTTCCTTCCCCTTCCAGATTATAATTGCATAGTTGCTCTTTTTCCTTCATCCTCAAACATTTGTTCTTTAATTGTCCTAAATTTGCTGTTTTCCTATATGATTATTGCTAACATCGTATTACTATCCAGCATAAACTCCAGTTCAGTTGAAAACATGTATTGCATGATTCCAGATGTTTCTAGCATGTTGATATTTATTTTTATATTGCAGCATATTGTCTTGCTAAGCACACTAACTATGCTGGAAGAATCCATATTCTGCAGGTTTTTGTGTTAAGTATTATTCAAGTCAAAATAATTGACAGCACCATTCAGAACTTTCACTGGTTTAATTGGATGCTGATGAAAAAAATGTAAGACTTATATTAGAATTGCATAATTACCTATTTCTCTCTCTCTATTATTTGACTGATGTTATTTCGTTATTTGGAGCTATATTCTGAGTTACAGATATGCTTATAATTGTTGGTTTGTAGTTAACTAATATTTTATAATTATGAAAGATCTATTGTGTCTGGTACTATATTTTTATTTTCAAAACTTTTTTTTTTTGGTCTTTTTGAGACAGGGTCTCCCTTTAGCTCCAACTGGCCTGGAACTCACTGTGTAGATCAGTCTTCTTTGAACTCACAGATATCCACCTATCTCTGCCTCCTGGAGTTCTGGGACTAAAGGTGTGCACCACCATGCCCAGCTATTTGAAACTTTTTATCTCTGGTTAATGTACCTGCTTTGGAATTCCCTTGTCTCATTTTCATGGTACAGCTGTCCATTCGTTTTTCCTGAGCATGTATCTTTGTATTTGAAGTTTGAAGTTTATTTCTTATAGGGAATGTTTATATCTACCTTGTCAAATGTGGTTTGTTTGCTTTTTCTTGGAAGCCATTTCTTATTACCTTCTTCTTCTCATTAGTAGTGAGTACATTAGCTACTTTTATGTTGATAAAAACACCAAGACCAATGTGGCTTATATAGGGATTTATTTGGGTTTATGGTTCCAGAGGGATACTAGTTTAATAAACTTCCCTTCTATTTCCGGTATCTGTCATCTAAAATTCTGTTTCAGATATTTTTCCTCAAAAAAGTTTTCATTTTCTATGTTCTTTGTCTGGCAAATATTTTCCCATTGCATTTTAGAAATAAGGATGTTAAGGTGTGAAGACGTGTGTTTTTAAAATACTTTTAGGAATGTTGCCTTATTTGTTTTAATGGAGAAATAGCATGTTTGGAGCTGAACTCTGAACACTGTTCTAGCCAGTAGTTGTGGACTCTGCTCAGTCTGATTCTTTCCATTGTTATGTAGTTTAGGTTCCTTCACAGTCGAGAGCAGGCAGAATCTGAACATCCATCTCTGACTTTTTTCCGGTAGACCACATCCCAACCTCTACACGAATCATAGGTTCCTGAGTATCAAATCACTGTTCCAAGCTTTAAAATGAAAACAAAACCAACATTTTTTGCTTCACTTCTAACATTTGGGAAAAAAATGGAATGTCTTTCACTTCTCTGTCTCTTGGCATTGATCTTTCATCTTATTTCAAGGCTTTAAGGCTTCTTTGTGGCATGTGAGCCAGTGTGGGGTGCTAGTTGTGATAATTCTCAAAGTGGAGCACAAAGCACTAATTTTCATGTAAATATTTGCTTGTCCTATTCGAAGTCTGGGACCATGGGGACTGTGATGCATGCCATCAGGGTTAATTTTCCCTTCCTTTGGTCTCCTACATTTGACTCTCATGTGTCCGATTGAATGTAGAACATATCCCTTTCTAAAGCACTGGTCTCCTTCCTAGGAATATAAACAATGGTGATGTGTTGTTCACTTCTGTTCCCAGATCCTAGCATAAAGCAATAGTTTGATAGATTCTTTTTGCATGAATGAAGACTCCATTCTTGCATCCACTGGCTATATATGAAAGTGACTATTTCAGAAGTCGCCCTTTTAAAAATTTGTCTATATTGTATGTGTATTGTAAAATGAGCTCTTTATTCGATAAATACCGATGATGACACTTTGGCCTCTGAAAAAAATAGGATACAGAAAGACTTGTTCCATATTGTGCTGCCCAGTGTTGCTCCTGAGTAAAACCAGAGATCTATGCAATTCATTGCTGTTGCATTCTCCTGCCTAATCCTCTTAGCCAGGGTCCTCCTGCCTCTGCCTGTTTGTAGCAACCACAGACAGGGTCTGCTTTATCTTAACAAAGGTAGGAGCCCTTACAAACATCTATGGCATCAACTAGAAAATAACACTTAAAGGGCTGTGTTTATGGAAGTGGCCTCCAAATTTATATTTTCATGATCGTGTAATAAACATGTTCACTGCATATGTACAAAGATCTACTCACGGATGCTTTCATTGGCATAGGGAATGAGCTTACTGTGAAAAATATGTAAAGTCATGTCTTCATTTTAGGTAGGTATTCTAAACAATCGACTAACAAAATTGATTTATGTAGATAGACACAAAGATAGATAGACACTAGATAGATAGATAGATAGATAGATAGATAGATAGATAGATAGATAGAGTGGATGGATGGATAGACAGATAGACAGGTACATAGAAATTTGCCAGGTCTAAAAAACCAGGTACAGGTGGAATTGAATAAAAAGCCTGATCATAAATATAAAGAAATGAAGGCACAAACTAATAATTCATAAAGGAAAGACACATAATTTATCTAATTCAATATTTAAGTAATTGTCATAAACTAAAATCAACATATTGTTTCACTTACATTTTTTAGTCTTTTCAATTTTTTTATTTTTATTTATTTATTTTTTATGTGTATGAATGTACTGTCTGCATGTAGGCTGGTGCACCTGTGTTGTGCAATGCTGTGGAGGTCAGAAGAGAGTGTCGGATTCCCCTGGAACCGTAGTCAAAGACAGTTCTTAGCTGCCATGTGGGTGCTGGGAATCAAACCTGGGTCCTTTGCAAGAGCAGTCAGTGCTCTTAACTGCTGAGCCATCTCTCCAGCCCCTTGTTATTTTTTAAAGACAGGGTCTCATTTAGCTTAGACTAGCCTTGAACTCTCTATGCAGCCCAGGTGACCCTGAACTTCTGATCGTTCTGCCTCACCTCCAAGTGCTTGGATTATACACATGTGCCACAATGCCTTTTGCTTTAACTTGATAGAAATGAATTCTGTGCCGATTGACCTATAAAGGACTATCTATATTTATATGATCTTGCAAACTTGGAGAAGAGTATTATTTTTGTGATTTTTAATAACGTCAATGCTATTGCAGAGTGTGATATTATTTCTACATTTCCTTCTTTTGTAAGGTCTTAGTTGATATTTGCTTATGTGGCCAATGCTTTTGTTCTAAGTTCCCTTTTCTGTTTCAATTTCTTAACTAAATCATCTCTTTTCACAATGTAGAGTTCAAAAAGGCCAGATGAGGCTGCAAATGGCTAACATTTAGCTTTTACCTGTGAATATGTAGGTCAACCAGTTGTCCAGAGGGGTTCAGTACTTCTTTCTTAACAGATACACTTGGGAGTGTTCATGTTCCCCAGGGCTTTAGTATGTCAGGGCACAAATTTTTGTACTGTCCCTTCCCTCTCCTCCAGCCCTACTGAAATTCAGGCTTTCAGAAGAAATTCTCATCTTGACTCTGAAAGACCCTGATAATTTCCCTGAAAAGTTAAAGAGGGAAGTTAGAGGAAATAGCTTCTCTGTGAAACTTTTCCACCTCAGCAGCCAAGGCAGAAGATCAAGAAGAGTAGGTGGGACCCACCTGGTTAGAGCAGTGGCACCCTCCCACCTGTCCATCAGATACACTCAGTGTATACATAGACTGGAAACAAAGGCTGGGCTCATTCATGCATGCTTAGGTAAAATAAAAGTCCCTGTCTTCAAAAAACTTACTAAAAACAATTCTGAAGAATTTAAAAGGGGGAAAAAAAAAAAGAAAAAAAGATCTCTAGTGTCAAATGATGGAAAATACATGTTTCCTCAGGCATTTTCCATCATTTCACAGTCAACAGGGGAAGAAAATGAGAAGGGAAGGGAGGAGTGAATTCGGCAATCTTTGACAGAAATGTCTGGCCATCATCTCTGGGGTTTCAAGTCCTTTCTGGAACTTAAGTGTCCCACCTGTGAGAGAACCATGTGGCCCTCCCTCCAAATCAAATTCTACCTTTGCTCACCTCCAAAGTCTTCTGATACTCAGTATCTTTCTTTTACAAATGTAAATGTTAACCCAATTCCCTGTTTGAAGTAAACTATCTCATGTATAGTTTGGATCTATAGATATTTTACTGTATATCTTGTGATTCGAGACACTGTGAAAATTCTGGGTTCAATCACTGTTTAAAATGGCTAGTTTCAGGCACTGTATTCATAATTGACACAATTATTTTGGGTTTTGTTAATAGAAAAATTGAAGGCTGTAGAAAATAGTGTTGAAGAACCTAAGATGAGTGCTATAAAGTAGCAACAGTGTCTAGAGAGATAGGGAGATGGCTCAGTTAGGGGCTTGACAAACAAGCATTAAGATCTGAGATTTTATTCCCAGAATGTATCCAAAAAGCTGATCATGGTAGCACCCATCTGTAACCCAGAACTAGGAAGGTAGAGACAGGCAGATTCCTGGAGCCTGCTGGCCAAGCAGTCCAGTGAATCTGCTTCAGTAAGAGATACTGTCTCAACTGGACATGGTGGCACACGCCTTTAATCCCAGCACTCCGACGGCAGAGGCAGGCGGATCTCTGTGAGTTCAAGTTGAGCCTGGTCTATGGAGTGAGTTCCAGGACAGCTGGGACTTCAGGGAGACCCTGCCTCAAAAAGACAAGAGAAAGAGAGAGAGAGAGAGAGAGAGAGAGAGAGAGAGAGAGAGAGAGAGAGAGGAGGTACAGTTTCAAAAAGTAAGTTGCACAGGAATAGAGGAAGACATCTCCATCAACCTTTGGCCTTCACACACACACACACACACACACACACACACACACACACACACACTCACACAAACATGAAGAGCTGTCCAAACAAACCAAACCCTGATGTCTCCCTCCTCTTCTTACATTTGTTTTATTTTTTTCTACTGATCTGGTTTACTAGCTCCCTTATTAAAGTATACCAGTTTCAAAGAAATCTTAGCATCAGGAGATGATGAGTAAATAGCTATTCGTTCCTGATATAACGATCTTGGAAATTCTTCCAAAAGCTATTCTCAGGGTTAGCATAGAACTGTATCTTGAGTGCAGATGGTGTTAATCCACCCTAGATCATCTAGCAGATACCTACTCTGTGAAATGCACCAGACTAAGCATTCCTTTGACAAGATCCTAGATTTCTAGGATGCCATGGAGTGACACTGACTAGTCCCCAAAGTCATGCCCAATTGTAGGTGAAACACTTCTAATTCAGGTCACTTGAAACCACAGAAAAATTCATCATATTCCTTTGTCTTTGCTTCATAATTTTAATAAGTTGTAACTGTGTTGTGGGCAAGGCAGAATCCAATTGAAATTTCTCCTGAGTTTTATCTAAACACTAAGCCAAATCATTTTTCATGTTTAAGTGTGTTATACAGTTTCCTTTATTATGTAAGCCTATGGACAGGACACCACCTATTTACTTGTGTGTAGGCTACGCAATTTCCATGGTAGATAGACTTGAAACAGAATGATCCTTTATGAAACTAAATGCAGAAGAATTAAACAATACGGAATGGATACCTAATATGTAAAATAAAACAAATACAAATCAAATGGCTTAGGTTGCTCAAACATCCAACTAAGAGTCATGTAACTGTTAAATGCTAATGAATGTTTAATTTTTAATTGAGGGTGTACATGGAGTTTATACAGCATCTTGCAGCAAAATATCTTGAAGACCACATTTACCCAGTTTTCTAGCTCCTCATTTTATTTCAAATGCCCAAACCCTTCTCATTTTCCCATGTTTCTTTCTATGTCCTTTGTTCACTCCTTATCCCCCGAGTTTCTCCAACATCCGTCTTCCCTCTGCTCCTTGACTTTCCACCTAGACAACTTTCTCTGGACTTCACACTTTCTCATTTAATAGTGAGAGTTCCCTAGGCTACCAAAGTTGAGCACATCTCTCATTGCATTAGCTGACCCTAAGGCCAGTAACTCATTGACGCAGATACACAAGGCTTCCTTCTCAGGAAAAGGAAGAGACGTCATTGCATGTGTTTAGTATTTTATTTTCAGAAGTAAATTTTTCAGTTACTGATTTTTTTTTTCCCTGAGAGCACTGGGGTGGAATTGAGCACCTTATGCTTGCTAGGCAAGCTCAGGAACACTGAATCACATTCATTCTTACCCTTCTATGGTGATTAAAGTTCTGGTCCTTGTCATACTGATATGTGGGACTCCTTTATGACAGGATTAACTATTTATTAGAAGCAAAAATAACTAATAATTCCGTGGTGCAGTGAATCATCTTGCATATTGCATGTTTAATATATAGTTGTTGAATGGATAGAATGCAGATACATCCAAAAGGCTGTCTGCTTATTTGGGGTCTATAAAACATGGCTGTTGTATTTATACCACATTATCTAAGTGCTGTTTTCCAGAGTTTCAGATAAAAAAAAAAAAAAAAAAATTTTAAAAACCAAAAAAAAAAAAAAAAAAATTAATTAAAAAAAAAAAAAAAAAAAAAAAAAAAAAAAAAAAGGGGGGGGAACAGGTTCCATGGCATGTGTGTGGAGATCAAAAGGCAGCCTGCTGCTGGGCCTTGTCTCCCAAGTTGTTTGAAGCAGGGTCTTGTTTGCCACTGCAAATGCCAAACTACCTGGCCCACAAGCTTCTAGGAATTCTGTCTCTGCCTTCCATCTTGACATAGGAACACTATTATGTTCAAATTTACATAGATGCAAGAGGTCTCAACTCAGGTCCCCATATTGCATGAAAAGTGCTTTTACCTAATGTGCCATCACCTCGGTTCAATGTCAGTTTTTATTGTTAGAAAGTGAGATTGAATGTGTGTGTGTGTGTGTGTGTGTGTGTGTGTGTGTGTGTGTGTGAAATAATTAAAATAGGGAAGAGACAAAATGTGACTAAAAGGATGTTTCATGCTGCAGAACCAAATCACAAACTGAGGGTTGTTCTGGGCCTGACTGCTTTGTCCTGGCTAAGTAGCCATTGCTCAAGCCTGACTGTTGCTTATAGGTTGAGTTGCTTTGAGATTTTAATTCACTAGAGGGAGCTTGGAGGTAGAAGTGATGCAGTTCCCACACAAGGAAGATTGATTGCATTCATTCAATCCCCACAGCCTGAAAAATACTTCCTATTTATTTTATTCAGGAGCTTGTTGTAACACATCCCAGAGTTACCCAGTCATTTTTTTCCGCTACTGAAAAGCCCAATTTCCTTTTCCATTTTTTATTCTTCCATGCAGTTCACTTGATCCCCATAGAAATCCACGCTGCTGCTGCATTTGACTCTGTGGGTTTTTATCTGGTTTCATCACTCACATTCCTTTTGGCCAAGAAAATGACCAATAAAAGAGTTCACCCCACTAGGGTGTCTACTCGCTTCATGTCTGAGTGATAAAAAGTTTTCTTGACTGTTCAATCACGTTTGAACAGTAAGAAAAAACAAAATCGTTTGATTTGTAATAAATCTGATATTCCTTCTTTGCCACTTTCTCAAGTTTATGGAGTACAAGGTGCACGTTTCCCAGTATTTTGTCGCACTTGGCAAATACTTAATTTTACCATAATTCCTTGTATTTTATCTGCCAGCTTAAGCAAAACAATCGCCAGAACTTCAGACATCAGACAAGAAAGGCTTCATGTGCTTATTTTTGTATCATGAGTGGTAAAATGTCCTGTGATAAGAATATGTAAATGCCTTTAACTGGGTATTTTCTACATGTGTTTCTATTCAAAGTTGGGTATCTCTTCTTACTCATCAGCACTATATACTGTTTTAATGCTTATTGTTTCTCCAAAGCATATGCCACGGGAAATTCAATATTAGCACTGCTTCCATTGTTTGAAAAATCATGTTTCTAATTCAGTTGGGTAAAAATGACTTAAAAAATTGCACATATAAATTCAATTCAGTGAAATGTCAATGTGTGTGTATGTGTGTGTGTATGTGTGTCAGGTGTGTCAAAGACCACCTTCAGGCTTGGGAACATTCTAGAAGAACACAAAGGTCTTAGAAAAATTGCTATACTTATATTTCTAGTTAATTACAGTAAATTTATATGATTTAGGGGGCTGGAGGTATGGCCTAGCGGTTAAGAGTGCCGACTGCTCTTGCAGAGGACCTGGATTCGATTCCCAGCAGCCACATGGTGCTGAGAACCGTCTTTGATTCCAGTTCCAGGGGAATCCTATGCCCTCTTCTGACCTCCGTGGTATTGCAAGACACGAGTGCACAGACCTGCATGCAGACAGTACATTCATACACATAAAAGAAATAAATAAAATTTAAAAAATTATATGATTTAAGATAAGCAAAGGGAGGCCAGGGGAAATGGTTTTGTTGGTGAAGCACTTACTTGGCAAGCATGAGAATACCAGTTCAATACAAAAATGCATAGTAAAAAGGCATGGTTGCAGGTACCTTAATCCCAGTGATGATACAGTAGAAATGGGTAGATCCTTGAATGCTTGCTGGGCAGCTAAACTAAATTATTTGAAGAATTTCCAGGCCAATAAAAAACTCTGTCTGCTGAGTGAAGTAACACAGTCCCAGAAAAACAAACGACGAATGGTATCCCTCATCTGTGGATGTTAGTGCCAATTACCTAGTTGTAAGTATTTCTTGTGTATGACCCCCTGAGTTTTTGTCCAAAGCAGTTGGGAGTGATGCATATTGGAAACAACAACAACAACAACAACAACAACAACAACAACAACAACAGAAAGGACTGCATCGAAGAATTGACTGAAACAGTGAACTTCTGCTCAAAACAGTCAACTTCCTCATGGAGAATATTGAGAAAGACTGTGAAAGAGATGAAAAGCATGTTTGGCAGAATGAATGAGCTCTGGTGGGGTGGGGGAATGGGGGGTGATATGGGTCTAGATCTGTTAAAAATATAAAAATAAATTTATGTGAAAAAAAAACCCTATCTCAAAGAATGGCACCAAAATTATCCTCTGACTTGTATTCAATATTGTCTCATGAATGTGTACAGCTACACACATATAAGCACCAGCTCCATAAAACATGCACAGATACACACACACACACACACACACATACACACACTCACACACTCACACACACATTAAAGACATCAAGACCAGAAGAGACCATGTGCTCATGGTCAAGAGCTATACCTTTTTTGGGAATGTCCAGGATTTGAGCCACCTGATATTTCCAAGTTAGCCTTTCCTTAACTAACAGATCTCACTTAAACTTGGGTTTTCTTAAATATCTGGACCACACTTGAGTTAAGTAATATTAAAGTTTTCTCCTCTACTTTGAAGTTAGTTACACTGATGTCCACTGTGACACTCAAAGCATTTCTTTGTCTCTCTCTCTCCTCCATGAAGTTTTAACTTTAGGAAATATTGCTCTAAATGACTTTTTACTCTTAAGCAAACTGTCTTGGTTAAACCAGAGTAAGCACAAATGGAAAATTATTTGCAGCATACAAGTTCAGATAAAGGAGCCAGTGTCAGATATGCAATATAAAGTGTGCTTGCCTTTTTTACAAGTTGGTGTTCCTTCCAAGATGATAAGTTGCTTTTAATTATTTCATAGTGTTGGGGATATAGCTTGGTTGGTAGAGTATTGCCAAGTGTGCAGAAAGCCATGGGGAAAATGCTGAACACTGCATAAACCTGGAGTGGTAGCACAAGCCTTCGTGTCTAGCACTTGGCAGTGGGAGGCAAAAGGATTCAGGTTATCCTCAGCAACATAGAATATGAGACCATACAATGATATCCTATCTCCCTGTGTCATAGATAGACTTTCTTCCTAATGACTGGCCCTGGCCATTGGACATCAGATTCCTCCCAGAGATGGTACTTCTGAATTGAGAGGTGGAGCCACAGATCCAGCAACTGCTCCCAACCAGCCAGCTCACTCCCCAAAATCGAATATTGCACAAATAGTCAACTTTAGTGTTTTCATAATCAAAATTGGTGCATTTTCTTAACCTTATATTTAGATGCTAAAAATACATTTTGGAATTAATATCATGCTTATTGGCATACCAGCAGTGGTCAATAAATAAACAGTATTTAGAATTTAAAAGAACTGACTGAAACAGTAAAATTCTGCCCTAAGCAGTAAACTTCTGAGAAAAAGATACATGTATGGAACAATGCACAAGCTCTGGAGGCGTGGGGGGCATGGAAGGGGCAGAAATGTTGTATGAAATGTGCAAAAGTTCAACTTAAAAAAGTGTAAGCAGGGGAAAGAAAAAAAACAAAGAAGGAAAAAAAAAAAAAAAAATTTAAAATAAAACCAAGATAAAATACCAAAAACCACATGGCAGCTAAGAACCATCTTTAGTGCTGGGCGCAGTGGCACACACCTTTAATCCCAGCACTCCAGAGGCAGAGGCAGGCAGATTTCTGTGAGTTCAAGGCCAATCTGGTATACAGAGTGAGCTCCAGGACAGCTCTGACTAAAGGGAGACCCTGTCTCAAAAAAGCTAAATAAATTAAATAAATAAATAAACAAATAAATAGAATAAAAAAGTGTAAGCAAACTGTCCTTGAAAAAAAAATCAAGCATTAATGTTGACTGACAAAACTATTTACCAGTTTCTGAAAGAAAAATGTTTAACTGAGAAGAACTCAGAATTGACTGGAACTCACTATTGGCCAATTAAAATTCTTATTTTGTGTGTGTGTGTGTGTGTGTGTGTGTGTGTGTGTGTGTGTTTGAGACAGGGTCTCATTTTAGCCCCAGCTGTCCTGGAACCTTGAACTCAGAGATCCTCTTGCCTATGCCTCTGGAGTGCTGGGATTAAAGACTTGTACCACCATGCCTGGTGCCTATTAAAATTCTTATCGTGATGTTTCTACTGGTATTATTTTATAAATGTGCAGTACAGTCACCAATGAGAATAACGGTCAATGTGAAAAGTCTTTCGGAATTACCAGACAGTCATTTGGAAACTTGGCTTTAAAAAAAGTCTTATGATCCCATCGTTGCAATGAGATGTGAAAGAGTCCCCAAGAATTTTGTCTCACAGAAAATCCTGCAGTGCACACATGGGCTTTTCAGAGATATGAAGAGAAGTGAAGTTAATGTGTTCTCAGAGGATGTTTCAAGGTTCAATGATTATGAATCACTTGTTTAGTTCTGTACTCTAATTAAACATCTTTATTAAAATCAAAGTGTGTTCCATTACCAGAGATATTTTTGATCTGATAGCAAACATGTTTTCTCTTATTTATTCAGCATATGCATCACATATGTTTTTGACATAAATAACCAAGCATAGTAAAACAAATACTGTCCAACCAGACACATTTAATATGCACAGTGTTGTGAGTATAGATATACATGGTAAACAAATGGGGAGCATTTTATAGTATTTTAGCCTGGAATTCATCTTAAGGGCTATCTTATGTGTGTATCTCTTGTCATGTAATTGACAGCAATTAAAACAAGTGCATAAACACATTTTGTGTGTGTGTGTGTGTGTATGTGTGTGTGTATGTGCACATGTGTGTTGGTGGGGTTGTATCCCAAGCTATGCATGTGCTAGTTAACTGCTCTACCACTGAGCTATACTCCCAGCCTCATAATTTTTTTCAAAGAGAATTCATAAAACCTTTGAACTTTCACATTTTCATTTTGGAGAGTGGATTTTGATGGAGTGTCCTTATAACAGGTAATATGATATATTTAGTCAATAGACAGCCTTGATATTTAGCAATCTCAGAGTTAAAGCTACAAGGATCAATAAGAGTAAAACCCGACAGTGCACATCATTTGTTAGTGTAAAAGAGCATGCTATAGAAGCTTATGTATGCCAATGAAAAAGGCATCTTATGAAGAACATAAAGAGGTGTATTTTGAATACTGACAAAAGATAAAATCTCAATAATGGTTCTTACACTGCTTTAGTTACTCTGGGGCCTTTAACAGTAAGACCGTTCCTCAAATATTTGAAGAAGCTCAGAAATGAGCTCTTTCTTATCTTCAGACATTAGCTTGTCATAGGACTTAACCTCAAATTAAGTCCATCACAGACAAGACAGGCCCATGAGGGCTTCTGTAAATGGCAACAAACAAGGATGTTGAAATTCATTTGACAATGTCATAAAAGAAGACCTCAGTCAAAACTTTGCAAACAGGAGGATCTCCAAACTGCTTTGTTATGTTTTTGCTTATGTCATATCATTTTAAAACTTAGAATGTTTTACCTAAGAATGTTTTCTAGTTTTCTTGCCCCCAAAATTGTACCTTTGGCACAAAGGGGCACAAGAACAATGGACTAGAAAATGTCATGTAAGCAGCCCCTCAAAGAACATAGTTAGCTCCTTTGGTCAAATCATATTTTCTAGCTATATCACCTATCTTAACACATTTGTAATGCCTGCATTAAGTATATACAGTTCCATGTGAGAATAAAATTAATGTGGGGGCTGGAGAGATGGCTTAGCGGTTAAGAGCACCGACCGTTCTTGCAGAGGACCCGGGTTCGATCCCCAGCACCCACATGGCGGCCGAGAGTCGTCTGAAACTCCAATTCCAGGAGAACTCCAGCTCCAGGGGAATCCGAGACCCTCTTCTGACTTCCGTGGCATTGCACGACACGGGTGAGCAGACCTGCATGCAGACAGTACATTCATACACATACAGAAATTAAAAAAAAAAAATAAAAAAAAATTTTTAAAAAAGAAAAAAAAGAGAATAAAATTAATGTGAAAAAAACACATTAAATGGTCTTCTTTGAGTGTTTATGGACAAAAACAATTCATGGCCTCCTCTTGGGAAAGTGATTATGGTCAGTCATCCTTATTCTAATAATGATAAATATCTGATTTGTCCTTTAATGCAGCCTCATGTGCCACTCTGAAGATTGCCATTAACAGTACTTCTCCAATGGGAAGGAAACAAATTAACAAGAGGAAAAGAAATTACTGAACTCAGGATTTTAAAATATGCCTACTTTGGTCTAAAGGTGGGAAGTTAAAGTGGTTTTCCAATTTTTTGGAGTTCTGGGATAGTATGTTGAAGGTAGAACAAGAAAGATGTCTGTTGGGGATGGGTTCTAGCATAATAGAACACAACAGTGAGTTCCCTCAGAAGCAAGTGCCAAGGAAATGTGGAAACAGTCAATAAGGAAGCTGAAGTTGTTCCTGCCCTGTGTTAGGCCCAAATTATCCTCTGCCATTTGGGTACCTATATGAGTGCAGGCCCATGTGCCAGCCAGAGGATCACATTGGATTTCTAGCTCTAGTACTCTCTTCCTTATTTTCTGAGACACCATCTCTCACTGAAACTGAAGATTGCAGACTGACTATATTGGTTGGACAGCAAAACCAGAGGATGCTGTTGTCTCCAGGTCACCTCTGCTGCAATTATAGGTGCACACTGCCATGACTGGCAGGTGGAGTAGTGGATCTGAACTTGGGTTTCTAAGTCTGCAGGTCAAGCATTTCACTGACTGAGCAATCTTCTGAGGCCCCTTTCCTCCCAACTGTATTCTCCAGCAAAATCTGTTAAACATGAGAGGCTTTAGTAGCATCATAAAGTGGAAATGGATGGGAAGAATCCTAACTGTAAGAGAAGTAGGGGCTGGAGGGAATCAAAACCAGCAATGATCATCAGACCCTGTCAGTTCTCTCAATAAACCTGTTATTTTATTAGGCAGCCCTTCCATTTACTGGGTAAAGGCCATACTTAAATTATGTGAGGATATGCTACATTCAAGCTTAAGGAAGTTTATCTTCCAATTTATTATGTAAGAAAAATGAGACCCAAAAGTCCAAGGTCATCAAGCCAGCAAATAAATAGTAGATGATGGATTTATGCCCAAATCAGTCTCCTCAACTTCCTGAAGCTTTTCATATCTTATTGGTAAGGCATAGATTCCAATATTCACTATGTCAGCTTGATGCAAATAACAAAGGTGGTTGAACTAGATGCAAGAGGGGGACTTGTGTATGGAGAACTGCTGTTCATGTTGGAGCGTCTTAACGTTATCTATGTGGCAGTGCTTCCGAGTGTTCCTTGTCAAGTCATAGAAATAGCTACATATGCCTGTGAATGCAGAAAATAGAAGAATGAGACTAAGCCATTCTTAACATTTTAAAAATAAATATATACCTTTCTAATATTTATAATGATCATACCCATTTCAAAATAATTTTGTAAAACTAGTAACTTTATTTCTTTTGTCATCCAACTAGCTATCAAATCACCTTTTAAGCTAAAAGCTTATTGTTTGCTATGGAAAAGCTTTACCAAAAAAATACGTGGTTTATATTATAACCAGGGGTCACCTAATATATAGTAAATCCTACTGTTCTTATATTTATAAATAGTATAATTTGTAACTGTAACTTGGGAACTATCAAATTGACTTTAAACATTAACCCTTTCAGAACTTTTAAGTTTTCTTCCAGGAGATTGTTCAAGATTGTGTTTAACTGTATTTAAGGTATTTCATGATGTGCACTTTGAAGATTATTCTTTTTTTCTTGTCTTTTTTGAGACTGGGTATCTCAGTAGCCCCAGCTGACCTAGAACATGCTATGTCAACTAGGCTGGGTTCAAACTCAGAGTTCAGCTTGCCTCTGCCTCCCAAGTGCTGGGATTAAAGGCATGTGGTGCCACACCCAGCAGATTTTTAAAAATATTTTATTATGTTTTATTTTATATGTACAAGCGTATTGCTTGCATGTAGGTAGGTACACCCATGTCGTACAATGTTCACAGAAGCCAGAAGAGGGTGTCATATCCCCTGGAACTAGAGTTATGGATGGTTGTTAGTCACTATGTGGGTTCTGGGAATCAAATCTGTTAAGAGCAGCTAGTGCTCTTAACAACTGAGCTACCTTGAATATTATTAATATTCAATAATAATCCTTGAATATTATTAATTTAAACTCAACTAGTAGGTTCAGAGGACTATTTAAAGAATATTAATACTGAATTCTGAAATTCATCAGAGAAACATTATGGATGGTTTCACTTAAGATGGGCCTCACTGCACCATCCTACCTCGTTTTACACAGTCTCAATGAATCCTGTTCTGTTTTTTTCACAGAAGGCAAACTGGAGAATTGTTTTCTGGATGTGATTTGGATTTCAAACTTTTACAAGCTCCACATTGTATAAATATGTAGAAAGTAGTCTGTCTTCATGGATCTTTAACTTTTATATGCCTTTTAACTTGCAAAAGCAGAGAGGTTTTATAATCAACCCAACTCTGGCACTAGACAGAGAAACTTTGACATGTTGAGTGAAATGCTGCACTGTGTTAATAACGGTTTTGAAAGAAATCAGAGAAGTTAATCATGTGTGGACACAGGGTTAAGAAGCAATGTAACAGACTATTAAGCTTAATATAGATATGTGATATAAGCATATGCATACAGCTATTAGCATAAATTCGTGTTACAGAAGATCAGTGCAGCATGCCACTTGGCGGATTTATAATCTACGTGAGGGGTAGGACAGAGATCAACCACAGAAGGAACTGGGTCAGAGAATCCACAGACAGGTGCTGGATCAGGTTGATAAAACTGCTGAAAATTTTAGCTCCATTATTTTTGCATGGTGCTATTGCCTGGGTGTTAATTCCATAGACACAACAAATGAAGGGCCTGTCAGCACTGAAATCTTCCATTGTTTCCAGTAGTATCTACAGAAGTGGTCAGCCGCCTTAGCTGAAATTGACTTCACTTAATGCCACAGTCATTTTGTTAATGATGCATCATGTTCACAGACAGGAATTTATATCTTTTAGGTGTTTATGCCAAAACTGCCTTACCTGAATAATTGTAGAGACCCCAACAACCAATTCTTTAAAACACATCTTGATATAAATATTCTGTGTAGCTGCAAAGCAAACTGATCCCAAACATTTGATATTAATAAACAAATCCTTCAGGAAATATCCCCTTAAGGGAAAAATTAAAAAGTAAATTCTCTCTGTTTCAATCAAGGCTCACTTAGGAGATTTTCTTAAATTATTTTAAGAGGTTCTGTTTTAAGATACTTTGATTTTCTGGGTTTTATGCCATAAGAAGTAACTTCAGAAACAAGAGAGGTGTTATCACCTGTAATCTTGATAGAAATTGAGGGGCTGGAGAGATGGCCTAGCGGGTAAGAGCACCGACTGCTCTTGCAGAGGACCCCGGTTCGATCCCCAGCACCCACATGGCGGCTGAGAACAGTCCAATTCCAGGAGAACACTCCAATTCCAGGAGAACTCAAGTTCCAGGGGAATCCCACACCCTCTTCTGACCTCCGCGGCATTGCACAACAAGGGTGCACAAACCTACATGCAGACAGTACATTCATACAAATAAACAAATAAACAAATAAATAAAATAGCGATATGTTTAATATTAAAAAAAAAAAAAAAAGAAATTGGACTCAAGCCGGGCATGGTGGTGCAGGCCTTTAATTTCAGCACTGGGGAGGCAGAGGCAAGCAGATCTCTGTGAGTTCAATGCCATCCTGGTCTATATAGGGAGCTCCAGGCCACTAGCTGGAGCTCCTGGAACTAAAGAGAAACCCTGTCTCAAAAAGACCCCTCCCCCCAAAATGGACTCAGATTGGCTCTCAATCTCTGTTAATGAGCTTTTTTCTTTTCTCTTTCTCCTAATGTTTTAGAATTAGAATCTTCTGATAAATGAGGTATTAACTAAAAACTTTCTAGAGCTAGACATTGAGAATATAATGCTTATTTTTATAAAACTAAAATGTGTCCAATTTTTCTCAGACAAAACAAATCAAGCATTATTCAGAGTCCCTCAATATTCATTTTCTCTCTCTCTCTCTCTCTCTCTCTCTCTCTCTCTCTCTCTCTCTCTCTCTCTGTTTTTGTTTCCCTATTCACACTCTCTTCCTGAAACCCAAAATTTCTTGTGCTTTCCACAATTGTATTAGGAAGGATCACTCTCATTGTCTCAGAGAATCCCAGGGGTTTCTTCAGTATTGGACAGCCACTACCTCACATCCTAAGCCTGATTTCTGTTCCTCTGACTACAATTAATGTCCCAACCACTAAGTACCAATAACACTTTAAAGGATTTCAATCAGAAGAAGTGGTACCAGTGATGCTAGTATTTCCAGTGATGGCCAAACCTAGCTCTGTATAAGAAGTAGACAGGTACAGGCTGGGCACTCAGCTATGAGCTATGCACGCCCTGGAGTACCAGCCATCCTAAGTTTGCTGATGCTAAAGTCAAAACAGAGTTTAAGAAACATCCTTTACTAATACATGTGCCTTTGTATCTTGTCCACTTATTCCTAATTATGGATAAAGAAGTGCAAGTCACAATTCTAGAACACACTTAAACCTTCACCTCTCCAGCTACAAGCGGACAAGCAGAGGATAACAAAGCAAGAGAGAAGATAAGGTGTCTCAAAAGATAAGCCTCTAATGAAAGAAAGGGACAGCTGTAGAACAAGATGCTGGGGTTGGTATCAAGATGAAGGTTAAAGCATCCAGCTGGGGGAAATTTACAAAGCTGGAATTTAAGGTAAGGCCTCAGGTAGCCAAGGTTGTCTCTAGCTCTCTATGGAGCTTATGGTAACCTTGAACTCCTGACCCTCCTGCTTCCAGCTCCTGGTTTATGTGGTGCTGAGGATCAAACCCAGGGCTTCATGCATTAAAACCAAGTGATCTCTACCCATTGAGTTACATCCCTGGTCACTTTCAATCTAGAATATCTTAATAGCATTTTCTGCTCCAGGATCATTTTCATTTCCAAGTGCTGGTCCTACCGTACCCTGTGGCAACCTATAACCACTGGGATTAGAAGTTGTGAGCATTGCTTTTACAGAGTAATTGGAAGGCATCTATTTCCTAAGTGAGACCTCCATGGAGGCAAAAGAAGAATTACCCTATAAACCTTAGAGGTTATTAAGAACTCTAAGTTATTCAGGCTAACCAGGACTAGGAGAAGTACTAGTGTGAGGCTTCAGGCTGTCCTGGTCCTGGGAGGGGTCTCATGAGCATGCAAAAAAATAAAAACACATGAATGACCATAATTATGTTTCCAGATATCAGAATTTATTGAATAGGAGCAGTTTACCATAAGTAAATCTAGTTGATATAGACACAAGCGATTTTATTATTGTCTTAATTCCTAATTACTATTATTAACTCTAAAATCACAAAAATGGGGCTGGAGAGATGGCTCAGTGGTTAAGAGAACTGACTGCTCTTCCAGAGGAGCCAGGTTCGATTCTCCGCACCCACATAGTGGCTAAGAACTGCCTTTAAGCCAGGCATGGTGGTGCATGCCTTTAATCCTAGCACCTGGGAGGCAAGAGGCATGTGGATCTCTGTGAGTTCAAGGCCAGCCTGGTCTATAGAGTTCCAGCCCAACTGGGGCTATAGTGAGACCCTGTCTTAAAAAGACAAAAAAAGCTGGGTGTGGTGGCACATGCCTTTAATCCTAGCACTTGGGAGGCAGAGGCAGGTGGATCTTTGTGAGTTCAAGGCCAGTCTGGTCTACAGAGTGAGTTCCAGGACAGCTGGGGCTACAGTGAGACCCTGTCTCAAAAAGACCAAAAATAAATAAATAAATAAAATCACATAGATCATACATACACATATGTATGATCTATGTGATTTTATTTATACATATGTGTATGTATGATCTATGTGATTTTATTTATTTATTTATTTTTGGTCTTTTTGAGACAGGGTCTCACTGTAGCCCCAGCTACAGTGTGTATATATGTGTGTGTGTGTGTGTGTGTGTGTGTGTATTATAAAATTATTTTTACCAAATGGGCTGTAAAGGGTTAAAAAGTCTTCAGCTGAATTCAAGAAGTTTCTTTTGTTTTTACATTTATTTATTTTTTTTATTTGGGACACATACACACACACACATACACACACACACAGACACACACACACACAGACACACACACAGACACACACAGACACAGCACAGCACAGTGCCCATATGGAGATCACAAGACAACTTTCCTTCCAGGGGCATTAAGCTCAGATCATCAAGATAAATGGCAAGTTCTATTATCTGTGAACCATTTTTCTAGCCCAAGTTCAAGGAGTTTCAAAGAGACCAGTAAGGCAGAAGCTGGCAGGAAGAAATACAGAGTCACTGCAGGAGTAAGGTAATGAACCCAGACTGCAGATGCTGCTGTTGCTACAGTTGTAGAGCATCCAAGTTGAGCTGTAGGAAGGAGATATGGTTGAGCTTGGAAAAGTGAAAGGTAAGATTACCTCTGGGTGAACCAATGGGAGGATGGACAGATTGACAATCCAGATGATTGACCCTGTGGATGGATGGATGGATGCATGGATGGAGAGAGATAGATAGATAGATAGATAGATAGATAGATAGATAGATGAATGGTAATTACACTATGCAACATTATAATGAGAATCAAGCTGAGCTAAAGCCTCTGAAATAGTTTGCAGGTTTCTGCTTGTCCACTCCTTGACGTAAACACTAGAGGTCAGATGACAGGCGGATGGGACTGTAACCATCTCGGTGTTCAATGTTCTCCATTTTATGGGATGTAGGTGAGGGAGTTAGACTCTTTTAGTCTAGTGTCTGATATGTTCTCAGACATGGTTTTTCTGGCACAATCTTAATGCTCCCTGTACTCCTGTAGCTTCAGTTTACACTGATGATCTTATAGAGTGGAACTCTTTCTACTTTTAGAAATAAGTTGTTTTCAGTCTATTCCTTGTGGTTATTGCTCGACAGATAGTGCTTTCACATGTCTACCAAGTTCATCTTCCATTCACAAGATAGAGTCAAGAGCTGCATGGTTGCAAAACGGAATCTCTCAGGGTAAGGTACACTCTGAAGAGCTGTTGTTGTACACTATCTGAAGTAATTTGGACCAGATCACAGACTGATGTCAACAAGGACGCTGGTGTCCAGTAGAAGGTAAGCTCAAAAACATTGTTTCATCACCATATGGCATCTTTGTACCAGACTTTTGACCATGGATCTTTGTAGACAATAGAAGAAAGTTTCTCTGAGGTCTGGAAGAGCCTCGGTTGAGGTAAGTTCACAAAAAATATTCCCATCAGAAATGGGCTAGGGTCAGTTATCTTTCTGAAAGTAGATGTCTTGGCTGTCTGGAAAGGAGAAGCCAAGGTATCACCTATCTCCTGGTGGGAACACAGTAAAGTCCCAAAGAGCCAACCTTCACTATTAACCAACCATTACAGCCTCATTGGAGTGTACAGCAGAAGGCTTCCCACAGAACACAGCATCATGTCTGGGAGTTACGGAAAAATGTAAAGGTGTAAAGGGAGGAGGAGGAGGAGCAGTAGTTGGGGGCAGGGGGAGAGAGAGAGAGAGAGAGAGAGAGAGAGAGAGAGAGAGAGAGAGAGAGAGAGAAAATATCAATCCCGTATGGAAAAATAACAATCATTTCTTTATTGCATTGAGTTTCTGGAACTTTTACAGTGATGTCAAACTGTATAGGTGTTAAATGAATTGCTTTTGCTTAGAAGACCAACCCACAGGAGACACTTTGGGTCAGCCTCAGGGCATCCAAGAAAATGCTCTTTTCAAGAAATATCTCAAAATTTCCCAAGGATATCAGAAGACTGTGGGAAAGACAAGCTGTTACTCAAGCAGAAGTAACTGTCCTGGCCATTTTCCACAAAGGGTAACATGGCCAGAGTTGCTGGAACCTGAGCAGCTCAGCTTATAAGGCTTTACAAAGAAATTCCCTAAGAGCGCTGCACCGCTGCACCTAAACTACACCAGTGTTATTCTCATTTCCCCCGTTATTTGTGGGAATTGCAATGGTTTTAAAATAATAGAATCTCTTTCAAAAAGTACTAGTTTTCTTTGATGCAGTTGAAAATGATTTGCATGTTGCAATTTAATCAAACTCTGCCAGGGTCCTTGGTGGCCAAGCTATCAATGGGTTAAGTTAGATCACTGACATGTGTTCTGTGACCCTGGGATGCTTCATCAAATGTACTCATTACTGATTGAGCAAGAGAATGAACAGTCGTGAGTTCCAACTTAAGCGCTGATGGGATTGTGTGTAAGCCCAAACGTGGTGGAGGTATTTAAATTTTGATTTTTGTAATGGGCTCTGACATGTTTCATTTCCTCCGAGGGAACACTTGAGACCTCTGAAAGTAAATGTTGCTAAAAAGTCATCAAGGCAGAATATTAAAATGCCATCAAAGGAAAATTCCACTAATGTAATCCAGCTCCAGCTCCAGGTAGTGGAGCGAAAAGGGGACTGTCAAAGGTCCCGGTTCTTTTAGCGAAACATGATTTGTTCCTCTTCACTGGCTGTTTCTCCAAATAAATTATTTAAAGTCTTATTTCTTCTTTCTCCCAAGCCTCTTAACTGTACCAAGTAGTGGTAGGAGAAGCAGTAGAGGGGGAAGGAAGAAGCAAGACACCAGGAAATGGAGGCATGCTGGGAGCTTCACCTTCAGGGCAGGGTTGCTACCTTCTGCAGGAGCATCCAATCCTTGGACAGGTGAGAGCCTCAGAATCCTGTTATCCCCTGAGAGTTGAAATCACCTTCAGGAGACACACTGAGAATTTTGATGACGATGCAGCCTAAGGAGGGTATGTGTAAGCTTTCAGAGAAGGGTCACTCACTAATGTTCAGAGAAGAATAGAATTTGAAGGAAAGCATGGTTACTCTATCCGGTCATCCTCATTGATTTTTTTTTTATAACTTATGCTTTGGGTAACTTTTATATTTATGTAGATGAACAATGGGAGAACAAAATTAAACTCTTTGGCTCTCTTTTACATCAAACATACTTAGGAGAAGCTGGCTGGCCTCATGAGTTGGCCAGTTCTCCTCCGGTTTATTTATCTTGAACATTATTTTTGAACAATAAATCTGTTGCACTCTGGTTTTATTTTCCAATATGCATTTCTGTTTGGAGATGACTATATTAAATATGCCCTCCAGTGGAGAAAGGTGGATTTCCCTGTACTTTCTTTCTGACAGCGATTCCTCCAGGGTTAAGTGGCTCTTCTCACTTATCACCGGGCTAATATTCCCACCGAATTCATCATTTCCTCATTTATCCAGCTGACTGACAAGTTTCATGCCTGCCATTTTGAATGCTGTGTGATCTCATCCAAATGCCTTTAGTTGTGTCTCTCTAGACCATAAAGACAATTCAATCACATTAGTGAACCTATTGTGTGAAATGGCAATTTTCCCTGTGGAAATGAAAGTTTTCCTTTGAACTGATGGAATAGCATGTTCTTAAAATTATCCATAATTGGGGTTGGAGAGATGGTTCAGTGGTTAAGAGCACTGACTGCTCTTGCACAGGACCTGGGTTCAATTCCCAGCACCCCCATGGCAGCTAAGAACAGTCTTTAACTCCAGTTCTAGGGGAATCTGACACCCTCTTCTGACCTCCGCAGCATTGCATGACACTGGTGCACCAAACTACATGCAGACAGTACATTCATACACATAAAAAAATTATCCATAATTGCAGACAACATATAGATGGAGCAATAGAAAGGAAAGGGAACAACAACAAGAAAAAGACTGGGTCAGGGGCTGGAGAGATGGCTCAGTGGTTAAGAGTACAGACTGCTCTTGTGGAGGAGCTGGGTTTGATTCCCAGCACCCACATGGCGGCTAAGAACTGTCTTTAATTCTACTTCCAGAGGAATCCAATGTCCTCTTCTGACTTTTGTACAGAATTGCACAACACACGTGCGCCAACCTACATGCAGACAGTACACTCATACACATAAAAAAAAAAAAGACTGGGACAAAAAACTGACTGATACAGTTAAATTCAGCCCCAAACAGCAAGCCTCTGCAGTGAAAAACTTTGGAAAGATAAAGATGCAAGACATGCATGGCAGAAGGCATGAACTGGGGTGGGGTGGGGGGCAAGGAGAAGGGAATGTGTCTAAATTGGACTGAAAGATAAAGTATGAAATACACGAATCATCAATAAAAGTATTTTTAAAAAATATCCATAATTAGAATGCTAGAACCTCAAGTTGGAGTATAGGTTTAGAAAATGGCATCGTTTGCATCAAAAGATGACATATTTTATGTTTAAGATTATGATGTTTGTATTCCAAATTTTGGGGGGTTCAATTCTTATTTTATCTCTTTGTGATGTGAGACCCTGAAGAAGCTGGGGATCTCTTAGTCTTGTATCCTGAAGAGTAAGTAGTAAGATGTCTGAACTCATTGTGTTTTTGTTGTTGTTGCTGCTGTTGCTGTTCTTTGAGAAGGAGATACAGTCACATCTCAAACAACTTGGGCACACAGACAGAAATTGAAGCACAACCTTCAACTTTGCAAAAGCAACAGAAGGTGGCTGTGCAAGTATTACAGCTATAAATGATGTATGACAGTTTTATGCGCCATGAGTCATTATTCCAACTTCACATTTTTTTTATATTTGTCTCACCTCCAAATAGTGCCATGTATGGTCATATATAGTAACTACCACACATTTGAATTTTTGTAGATTGTTATGTAATTTATGGTATTCAATGATAAAATACACTATTAATCAAATATTATTCATTCTTACATAGTCAACATTTTTATACATTTCATTTGCAATTGTTTAAATTGTTGCCAATTTCAAAACAATGCACATATCAATGGACCTGTGCTGTTCAAAACTGTTAGTTAAAAGACAACTGAACACATAAAATGTTCAGGAGAGTTGTAGATATGCAGCAAAATATCTAGTAAGAATGTTAATAGAGTCCATTTTATGTCTGAAGATGAAAGTTTCTCATCCCTGGTTGAAGAAGACAAATGACTCCCACAAGTTGTCCTCTGACCTCTACATGGTTGCCATGACACAGTACACCACCCTACATACACAAATAAATAAGTACATGTAACTTTAAAAATGAAAAAAAATTGTGGCACTAGGGTTTGAATGTAGGCTTTCCCATATGGTAATCAACACTCTGCCACTGTATGCTAACTCCAACTATCTTTCCACTTTTTTATTTTGAGAGGGTTTTTTAAATTTACTTTTATGGAGAGGGTTTTCCTAAGTTATCCAGGTTGCCTTTGAACTGATTCTGTAAATCACGCTTGCTCTGAATTTGTAGTCCTTCTGCCCCAGTCTCTTCAGTAGTTGTGATTATAGGTTTATACCATCTGGCACAGTTTCAAGTAAAGTTTAAAAGTCCCAATGTCATATCTTTTATAGTAAAAAAAAAAAGTAATTTTTATAGACTCCTTTAGATATAAGAAATCTATTCATAATGTCATCAGATGCACTGTTTGAAAATAGAGGAATTTGCAATTTGTGGTTAATATTATTGATTAGGCACATCAGTGC
This sequence comes from Rhizomys pruinosus, assembly GCA_009823505.1. Classification (NCBI taxonomy): domain Eukaryota; kingdom Metazoa; phylum Chordata; class Mammalia; order Rodentia; family Spalacidae; genus Rhizomys; species Rhizomys pruinosus. Next base: position 2,481,137 of record VZQC01014532.1, read on the forward strand.
ACTTGAGGACTTTTTCCTCTCTCTTGAGAGAGAGATAACAGATTTCCTGATACGTACCTCTTACTCGGTGTTCAGATAACAGGGCTTTATCTTCAAGATTATTTCTCAGGCAACTAAGGCATACAAATGGTCACTTTTATTAGACAAACAATAGTGTCTTTTTACCTAACTTGAAAAAACTTTCCTGCTAAGGAGAGTTTGTTACAGGTACACACCTTGAGGATGTGTCACAGGTGCATGCTACATTAGTACAGGTCAAGACAACTTGTCATTAACTTAATCTTTTCCGAACAGTGTGAATATTATAAAAGATTTATGTGAATCTCTGAGAAATCCATACAATTCTGCCTTGTTAGTTAAGCTCACTATAGTGTTTTCATTTCTCCAACAAAATTTACAATGGAAGAGAAAAAATTGTGAACCAAAAGTGCAGACAGATTTCCAAAGGCTCCAGGGGCCTAGTCAGAAAGTATCTGCTTTCTAGCTGGGTGTGGTGGCGCACGCCTTTAATCCCAGCACTCGGGAGGCAGAGGCAGGTGGATCTCTGTGAGTTCAAGGCCAGCCTGTTCTACAGAGTGAATCCCAGGCCAGCTGGGGCTACAGGAAGACCCTGTCTCAAAAAGACTAAAAAAGAAAAAAAAAGTATCTGGTTTCCAAATACTAGGAGTTCTTCCATGCTAAATAATGTGCTGTATAAGAATAAGTAGGGCTGCTGGGCGTGGTGGCACATGCCTTTAATCCTAGCACTTTGGAGGCAGAGGCAGGCAGATCTTTGTGAGTTCAAGGCTAGCCTGGTCTACAGAGTGAGTTCCAGGACAGCTGGGGCTACAGGAAGACCCTGTCTCAAAAAGACCAAAAAAAAAAAAAAGAATAAGTAGGACTAACTGAGTTACTTTTGAAGAGTCAGAACATATCCCAGTCAAGATTTATGGTTTATTGGTATTAACCTATGTGTTAGTTTTTGTCAGTATGTACAAATTTACACCTACCTCATAAGAAAAAAAAATCTCAACTGAGGTATTGGATCCATCATATTAGCCCACAGGAATGGCTGTGGGGAATTTTCTTAACAACTAATTGCTGTAGGAGCCTGAGGCCCCTGTGGGTGGTACCATACCTAGGCAGATGAGACAGGGCCAGTAAGCAGCATTCCTCAGTGGATTCTTGCTTCAAACTTCCACCTTGAGTTCAGGCCTTAGATTCCTCCATGATGATGTAAGGTAAAAATAAACCTTTCTCCTCAAGTTGCTTGTGGTCATGTTGTTTGTCACACACCAGAACAGCAAACCAGGACCACCTGCAGGAAGAAAATCTGCCATTGTGGCTGCTGATACCTTTAATCCAAGACAAAACACAAGTTGGAGAAGTAGTCATTGGGTGTGGCCTCCAAGAAATACAGATGAGTGTGTCCAAGCTCTCTGAAGTCAATATCAATATGCAAGGTCAGAATATCACACCATAAGACACTGACCATTTTGACCAGTCAGCTACTCTTATTTTACCAAATATTTCTCTGACTATGAGTCCTGTATAAATTTGTTTATTAAGATAGAGTATTATAATTCTATATGGTAGCTATGAATTTCTAGAAATTAACAAATTTCACTCATGGCATCCAGTGTTTTTTCCCATTAGTCTGCTATATACTTATTGGACATGCATTAATACTTTGGAGCCCAGTCTCTTCTGAGCATGCTAAGAAATTGAATTACATTTTAATCTTTGTAGCTGTATCAGGTACATGTTTTTTGCTGTGACAAAATTCAATGACCAAGGCAACTTAAAGAAGACTTAATTTGGGCTCATATTTTCAGAGGGAGAGTCCATAATGGCAGGGAGACATGACAGCGGGCACAGGAAGCTGAGCCCATTCCATCTCTTTCTACACTCAGGAAGTAGAGAGAAGGAACTAGAACTGAGTCAAGATTATAAACTCCCAAGGCCTGTTCCCAGTGACCACCTCTTCCAGAAAGGCTCCACTTCCTAAAGGTTCCAAAATCTTCACAAAGATGGATGCTACCAGGGAGCCCAGTGTTCAAATATGGCAATGTATGGGGGCCATGTACAGTAAAACTCCATGGAAACTACTCCGAATCAAGCAATTTATTATCATTTTTAGTATAGAACAGCAATATTGCTGAGCACATCTAATAGCAATAGACACCTGCATTATATGAATATTAAAGTAACCTTAATATTTTATTGATTTTATTGACTATGGGATATTCAGTGGGTAACTAAATTGCATAATCATATATACTGTTACATATCTATATAGTATACAAATCAAATGGCCTGAGAATTCATTCTGGTTCACTGATATTTGGGCTGCTTTTGAAAACTATGGTAAACTTGTTTTAGAACAATATTTTGGATGACTATAGTGCAGCAGATGAATTCCTTCCCTATGAGAGTAGCCTTGCTTCTTGAGTTGGCAGATTCATTTTCTTCTAAACTTTCGATAACTGAATACCTCCAAGGAAAAAAATATCTCCAGGAAATTTAGAAACCTGTACCTTGTGGGAAAACCTGGATTATTTTACAGTGAAAGTTTGCTGTGCTGGCTTTCTGTAGCTGTTTAAGACTTCATCAGATTTCTTGGGGCTGAAGAAAGGACAATGATTTAGGATGCATCTGCTTGATTACATATTAGAATGTATAAGCATCTACTAGACTTTTGCTGGTACAAAGAACATAGTCCTGAATTGGCAGTGATGAAATAGATGGAATTACTGAAGAGAAAAGTCTTTCTGAATAGTAGGAAATAGAAAAAGGACAGCAACAGATAAAGCACAGTAGTTCACAGTATTGGTTTCCTTTCAACATTTAAATAATTATCTGAATTTTTCCTGCAATATTTCTGCTGTGTGGAATGTTGCAAGGTTTTCCATCTTTCCTCATTCTTGGAAATACAGTCAGAAGGATTCCTACAATGTTATAATATTCCAATCTATCTTCATTCAAGCTAGCTAAATTTGGTATCAGAGTTTTTTAAAAAAACATTTGATTCAGATTCTTGTTCATACTGAATTTAGATTGAGGTTCATATTTTAGTGAATAATTCATCTTCCTTTAAAACAGAACTACTCATTCACAAATACACTTTTCACATTTGTGCCTAATAGCTAGATTTTTAGTTCTTTAAACTTACCAAATATTTTAATATATTTGGATAAATTCTGTAGCATATACATTTACTATTTATGTTACTGATATTTTATGAAAGCTCAGTTTTGTATAATTGATCTAGGCTGTTCCTATCATTGTGAGAGATAAATTATATCTCTGAAGCAAATGGTTTCTAAAAAATCATATTAATCCATTTTTGGGGTCTTTTTGAGACAGGGTCCCCCTGCAGCCCCAGCTGGCCTGGAACTCTTTCTGTAGACCAGGCTGGCCTTGAACTCACAGAGATCTGCCTGCCTCTGCCTCCTGAGTTCTGGGATTAAAGGCGTGCGCCACCACACCTGGCCCTAGATTAATCCATCTTAAAAATGTCAAGGATACCTTAAATACATTTAACATAACTTGTCCATTCTTAGGGATATTAAGCTTTTCTACATTACATGATTTATTAACCTACTGCTGTTTTCTTTTCTTCCATTTTGGAGGAGATGTTTGATTAGAGTAATTTCTTATGGGTTAGTTGTCTTGCTTGCTTCCTCTAGACAAGTTAAACCATTACTTCTCTTATCCCTGCTCTTCTCTTTTTATCACACTTGAACATTTCCCTTAAAGACGTACAGAGTATAAACATGCAGTTTATTTCTAAGGTTCCCAATTTGTTCTCTGGAATAATATAACTATATTTTAATATTTATATACTTAATAATTTTATTAAGTTTCACCATATGCTTCTTTTACCAATCTGTAGGCAAAGATGTAAGGATGTATAATGTACGTGTAATAAAATTTATCCTTATAAAGCATACTGTTCAATCAACTTTGAAAAACATATACCATTATGTAGCCAGGAAAACAGTGGAGACCTGGACTTTTTCATCATCCTGAAAAGCTAGCTCTCTCCTCTGAGAATCCTTCACTTCCAATCCTAGCTCACAGCAATCAGTGAATTTCTTGCTGCCCCTTAGCCTCATTCATATATATATATGAATGTGTATACAGGGTCATTCATATATATATATGAGAAATTGGCCATGTACTTTAATAAAGAAGATATATATATATATATATATATATATATATATATATGCTTAACATCATTAGTCATTACAGAAATCAAAATCACAGTGAAATTTACCACCTTATACCTTTTATGATGGGTGTAATAAAAACAGAAAGCAGTGGCCAGGGACACAGAGAAATAACTCTGATGTGCTTCTTAGGAAGAAGTTTGGCAGTTACTTAAGAAGTGAAAACATGGAATTCCATATGAAACAACAATTCCACTCCTATGTATATACATACATATCCAAGAAAAATGGAAACATACATCCCAAAACCCATACATGAACTATTCATAGCAACAATATTAATTATCCCAGAGTGGAAACAATTACAATTTATTTGTAAGAAATATGTGTGTGTCAAAAATGTGATACATCTACACAATGGAATACTATTCAGAATTAAAGAAAGATGGCATTATGAACTTTGCAGGTAAATGGGTGGAGCTCGAAGCCATTATGCTGAGTGAAGTAACACAGTCCCAGAAAAACAAACAGTGAATGGTTTCCCTCATTTGTGGATGCTAACACCAAACCCAGATGAAAAGCAAGCTGAACAACATTATTGTTATATATTTCTGTTTATCTGAAAGCAACTATGTTGTTATCATGTGAATCTCTCGATGGGCTCTAGAATCCAGCCCCCTCTTATTTTCAGACTCTGTAATTACTGTATATGGGTGGAGAGTATATATCCATGTTTTGGAGTAATATAAAATTAATGGAGGAAAATGTGAATTTCTAAGCATAATAAAAAAGACTGAGAGAAAGATGCAGGACAGTTATGGCAGAATGCATGATCTGGGCTAGGGTGGAGGGAAGGGAAAAGGGAATATGCATGAACTGAATTGAAAAATGATGTCTGAAATACACAAAACATCATTAAAAGCACAAAAAATATGTGTATGCACCACACATAAACACACAAACACACAAACATCATTCATCCATAAACAGGAACAAAGTAGATGTAGCAGCTACATGGATAGTTTGGATACATTTTGCAATATGAAAGAAGCCAGACACAAAAGCCCACATATTAAATGACAGTTCCACTCACATTATATGAAAGTCTCAGAGAGGCAAATCTTTAGGGATTGAAATTGGATCACTGGTTATCTAGAGGGGTGGTAATTGGGGAAAGTGAAGACTTTGACTTTAGTAGAATGTCTCACAGTGGATGAGGACTGCAGAGTCATGCTGGAATGATCGTGGAAAAGATACATCTTCCCCATTCATCTTCCTCTTCAGTCCTTCATATGGTTGGTTGTGTTTCCATTTGTTTATCCATTCTCACTTTATTGATACTTGAGATGTTTATACTTCAGGGTTACTATGAATAAGGCTGAACTTCCACACACGAATCTTTGTGTAGACATATATTCTCATGGTTCTTCAATAAATACTAGATAGGCACATATTTAAATTTATATAAAGCTAAATCTAAACCATGTATGACCTTTAATCACAACAGTCAGGAGTCAAAGACAGGTGGGTCTAAGTGAATTCAAGGCCATCCTCATTAGCCTAGTGACTCATAGGCCAGCTGGGACTACACAGAGAGATCATGCCTCAAACAAACAAAAACTGTTAATTTATCTTTCAATGTCCTATCCCGTTTCACATACAACCTAGTGAGATTTCCAGGCTTTTCACATCATATTATTTATTATTATTTTCAGAATCACTCACTTTTTTATTTTGAAGCTTTTCTTAAATTTTATAACCCTAAACCGGTCTGTGGCTGAAGAGATAAATGTCACAATACATCTTACCATAGGCATGAATGGAGGTTGCAGATATTTACATTGGACTGTGAAATTAAATAAAAAGGAATTTCTGGGGCTGGAGAGATGGCCTAGCGGTTAAGAGCGCCGACCGCTCTTGCAGAGGACCCGGGTTCGATCCCCAGCGCCCACATGACGGCTGAGAACCGTCTGTAACTCCACTTCCAGGAGAACTCCAGTTCCAGGGGAATCTGACGCCCTCTTCTGATCTCCGTGGCATTGCACAACACGGGTGCACAGACCTACACGCAGACAATACATTCATACACATAAATAAATAAAATAAAATGTAAAAAAATATTAAAAAAAAGGAATTTCCATCAACTCAATAAAGATATATGCAGAAGCTATAATAAAAGGGACTTTTCGTTGTCGTTCCATAGACTCTAAAACTCATGGATACAATGGTGTTGAGAAATGGGAAGAAATTCCCATGAATATTTGGCTATATAGCAACAGCCATGGAGGAAGTACTTTGTCTCTGAACCCTTTAGGATGACATCATTTATACAATGATATTGAGTAGAATTATGAGAGGGCTGCAATCAGACAGTGATCAGATATCTAGTAGTTCTCAAGGGTTCACTAACCCACTTACTGCTAATATCCTGAGTGGTCACATCAGAGCCGGAAGCCACTGAGCTTCTAAGATGTTTTGTCAGAATTGGGCTTCTTGACTGAATACACAGAATCCTGTAAAGCCATTCTAATAAATATTCATGGAGATGTCACATTGTGATTTTCAATTGTATTTCTCAGTGCTTAATGATACCGAGAATCTGTCCAGGTGCTCATTGCCTTCCACTTGCTCCTGTCTATTCTATTCCTCTTTGTCTTTCTATCGCTCTGTCATTCTGTATCACTTTGTTTCTCTGTTTATGCCTCTCTCTTTCTCTCTCTCTCTCTCTCTCTCTCTCTCTCTCTTTGGCGTTCAAATACATCATTCCAGTCTTTCACTTGTTGTCTTAACAATGTGTACAAAGAGTAACTTGTCAACTTGGATGAAGTATATTTTAACTTTTTAAAAAAATATTGTGATTTGTGGTTTGTTGTGTCTAAGGAAATCTTTAATCAAGTGTCACAGGGATTTTACTATCTCCTAAAAATATAAGATTATATTATATCTATCTTATGGGAATGATTCTTAGTATTTCCTTTTTTGTCTTTTTTTTTTTTTTTTCAGAAAGGGTCTCCCTTTTAGTCTCAGCTGCCCTGCAACTTGCTCTGTAGACCAGGCTTGAACTTGCAGAGATCTGCCTGCCTTTGCCTCCCAAGTGCTGGGATTAAAGGCGTGAGCCATGCCTGGCTTTTAGTATTTCTTACACAAAGCTGCTTGAGCTTTTATCCAATCCTTTTCTAAAATATTATACAGTAGTTAAAAGTATCAGGCTGGTGTAACTTAGCCTTTCTGGAAGCTTAACAACCATACTTAAGGCCCATACCAATTTTACAGGGAACTTAAGAGATAACTTTGTTCCTTGCCCTCAGAGGTCAACTAAGTCCTAGAGGACTAGGCATGGGGGCATCTCTTGAAATGTCCTGCAAATGTGAGTCACCAGTCTTCCTGTGAAAGGAGGTCTTGGAGATCCAGTAATGGGACTCCAGCCAGTGTCCAGTCTATAAAGAGGAAAATCAGCTCATGCTTCAAAAAGGGAAGCCTGGTCTAACAGGACCTGACTTTGTCCACTAATGGAAGGAAGTGGTAAATGAAAATCCAAAAGGAGCCAAGGGCTCCCCCCCAAAAAAACCTGAGGACCAGATCCTCAACTGACCTTGAGAAAACAAAAACCTTCGTTACTTTGATCTAACAGTGTGGCTGTAAGCGACCAAAAGGAAAGTATAACCAGAAATAAATAATTAGTAAGGCCTGAGAAATTGTACTTCAGGTATAACACTTGAGATCTTAGTAAAAAGACAAAAAGTAATAATAATAATAACAGAGCACAGTTGTTTTGCCTGTGGCAAGTACAACTACCCAGAGGCTACTACTGCTTTTGCCATCCAAAGACATGTGACACAGCTTTTCAATCTTCCAATATGGACTGAAGACTCATGTTTCTCCAAGAATCCTCCAAATCTTCAGTGCCAGATAGGAACTGCTGAGACATCCAGCTTGTGGAATGAGCTACTACTAGGGTTTCAGCCTCTTCAGAGTATTGATTGCTATTGTTGGACTACCCATGCTGTATCAGGGAGACCAGTACAGGAGGATCAAGACAGGATGCAGTGCTTACTGGACCTCATTTGGTGACCGTGGGAAGGGAAAATCCCAGTGTGGAGCACAAGGGCAGGACTGATGGTTGTTTGGGCTTGCCCAGGAGGAGACTTCAAACATGACGTCTTTCAGCCTAATTTAAAAAAAAAGAAATAAATAATAAGCTGAATATATTAAAATAAATATGTTGCTTGCATATATGCATATTTTGGAGTGATGCAGATTGGAAGGAACAACAACAAAAAAGACTGGGTCAAAGAACTGACTGAAATGGTAAACTTCTGCTCAAAACTATAAACTTCTGCATCGAAAGTTTTAAAAGAGACTGAGAAAAAAATGAAAAAACATGTTTGGTAGAATGCATGAGCTCTGGTGGGGTGGGAGACAAGGAATGGGTAATGGGTCTAGACTTGATTGGAAATTGTGTATAAAATACACAAAGCTTCCATAAAAATTGGCTTAAAATTAAAATAATAAAGTATAAAAAAATATAAGATTCTGCATTTACATTTGGTAGCGTTGACGTCTTCAGAAGCATAACAAACCCTATCCATGTATGTGGCTTAGCTCTCACTGGTCAGAGTCTTTTTTATTTACCTCAGTAATGATTTGTGGTTTCTGTCCAGTCAATCTGGCACGTGTTTCATATATATTTGTGATCATTTGGTCATTCTCGTACTATGTAAGACAATGTTGTCTCCAATCGTTATCACGTGAAATTATAATGGATTGTGTATTCTGTGTTTCTGTAGCCTTGCAAAATCCCAATGCTTAAGTATATTGGTTCTCTATAGCTTTTTAAAAATTTTATTTATTTTTGTATGTGTATGAATGTACTGTCTGCATGGAGGTTTGTGCACCTGTGTTGTGCAATGCCGCAGAGGTCAGAAGAGGGTCTTGGATTCCCCTGGAACTGGAGTTCTCCTGGAATTGGAGTTACAGACGGTTCTTAGCCACCATGTGGGTGCTAGGGATCGAACCCAGATCTTCTGCAAGAGCAGTCGGCACTCTTAACTGATAGGCTCTCTCCAGCTTCGAGTTTTTTTAGCATTTCTACGTTGGTCATACTTTCCGAGAACAACAATTTTGCTTCTTTCTTTCCAGTCTGAAGGCTTTTTTCTCATTCTTATCTTGTCTCCTTGGCTCAGACTTCCAATGTGGTGTTGCACAGAAGAAGCCATAACCCTGAGTTTACAGAGCATATCCAGTCTGCAGTTTAATAACAACACTTTATTATTTGTTATAATAACTTTTTCCTATGTCATCAAGTTGAACTTCCTATTCATTGACTAAGTTCATATTGACCAGTTTTAAATATTATTTTTTTCTTATTTTCGTATATGTCATCAAGTTGAAGGACTTCCTAGTTGCTGATTAATTTCATGTTGAACAGTTTTAAATTTTTTTTCTATATTTTTTCCTCTTTTATTTGTTTATTTTTTAAGGGATTCTACAATATAATAACACAGTTGTTTTCAGATAACATTGATGTTACTCATTTGCCATACAATTAGGTAATTGGTGCATTATTTTTGAAGTGAGCCAAATTATTAAGCACAAGCAATGAATGTAAGTAACATTCATGTAAAACCAATTTGCAAGTATCTATATCCAAATTTTGAACAACCCAAGGTTCCCATAGTCCAGTTGGAGATGCTTGTATGCACAGGCATGTTGATCAATTAGAAGTCCAGTCTATATTGCTATAGTCTCATGATTCAGCCCTATCTCTCCGCAGCCTTTACATTCTACTACGCCTCCTCTTCTGCAATTTGTTCCCTAGACTTTGGGAAAGGGGCACACGTGGGTGAGAAGCAAAACAGTCTATTTTCTTTGGAGATGTTATTTTGGACTCTAGTCTGTTCAGGTTGTTTCCCTTCATGGGTTGACAGCTTATCCAGTGATACCTTTTTCGTCATACTAACAAAGCACAAGCAATTAGGTGTATAGGCATTTAAGCAGTACTAATTATTATGGCAAGCTAAGCTGTGAGCATAGACACAGATGCTTGGATGGAATGCTAGTCCACAAACTGTGGATTCTCTATAAAGGGTAACAAGTTCTTATTGTGGCTTATAACATCTCCTAACCACTAGAGGACATATGCTTGTGGCATCCGCTGTGAGTTATTCCTCCAAGGAGAGAGCTAATAGCCAATTAGATAAGCAAAATATATTAACACAATATAAAACATATATTGTACTGATAGCAGCAATGGATTATTCTGCCAAGGAGATGTTGGCCAGGGGATCCAAGCCCTACCCCCAAAGGTAAAGGCTTCTTGCCTGTAAACTGGGATACCTGCAAGAAGAGAGGCAGTAAGGCCTTGCTGTCAAAGACCTGATGTAAGCCTGGGAAGGTTGTATGGAGACCACACTTGCAAATGTACAGTTGGTCTCTGGAATACCAGAGAGTGTTACCAAAGGCCACTGAACCAATAAAGCAAATGTTGGTCTCCTTGAGTCAAGCAAGACTCCTCCACCAACATCAGCTACACCTCACCTGCTTGGAGATACTGTGCAGCAGTGGCAGCCAT
>VZQC01014532.1:2510982-2535318 GCA_009823505.1 Rhizomys pruinosus
GGCTTGCTTCTCTCATCTGGTGAGTTTGTCTTGCTGCTGTGATCAACCTTTCGGATCCCAGCGTGTACTGAGACCGGCAGATCTCCTGGAATCCATTCGGGCCTTCAGCACTAGACTGGGACTCCTGAGACATCCAGCCTTGCGGACTGAGAGGTTCCCTGGATTCCCAGCCACTCCAGTTCGGCGCTACTGTTGAGCTCCATCACGTGAGCAAATCAATAAACTGTATATAGTTATATATACTCATCCTGTTGCTTCTGTTTCTTTAGAGATCCCTGCCTAATACAATATATATATATATATATATATATATATATATATCTCAAAAGCTTGACTTAAAATAATTTATAATATTCAACTGAAAGCAAGTACCACTATGTGGTGCAAAGTCAGTAAAAAATATCTTCTATATTTTTATATCCACCATCTATCTGTAATTCCTGTTGTCCTATAGGACATGAGAGGTTTTTTTTGTGTCAAGTTCAAGACCAGGTGGAAAGGGTAAAGAAGGGATGACCACCTATTAAAATCCACAGCCCAGGGTAGTTTTGCTAGAGAATTAGAACAGCATAGAGAACCTAGACTGACCTGGATAAATCTGACCACTTCTCAGTGACAAAGGAATTAAGATAATTCAATGGAGGTAAGATATTCTTTTCAATATATTGGTGCTAGAACAATAGGATAAGCACATAAAACAAAATCAATCTAGACAGATGCCTGACACATGCTAGGCTTCTTGAACATTAGAAAATTTGATGCAGTAAAAGAAAATGTCAAGAGAAGATAATACATAGTATAGCGTTTTCTATTTTTCTTTGACTTTTCAAAAAATGGTACTGGAGATTGAATCTTTGGGCTTTACAAGTACACTAGTTAAATACTCAACCACTAAATCACATTCTCGACCAAGGAAGAAGTTTTCAAAAATGTATAGTTTATTAATTATTATTATTATAAAAAGTGCATATGTGACATTAAAATATCAATAAACATCTAGAATTTTGTCAATAAAATATATTAATTTTTAAAATGCGAGAAAATGAGGGAGGGGATTTGAATATTATCAAAATATACCGTAAGAGATTCTCAAAGAATCAATAAAATATTTTTAAATAGAACCCTCAGTGTAGCTGAGGCTATAGGGTTAAAAATACTCTGCAACTAGGCTGCTAGCACATGCCCTAAATTTTAGGGAGGCAGAGACAGGAAGATCTCTGTAAATTCAAGGCTATCTTAGTCTACATAGTGAGCTTCGAGCTAGACAGGGATACATAGTAAGACCCTGTCTCCAAAAGAAAATTGCTCTCCAGCTGAGAGTATAGTTCAGTAGTAGAGTACTTACTTAGCAATAATGGTCTCTGGGTTCTAGGGTTCTGTTCTCAGCAACAACAAAACAAGATACAATGTGATTTTTCCCATTCTGTAGGCTGTCTCTTCACTATGTGAATCCACTGCTGTGGTAACATCTTTTATTTGTAATCCTATCTGTCAATTCTTTGGATTATGTTCTGTGAATTTGAAATGTTTTCCAGAATGTTCATGCCAATATCTATATATTGAAATACTTTGTGTTCTACTAGCACTCCATAGTTTCAGGTCTAACATTAGGGGCTTTGATTCACATTGCATTAGTATCTTACAGGGTGAGATGTATGAAACTAGTTTCATTCTTTTTAACAAGTAGAAATATAGCCTTAATATCACCATTTTCTGGAGGAGCAGTATTTTCTGTATGGTTTTGACACTTTAAAAAACAATTAGGTGATGGCTGTGGTTAGTTTATTTCTGGGACCACTATTATATTATTTTTGTTGTTTTTAAATACTTTTATTGATGAATTGCGTATTTCATTCATTATCTTTCAGTCCAATTTAGACACATTCCCCTCTCCCTGCTCCCACCCCACCCCTGTTCATGCCTTCTGCCATACATGTCTTGCATCTTTCTCTCAGACTTTCCAAAGTTTTTCGCTGCAGAGGCTTGTTGTTTTAGGCAGAGTTTAACTGTATCATTCAGTCCTTTAACCCAGTCTTTATGTTGTTGTTTTTCCCTCCCCTTTGTATTGCTCCAACATATGCCTATAGAATCATCACATATGCATCAAAATTATGACCTCTAATAATAAACTGTATGTTAATTCCAAAATATGTTTAGGAATTCAAATTTCCCCCTTTAATTTTATATTACAATAAAATATGAATACATACTTTCCACCCATATACAGTAATTACAGAGTCTGAAAATAAGTGGTAGGTCAATCCTAGAGCCCGTTAAGAGATTTACATTATAACAACACAGTTGCTTTCAGATAAAAATAAATATAACAATAATGTTGTTCAGCTTGCCTTTCAATTGGGGATTTGGTGTTAGCATCCACAAATGACAGAAACCATTCTGTTTTTTCTGGGACTGTTACTTCACTTAGCATAATGGCTTTGAGTTCCGTGCATTTACCTGCAAAGTCCACAGTGTCATCATTCTTTTTTCTACCTTTTAAACTACTCTTTTTTATTTCTTTTTTTAAACAATAAGTAATAAGTTATGAGTACAAGCATCCTTCATGTAAAACCAATTTGCAAGCAGCTATGCCCAAACCCACATAGCCCAAGGCTCCCACCATCCAGCTGGAGGGGCTTATATGTACAATCAAGTTGATCAAGTAAGTGTCCAGTCTATGTTGCTGTAGTTTCACCATTCACCCCAATCGCAGCCCTTACATTCTATCATGCCCCCTCTTCTGCAGATTGTTCCCTAGGCTTAGAAAAGGGGCACAGGTGGATGAGAAGCAAAACTGTCCTCTCTCTCTGGAGCTGTTGACTTGGATTCTGGTCAATTCTGGCTGTTTCCTTTCATGGGCTGACAGTTTGTTCAGGAGTAACCTTTCGATCCTACTAATGAAGCACAAGCAATTAGATATATAGGTATTTAAGCAGCACTAATAGTTATGGTAGGTTACTTTGGCATAGACACATATGTTTGGATGATATGTTAATTCATGAATTACATTTTTACCCCCTGATAAATATAACAGGGTCTTACTGTGGCTTATGACATCTCCTAACCTGTAGAGGATGTAGGCTTGTGGCATCAGCCATGGGTTATTCCTCCAAGGAGAGAGCCAACAGCCAATTAGATTTGGGATATACAGGCACATGGCTGCCTCTGCTGCACAGTATTTCCAGGCAGGTGAAGTGTAGCTGGTGCTGATGGTGGAGTCTTGCTTGACTCAGGGAGACCCGTATTTGCTTTATTGGTTTAGTGGCCTTTGGGAACACTCTCTGGCATTCCAGAGGCCATCTGTACCCTTGCATGTGCGGTCTCAATACATCCCTCCCATGTTAACGTCAGGTCTTCGGCAGCAGGGTCTTATCGCCTCTCCTCCTGCAGGTATCCCAACTTAGGGGCAAGGAGCCCTTACCTTTTGTGGGGCCTTGGATCCCCTGGCCAACATCCCCCTGGTAGAACAATCCATTGCTGATGTCAGAGCTCCTGCATTAATATACTTTGCCTAAGTGCATAGCCCAAGGACTTTAGTATTATATTTGGTTCTGAACAGAGTATAATCCTTTTCACAGTTCTTATGTCTATTAGTCAATTAAAGAAGGCATTTTTACCGGTTTTATAAGAGATTACCTCTATAATAGTTGTCTCCAATTTACAGTTGGAAAATGACATCATCATCGTCATATTTCTCCTTGTTCTATGGGGGGGGAGGCAAGAAAGTCATATCAAAACCTTTGTTGCACCTAGAAGGTATAAGTTTCATTAGGACTCATTATAGATAGTTGTTACATGTAGGATCCACAGAAGGGTTCGATGTTTATGGCAATCTGAGGCTTTTCTTCCTTTCAGTGTTCAGACGGGTCAACCTTTCAGTTGCCACTTTTTGGTACATCCTACTCAATGCAAAGCTGTATCTTTTCTTTCTCAGCCGTTAAGTTGGTGACATTTTGTCCTGTTGGAACAAACAAATCTCTTCCCATAGTTAGTTTTAAGATTTGAATTGCAAGGTTCTTGACTAGAAGGTTTCATGTCTGTCTGTACCCCCCCCCCCCTTTTTTTTTAACCCATGAGTCTCCAGAAGACAGTTGTATTATACATAACTATAGGGTGGAATCAAGGCACAGATTTCATCAAATTCACCCATGCTGTTTTGGGTGACTATATATGATTAACTTGGGAAGCAAACTTAATTTTTGCTTTAAATCATCTTAAAGAGAATGCTACAAGGTGATACTGTACAACAGAGAAATTATAGAGAACATTTGTATGTGCCAATCCCAAAGTTATTGCTCTAGAGATTTTGTGTAAAACAAATGTGGACAACAGCAAATTATATCTACATTTAACTCAGATGCATTACCGTTTTTATCAGAGTCTGTAAACCAATGTTGTTTAATATACACATATTTACTTTTACTAAGTCCTAAAACACCATGTATCCTGTAGACAGTGTCTAGGTGAAACTGAGTACTTGCTGAACTCACATCAATTAAATATGCCTTGATTGAATATACATCCGTGTCCCTCTCCCACCCATCCCCCCTTCCCAATTCACCATTTCAGTCCATTTTCTGATGCAGTCTTTCTGCTGTTGTTCTTTTACTATGCATCCCTCTCCATGAGAAATATTTATATCTGGGTTGTTGGTACTAGCATCCACATATGAGGGACACCATTTGTCGTTTGTTTTTCTGGGACTGTGTTACTTCACTTAACATAATGTCTTCCAGCTCCATCCATTTACCTGCAAATTTCATGATGTTGTCCCTCTTTACTGCTGCATAGTATTCCATTGTATACATGTACCACATTTTCTCTATCCACTCGTCAGTTGAAGGGCACCTGGGCTGGTTCCAGCTTTTTGCTATTGTGAACAGAGCTGCAATAAACATAGCTGTGCATGTATCTTTGCAGTAAGTTGTGTCTTGTGGGTATATACCCAGGAGTGGTATGACTGGGTCAAATGGAAGGCTCATTTTGAGTCTTCTAAGGGTTCTCCACACTGCTTTCCATAATGGCTGTACAAGTTTACATTCCCACCAGCAATGGATGAGTGTTCCCCTTTCCCCAAAACCTCTCCAGCACTTGGTATCATTTGTTTTCTTGATCCTAGCCAGTCTTATCGGAGTGAGATGATATCTTAAAGTGGTTTTAATTTGCCTTTCCTTAATTATTAGTGATGTTGAACAATTTTTGAGATGTTTATCAGCTTAATTCCTCCTCTGTGACATCTTTAGTCAGTTCTTTGCTCCATCTTTTGAGTGATTCATTTGTTTTCTTTCTTCTTTGTTTTTTGAGTAGTTTGTATACTCTGGAAATCAATGCTTTGTCAGACGTTTCTGCAGTGAAGGTTTCCTCCCACTCTGTGGGTTTTCTCTTCACTTCCTTTATTGTTTCTTTTGACGTACAGAAGCTTTTGAGTTTAATGAGGTCCCTTTTGTCAATTGTGGATCTTATTTCTTGTGCAGCTGCTGTCTGATTTACGAAGTCTTCTCCTATGCCTGTCTTGTAATCTGCTGCCAAGTTTTTCTTCTATCGCCTCCAGAGTTTTGGGGTTGAGGTTGAGGTCTTTGATCCATCTGGAATTGACTTTTGTATAGGGCAAGAGGTAGGGGTTTAATTTCATTCTTCTACAGGTGGTGATCCAGTTTTCCCAACACCACTTGCTGAAGATGCTCTTTTCTCCATTGTGTCTCCTTGTCGAATATGAGGTGGCTGAAATTGTGTGTGCTCAGGTTTGGATTCAGTTTTGTTCCATTGGTCAACTGGTCTGTTTTTGTGCCAGTACCAAGCTGTTTTTATTACTATAGCCCTATAGTATAGTTTGAAGTCTGGTATAGAGACCCCCCCCCACTGTATTGCTCTTTTCGCTCAGGGTTGCTTTGGCTATTCAGGGCCTTTTGTTTTTCCAAATGAAATTAAGTATTATTTTTCCAAGCCTGTGAAGAAACTCTTGGGGATTTTAATTGGGGTTGCATTAAATCTGTAAAAGATTTTGGCTAGAATGGACATTTTTACTCTATTTGTTTTCCCAATCCATGAGCATGGGTGGTCTTTCCATCTTCTGATGTCTTCTTCAATTTCCTTCTTGGGTTTAAAATTTTTGTTGTAAAGAACCTTTGTGTCTTTGGTTAGGTTTGTTCCTAGGTATTTCGTTGTTTTTGAGGGTATTTTGAGTGGGATGGTCTCCTTGTATTCCTTCTTCAGTTTTGGCCTTTTCAAGACAGGGTCTCCCTGTAGCCCCAGCTGTCCTGTAACTCACTCTGTAGACCAGGCTGGCCTTGAACTCACAAAGATCCACCTGCCTCTGCCTCTGCCTCCCAAGTGCTAGGACTAAAGGTGTGTGCCACCACGTTCAGTTATATTATATTGATCACATGCTTTTTTGGGGCAAGTGGCATGCAGTTCTTCTTACTATGGCTCTGTATTATGATTAGAAGGCAGTAATTAAGATACTTCTAGTACTGCTGTTTCTTTTTTTCAATGAATATGTTTGCTGAAATTTTGTGGATTTTATATAATACATTTTAATCATATTTAGAACCCCTCTCCTATCTGCAGCCTGCTCATAGCCTACCCTACAGTATTTCATGCATTCTGTCATCTAGGTTAAGGCCTGCTGAGTCAAGTTTGTGTACCCAAATATCCCTGAGTGTGAGTTCATTCATTAGAGCTCGGTCAACATCTAAGAATCTCCATTGCGTGTGTCTATATGTGCGCACATGCCACAATGCGGAGGTGATGGTTGGAGGTTAGAGGCCAACTTCTGAGACTTGGTTCCCTCCTTCTTCCATGTAGTTTCCAGGGATTGAACTCAGGTCATCTGGTTTAGGGAAAAGTGTTCATATGGGCCCAACCATCTCCCTGACTCTAACATTGCTCTTTCTCCTGTAGATTGCTTTAGCTACCCTTAGGAACTTTGAGATTCCATATGAAATTTAAGATTGTTTTTTAGTTCTGTGAAAAATATCAGTGGAATTTTCATCAGATCAATATCTGATGAAATTGAGCATCTTCAAAATATTAATTCTGCCAATCTACAAGCATATGAAATATTCCCATTTCCATTATCTTCTGCAATGTATTTCTTCAGTGTCTTAATGTTTTCCTTTTAGAATGTTTCTCCATCTTGATCAGATTTATTCTTAGGTGTTTTAAGCTACTGTGAATGAGTTTGATTTTTTATTTCTTTCTGACCAAATTCATTATCTGTATACACAAATGCTGCTGACTTTCATGAGGCAGATTCATTTCCTGCTGGCTTGCTGAATGTGTTTCTCATTTCTTAGGCAATTGGGTAAAATGTTTGCTGAACAAATCTGATGACCTGAGCTCTAGCCCCATGTCCCATAAAAAAATAGAATTTGGTAGCAGCCACCTATAATCCCTGCACTCAGACCTAGAGATTGTAGGCAGAGATAGGGGCATTGGTTGAAAGCTTGAAGGCCAGCTAGCCTGGCATACGCAGTGCAGTGATAAGGAAGTACAAGAAATAATGGTTCAAAGCTAGAGGGAAGGAGAGGACTGACTCCCAAAATATTCTCTGATCCCCATATGCATGCTGTGACATCCTTATAAAAACATACATGCTCATATGTGTGTATGCACACAGTACTAGGATAAATAAAATGAGAACATTAAAAAGAAACTATCATTTTTATAAAATTTCTGAAGGACTTTGCATCTTTAAAATATAGACTCATGTTGTCTACAAATAATGATAATTTAACTTCCTTCTTTGGTTTTCAGTCCTGTTATTCCTTTCTCATGTCTTATTGCTTTAGCCAAGATGTTGAGCACTGTACTGAGAGAGAGGTCCCCTTTCACTCTTGTTCCATATTTTAAAGAAAATGTTCTCAGTTGTCCCCATTCAGAACAATGTAGGCTCTATGATGTATGTTATCTATTATAGTATGATCCTTCTATTTCTAGCTTCTTTAGGGCTTTTCAATAATTAAAATATCTTTAGCTTTATTAAAAAAGACATTTCTACATCATGTGAACAGATCGATTAATTTCTATTGTTAAGCCTATTTTTGTGCCATATTATAATTATTGATTCTTGTGTGCTGAACCAAACTTATTGCCCTGGAATGAAATCAACTTGGTCATTGTGTATGAGTTTCTTATTGTGTTCTTAAATTTGGTTGGTAGGAATTTTACCAAGAAATTTTTCATTTATACTTATCAGGAAAATTGACCTGTAGCTCCTTTTATGTTGTGTTTATATCAAATTTTTTATTGATGTTTTATGTATTTCATACATCATTTTCCAATTCAGTTCAGGCATATTTCCTTTTCCCTTCCCCCCACCCCACCCCACCCCATCCCAGATCATACATTCTGCCATAACTGTCCTGCATCTTTCTCTCAGTTTTTTTTTCATTTTTTAACAATAAGTGATAATTTATGAGTACAGGCATCCTTCATGTAAAACCAATTTGCAAGCAGTTGTGCCCAAATCCACATAGCCCCTTGGTCCCACTACAGAAGGGGGGGGGCTTGTTATATCAAATTTGATACCAGAGTTGGCATTACAGAATAAATTTTACATTTCTATTTTGTGGAATAGTATGAGGAACATAGCTGTAGCTCTTCTTTAAGTTTTGTTAGCATTCGGGTGAGAACCTTTCACAGACTGGACTTTTCTTGCTGAAGTGTTTATTATTACGCATTCTCTTTCGACAGATATAGACTAGGTTATTTACAGCCTCTTGATTTAAGTTTGAATTTGTTCTTTTAAAACTTTGATTAATTCCTTTGACATTTAACACACACACACACACACACCACACACACACACAATTATAATATATATACTATATATATATTATATCTAGATATATATATATATCTACCCACCCCAAAATCCCCATATTTCTTCCCCAATGCATACATCTCCTTCCTTCATTACATCTTCTTTTTATTTCTTTTTTGGCATACCGAGTTCAATTAGTGCTGCACCACAGAATGTTGATTCATCTTATTGGCTTGATCTTTTCCATGTTCTGTGCAAGTATCACTAAGAGCAATGAGTTTAGGCAATGACCATGTCATGTTCAGAAGATAGCATTACACAACATTCCTCCCCATCCTCCAGCTTTTACTCTCTTTTTATGACATCCCCTAAGCCTTGGGTCAGGGATTGATACAGATGGATCTTTTAAAGCTGAACACTCAACAGTCACTTACTCTCAGCACATTGATCAGTTTTGACTCTCTGCATTATCTAATGTCCACTATAGAGGAAGCTTCTCTAGCCAAAGTTTAGGGCAATACTAATCTATAAATGTAAATATAAACATACAGAAGGCATTTTGACAAATTGACTAATTAGGAAACAACAGTTGTAGGTTCTCCTCTAAGGCCCGTATTACCAGCCATGAGGTTTTCAACAAGTTTATAATATCAGGTATAAATTATTTTCCTTGGACCTTAAATACAATGAAAAAGCAGTTGGCTACTTCCATAAACTTAATGTCACTATTGTACCAGTGGTCAAAGCTTGTCTTGTAGGCTTGTATTGCAACATTCAGGGGTCACCACTGGATAATGCCATTGGTCATTTTTTTTCCCCACATGGCCTATAAAGCACTTTTGAGCTGTATGAATGCTAAGCAGCATGGAAAGAGTTTCTTCATCAGTTAAGATTGATTTCTTTATGTCCTGTAACCAAAATGTATGATGGCTTCAGCAATAGATTCTTACCATCTACTTATGTAAGCAAGTTAGGGCAATGGCAATAGCCATCGTTCTTTTATGGTGTGGAGTATCTGGGCCTTCCCTGAACAAAATCTCATAGAAAGATGTTCCACAGCAAGCATATATTTTCTTCTATGAGTGGCAAGGTTTGTGTGATCAGTTCTATATATTACTATTTTATTACCTATGGAATTAGTTTTTATTTTGGTCTTTATTAGTTATTTCCACATCAATTTTTTGTTTTATTTTATTGTCTTTCTATTTAAGAAATTTAAGTACATGTTTGTATTTGTTATTGACTTTTTAAATCTTTCTCACCTTTTGTCATCTTAGAACTATCTTTTCTGTATTTCAAATGTTCTTGGAAATTGTGCATTTATTTTAGTTTGACTTTATGAATTTCACCCTGAGTTTTCAATTACCCACTTGTCATTCAAGAGAATATTGCTCACATTTGATATATTTGTAGTTTGTGTAGCTTTTTTTTTTTTTATTTCTGTATGTGTATGAATGTACTGTATGCATGCAAGTCTGCGCACCCGTGTCGTGCAATGCCGCGGAGGTCAGAAGAGGGTCTCGGATTCCCCTGGAACTGGAGTTCTCCTGGAATTGGCGCGTTTCAGACATGGTCTCAGTGCCCTGTGGGTGTGGGGATCTAACCCGGGTCCTCTGCAAGCGCAGTGCGTGCTCTTCTTCCACCCGCTTGGCCATCTCTCCCGCCCCTTGTGTCGCTTTTCTTGCTTGGTATCCCTTTCTAGCTGTGTTGGACTACAATATGGTAGGATGAAAGTATTTCAATTATTTTATATTAGTTAACTTGCTTTTCGCCTTAATTATAACATTTTTCTTATTTATTTTAAGTTGAACTTTAGAGTACACATAACATCAAAGTAACATAAGTTAAACTTGTGATACCAAAAAAAGCATTAAAAAACCCGTCATGCTTTAACATGGAAAATTCCATTTTTTCTCACATTGTATCTTATATTATATGATTCTATATCATATATATACTATATATATATTATTTACATACATACATACACCTATCACTTTAGTTGGAGGACTTCTTTCTTTCCCTTTTTCCTTTTTTTTTTTTTTTACCAAAAGATGTCATATTTTCCCCAAGGAAGTAGATTATAATTTATTTTAGAGAAGGTTCCATAGACTGCTGAGAAAAATGTATGTTCTGTATATCTTAGGCAGAATGTGCTGTATGTATTTGTTATGTCCATTTGATCTTTGGTGTAGTTTAACTAAAGGGTTTCTATGTTTGAGTTTAGAAAAAATAACCTAATTAAAGATGAACATGTGATACTGAACTCACCCATTTTCTTTTGTATTAAGATCTATCAAATCTTTTTAAAGTATGTTATTGTTTCTGCTTATAAAATTGAGAGTTTTGATGCATGCTGCATACATATTTATAACCACTATAACTTCTTCATGAATTTTCCCATTATTAACAAGTATTCATTAATTCTTGCTAATTTTAGTTTGAAGTTGACTTTATAAGATAATAGAATACCTAGGACAGCATTTTTTAAAATTTCGACTTGCTTGATAGACTTTCTTCCATCCTTTTACACTTGGCCTCTTGTCTTTATCAGTGAGATGTGTTTCATGGATACAACAAAAGGTTAGATCTAGTATTGTCATGTAGTCTGCATCTCTTTTTTTAGTGAGTTGAAGCCATTTATATTTTAAGGTTATTATTGAGAGATGTTTACTAATTCCCATGTTTTATTGATGATTTTCTTGTTGGTTGAATTATTGTTTCTTCTTTACTTATTTCTCATGACTCTGAAGGATTTACTAGCTTAAATCCTTCTACTTGGCATGATGGATTCCTTCCTAGAAGTTTTTTCTTCCTCTAATCCACTTATAAAATTCACTCTTTCTCATTTTCTTGTGAACAAGTCTTTCTTCATGCTCTGTATATGTAGTATTCCAGTAAGTATCTTCACATTTCTCTCTTAGGGATCATGAACTGAATTATTTCATGTTTGTCATGTAATGCTTTTATTTCTCAATCAATTCTAAATAATAGCTTTCTTGGATATAGAAATCTTTTTTTGAAGTTATTTACTTTCAGAGACTAAATACATCATTGTCTGATTTCTTGGTATTTGGGCTGGCTGATGAAAGCTCTGTCATTCTGATGCATGTTTTCTCTCTTTTTCTATGTTTCGTTTTATCTGTGTTGTTATTTGTTCTTCTGATGCTTTGGATATCTGTCTTAGTTTTACTTGCGGAATTACTTATTGAAAGTTTACTATTGAAGGCTCAATCTCAGTTCTACTTAGTGAGAGGAAACAAGCTGTTTTAACAGAAAAAAAACCATCAAAACTTAATGTGAGTTAACAGAGGAGCAGTAACATTGGTTCTCTGGTAATTGTGGGTACTGACTTCTTTAGCAAGGAGGTGGCTTCACATTATACTGCTAGTTTTCATCTAATCAGGTTACGTTTATTTTTCAGCACCCCTAACTAGGCTGGGTAGATTCTGGCACTGCAACATCAGAACCTTCTTTTCCTGGGTGTTTGACCTTTTGAGGGACTTGGCAATTTTCATATTCAAATACCATGTCTGTTCTCCAGACTTCTCTGCCCTTCAGTGGAGGATAAGTGCTTCTTAGTGTGCTGGAGATATAAGGGCTCTGTTCACTATCCTTCATAGCTTCACTTCTCTTTTAATTAATTACTTTTATTGACACATATTTTTGCATATTTAAGAAACACAAAGTAATATTTTAATGCTTGTATACATTGATTAATGGAAAACTCAAGTTAATATACATATAATGATAAACTTTGAAAATTTCTTTATGGTTTGTAACTTCAAACAAATCTCTTCAAATTATTTAGATTCCATTTTTAGAACTTTGGTTTTGCCCACAATATAGAAAAAAAGGCAGGCAGATCTCTACAAGATCAAGATTGATTCCAGCCTGGTCTACAAAGTGACTTACATCAGCTGGAACTAGGGAGACTCTGTCAATAAAGAAAAAAAAATACATAAAACAATTTTTATTATTATAGTGAAATTATTTATAATTTATATAATTATTAAATAATTATATAAATTATATATAGTGATATTTGGAATTGGCCACCACCATTTTTAATTTTTAAAATATATTTTTATTACCATGGCACCCATGGTTGAGAAATCTGTTAGTTAACATTTGCTGATTATGATATACCTACAGGCTATACTATGCCTGTCCGTTTCATAACTGAGAAATATTTGTTGAGTGCCAAGTGCATACTGGATTTTCTGCTTCTATTAGATACTTCCAGCTATGGGAACCCACAAATTGTGTGATATAATAACAGTCTTTGCAGAGAAGGAAATTCCAGACTATATGGGTGACAAATGATAAAAAGAAGTCATTGAAATATATGACCAGGGCAGAAGTTCATTATTGCACTAATACAGGTGAGACATGTTAAATAGTTGTATCACAATTTTCCTAAATAAAACAAGATTCAGGAGGGGGAATATATTCACATTTAGATATTGAATTTCTTCTTAAGTTTATAATCATAAGAAATATGAGAGAAAAGGGAATGGCGAGAGTGTTAGATTTTTTTTTTCTTTCCTGCAATAATATATCTGAGCAAACCAAATTATGGGAAGAAAGTTATTTTACCTTAAAACCTAAAAGTGTTCAGTCTACGATCACTTTGTTTTGTACATCATGGTGGCAAGTGTGTGAGACAGAGATTCTCTTACCTCATGGTGAAAAGGAGGGAGATGGATAGATAGATAGATAGATAGATAGATAGATAGATAGATAGACAGATAGATAGAGATAGATGATAGGTTATTTAGATATATAGATAGATAGGTAGATAGATAGAGAGATAGAGAGATAGAGATAGAGAGATAGATAGAGATAGAATAGATAGAGGTAGATGATAGATTAGATAGATGATGATGATAGATGGATAGATAGATAGATAGATAGATAGATAGATAGATGATAGATAGAGGTGGTGGTGTGATATCTGAATCAAAACACTCTAACTCAGCTTTTGTTAAAATCATGAGTGAGGCCCAATCTGTTTTGAGATTTCATTCTTCAGATATCTTTTGGAACTATGCCTCAAAGCTTTTCTCTTGGAAATATTGGAACTGGAAACAAAAGCTTTGCTCCCTCTTTATTGAAACAATATGTCAAGCATGAAATGGGAAATAAAAGTGGAACTTTGTTTTATTAAAGAAGGATTTCCCCTTTCTGACCCCTACTGACTTAAAAAAGTATACACAAGGACAAACAGGTATTATTCATCTAATCCCACCTGTTTGTTGTCTGCAATGCAGTGGGGTAATTCCTTGCTTTCAACGTTGCTATTTTCAGCAGTGATATTTTCACAACTATACACATACATACAACCCCTTATTCCAGGTCAAGGACAAGGAAGGGTAATGAGGCATTAAAGCCATATGTTTAGGTTATAAGAAGAACCCAAGGCCTAGTAAGCTTGTTTACGTTATAGACAAGCTGAGCTAGTGTTAAATGATCTAAAAATGTAAGTTTAACTTTGGTCACAACATTAGGTAAGATTTGATTTGTTACAAAAGACATTCCCAAAAGTCATTCTCATCAAAGAGAGAGTACAACAGAGAAAGAGAGATGGAGGGGAGAGACAAAGAGAGAGAGAGAGAGAGAGAGAGAGAGAGAGAGAGAAGAGAAAGAGAGAGAGAGAGAAAAGAGAAGCACAAGATACAGCCCCCTAGTACACACCTTCAGTGATCTAGTGACCTTGCTTGACTAAAGTCTTCAGAACTTCCCAGGAGACTGTCACTAGCTGGGGCAAATTCTTCAGTACACAGTCCTTGTTGGAAAGCATGTCATATCTAAATGACGACAGAGAGTGGTTGTCCTGGTTACTCCTCATTAATATAATTATGGTTGAGAAAATTGGGAGGAAGGAGAGGAGAGTGATCTAGTAATTTAGACTGAATTTGAGGTCCATATCACATATAGAAAAGCAGTGTCAATAATAAGATTGAATGAGTTTAGGTATTTTAGTTTCCAAAGCAATTTTGAAAATTTTCTATAATTTTTATTTCCTGCTATTTCACTCAGGTTAAATGTTTCTTTGAGAATGCAGGCAGGGTGGAAAGTCACGGGAACCTACTTTGCTGACCATTTCCTTAAATATTCCTTTTGATGGAATGCTTATCAGGAGATCTGGAGTACAAAGGATGAATGGGAATAAATCTTTGCCTTTAGGGAGAAAACCTTAAGGAAACAAAGTTCTTACAAAGTAAGATTTTACATTGGTAAAAATGGTTAAATACAGTTCAATGTCCTCTCTAGATCTCACCTTCTTCATTAAGAAAAAAGATATACTAAATAAAAAGTTCATCTCAAGCACTAACCTGTCAGCTGCCTTTACATTTATAGAGAGTAAATTGAAAACCAGGATTTTTCACTTCTTTTTGAAATTAGAGAGGAAAATCATCAACATTACTTACAGATTTTAATGTATTTCTAATTAGATGTGTGTGTGTGTGTGTGTGTGTGTGTGTGTGTGTGTGTGTATGTATGTACAGAAACCAAGAAAGAGGACTGAATCCCTTGGAGCTGGAGCTACAGGCATTTTCGAGCTGCCCAAAATTAACGCTAGGACCCAAAGTGGAGTCCTGTGCAAGCAGCCTGTATTCATAATCACTGAGCAAGCTAGCAGATGCCAAAAATAAACAGTGGTATTTATAAGGCGGCACACACTCAATATTTCACTATGGACTTCGTAGTTCTTTAAATTGGCTAGAGTTGGTTTAATCGATTGGAATTTTCTTAATTTTTTAGGAGTAACACAAATATGTTTGTTTTTTTTTTCAGCTATGTTAGGTATGAACAGCAATCTTCCAAAACAACACGGTGGAGAACAATGTCTTAGAACTGTGTAGTCCAATTTTCTTGGTTTTAGATACCAACCAAGAGCTGTAAATTCATTGGTGAAAACCAATTGTTCCAGGTCCAACAGCAGTGATCTTTGGAATCATTTGGATATTTGCTAAGTTTCCTTCTTCCTCCATATTTGTGACTGACATGTTTTTCTTTTTTCATCTAGTTTTTGCAAAGTCACAGGAAAACTGTCTCTTCCTCCCTACTCCGGCACTTTTAACCCTCCCTCCCCAATGTCTTATCTGGCTTGTACTTGCGGTAAGGACTGTTATTGACAATCTTTTGTTAATTCATTCAGCAAATATTTATTGAGCACCTGCCAAGTGCCAACGTATTGTAACAGCGCTGAGGATTTAATGCTGATGTTCTCTTCCTTCTCCCCCATGAAATTTACAGTCCATTTCTCCTAAAAACTCTGAAAGTAGAGTTCTTTTTGCAATTGACGTAGCTAGATGATCAGATTCGGAACAGGAAGGAAGGCTGTGTGGACCATCTGGCTCAAAGACTGCAGGGGAATTTAGAAAAATCAAACATAATCTGTGATTATGTTTGGGATAGGATTAGGCAGAGAACATTAATTTTAGGCCATAATATAACTTGCAGGCATATATTCACTATGTTCCATGACTTTATTAATGTAATTATTACAGAATAATAAACAAAACTAAATCTTCGTAAAATTATAATATAGAGAAAACTAATGTAAGTAGTATGGTTATTTGCAGTCATAGAAATGCTGAGTTTTCATTTAATACAGATACCATCAAATCCAGGGATTAATTAAGCATAAGGTTGTAATCTAAACCCGGTAGATTTCAGATCACTGTGAACAACACCTGAACTCTAATAAATGTTAATGAAATTGTCAAAAGCACATGCATCTTGGCTACTCTTCACTTGTTTTTCTGGACAGGACTGAATCCAAAAGCATTATGAGCGATTTTTCTTTATACTAATTTCTCATGTAAAATACACCATGCATTCTGAAATTAGAGATGGTGAAATGAATAAAAATACTGTATTATCAGAGAATTGATGACCTCCATTTAGTGTTTTGAGGAGAGTAAGAAGGATTCCATGGGGCTGGAGAGATGGCCTAGTGGTTAAGAGCCCCGACTGCTCTTGCAGAGGACCCGGGTTTGATCCCCAGAACCCACGTGGAGGTTGAGAACTGTCTTTAACTCCAGTTCCAGGGGAATCCAATGCCCTCTTCTGACCTCCGTGGCATTGCAGGACATGGGTGCACAAACCTGCATGCAGACAGTACATTCATACACATAAAAAAAATAAAATTTAAAGGATTCCAAATCTTAATTATTCTTGCAATGATGCTCATTCATTTCTTCAGTATAATTTTTAAAGGACATAAGTTTCCTGGAAAATAAATTTAAATATTTAAGCCTATTAAGCTAATAGGCAACTTGATTATTAAACTACAGTTTTCAAGAGAACCAAATGACAATGTTAAAATAATCATCTCTGGGCAAGGTGAGGAGATGGAGCTGTCCCTTGGGGATGGAGGCTCATATTTATAGTCAAAAGCTGTGAGGAAGCTTGCAGGTGTGATCTTTATTAATCCCAATATTTTATTTTACTCCTGAATTTATAATTGGGTCTTTAAATCAAATGAGATGTCACCGCAGTCCCATCTGCTCTTTCGGAAACAAGAGGCACATTCAGAGGCTGTCAGTGGCCACTTGAAAACATGAATTGTTTAGGAGTCCAAAGTTGTTTTCCAAAGATATTTCAGAATATTTTCCATTTTAGTAGTAGAAAGAGTTTACAAAAAGTAGGCTAGGAAAGTTCACCAGAGTGTAATATCTCCTGTTCAGAATAAATCACTTGCGAGATGGTTTTTATGTTCTAATGTTCTTCCCTCCCAAATCACTTCCTCATTGTGACATCCATGTGGATTTAGTTTTGGAAGGTGCTGCCAGAAAGGAGACCAGAGACAGGGCACCGCCTTTTTTCCATGGTGATGCTGCCCAAGTATGTGACTCGGTGTTAGTGGTTACATGTGTGGCAGGGCGGAAAGAACGGACTCAGATCAGGTCTATAGAGTGTGATTGATTAGGTGTTCTGAAATAATTTTAGGGTTTTAATTTCCAATCTGACATCTAACTAAGATTGGAGGTGACCATGATCTCAACATTGGTGTGGCATTCCTTCACACACAACATCTCATTTTTTAATATCATTTTTCATGCTCTGAACTGCTCATTGAATTAGAATGCATGTATGAATATTGGTATTTTTGTTTATGGCTACATATAAATCATACTTTCATGTATGTATTCTAAATATTGCTGTATTACTTATTTTTATGTATCTGTGCCAATACAAAGATATTACAACCTATTTAGTATCAAAATTCACAATATGAATATTCCTAGAGCTCATGATTTTTTTTATTATTTATTTGATGTCTTTTAAAATATTTTATTATTTTTATTTTATGTGTACCAGTCTGTGGCCTGTATGCATGTAAGTGCAGAAGTGTCATGCAATGCCCATGTTGGTCAGAAGAAGGTGTTAGATTCCTCTGCTACTGGGGTCATGGAGAGTTAGCTGCATATGTAACTGCTGAGCCATCTCTCCAGCCCCTCATTTGATATCTTAATTTAAATTTGAATATAGTTTTCTGAGAGTAGCAGGCTTAGGATAGGGCTATTTAATTCATGTTCCTGATCTCAGAAGGCTCAAGAAAGGACCATGTGAATCTAGATTTCTTAAACCGGAAAGTGAGAACAAGTGGTGCTCTATTTTATGGGGCTGGCCTGGGTACTGACGTAGTCTGGCTGCACCTGTCAAAAGACTTCAGTTTTAACAGTGCAAGTATAGATCTTTCATATTCTCGAAGCATTCATGTTTCTGCGTCATACCATTAACTTCAGAAATGAGCCTCTTGAATGGATTTCCATCCTTTGGGTAGAACTTCTAGCACCAGAAATACAAGGCAAACCATCCATTCTCTCCTTGTTTCTCTCATTCCTTATGTTCCTTTGTCCACCTGTCTCAGGAGGTCATTCTAAGTCTGGATGTCTAAACAAAGGATGCAGAAAAAAAATTGAAGGAATAAAGCTAAAGCTAACAAGTTCAGCAGTTTTACCAGAACTCTAATGGTATATCTGTGAAAAAGTAGTAAATGGGCTATAGTCCATTAGGCAAGAACAAATTTCCCTCCATAATTTTATCTTTGTTTAATTGAATATTTAATTAGTATAAATATAAAACTAATTTTTGAGTGTGTTCAGTACATTTAGCAGGGAGGTTTGTTGCAGGGCTGTCTACAGAGGGGCCTGTGCAGCTGTGGACAGCCACCATGCCCTCCGTGTCCTCTTCTTCGTGCTGATAGAAGCGAGAGGGTCGCTTGGCATTAGCAAAGGAGTAAGTTAGCATTTGCACTGAGCTGGATCTTGCCAGGCTGTGCATATTGGAACCCGCAGACAGAGGCTGCTTTCACGGTGATGAATGGGTTTTTTCAAGCGTTCTGCTCCCTAGTTATGAGAAGGGTGACCCGGTCAGGAGACGACTTTATGAAGCTATAAAAAATGTATGTCACTTCGGACTCTCTAATGTCACGGGGAAGGGAAGGAAAAAAAAAAAAAGAAAAAAACCTGTGCAAAAATGGCAGGGTAATAAGGCTGTTTTCAATGCTTGAAATAGCTTTCTGTCTACAGTCATATGTAGCCCTGAACTGGGGCCATGGAAGGTGCCCACCATGCATTGTTGCTGGATGGATTAGAAAAAAAATTGGGGGGCTTTGTTTGACTCTGCCTTCACAGAAATGCTTATGGAGACGACAATAAGACATTTCAAAATGCAGGGCTCTGGGTTGGAACTGAGAAAATGTGCAATGTCTTTTTAAAAGCAAGCAATCTGCTCAAGGTGGTGACTTTTAAGTATGCAGAAGAGTCAGAAAGGGAGTCGCCACAAAGCCAGCACCATTTGAAAGCCATCTTTTCATCTAATGTTTTATAAAGTCTTTCCTCTGTATCACAAAGCATTAAAAAAAGAAAGAAAGAAAAGGAAGGTTTGCCAGGTACACCTGCCCCTGTGCTTTCTCTCCAATACCCTGGAGTTGACATGCAGCTTCCACAAAGTCAGCCTCTGTAGACCCATAATTTAGCATTCATTGAATTCTCTCCTTCCTCTCTCATCAATATGCAGATTTCACCACATCGGGTGCTTCCCTTTTTGATATGTCACACATTTCATAACTCATGTTCAAATGTTCATTTACATAAGGCAGGAGACCCAGCGGACCAAGGTCAGGGGTTTTGCCTTTATTAGTTCTTCAATTAGTCACAGGTGAACTTCTGAAAGGTCTCAACTGGATTCAAACAAGGTTTGTCACGATTGATTGCATGTGGGCTGAACAGTTCCTTCCAAACCTAAGATTATTTTGTCATTTCTGTTCTGAGACTTGTAAACCTCTTCCATCAACACTTGGGAAGGGGAGAATAATTATATGAAAGGTCATGTGCTTAATACTCCAATTACAGCTACTGTTAAGCTCATGCCTAGTCCTTAAGGGTGTTGGGGGGGGCGTCAGAAGTGAGTTTGCAATCATAGAAATTTGCCATGATGACATAACTTCCTCTTTGTCATGAAGAGGTCTGCATGCATGACACAGCTTCCTAGAGAGACAGGAAGAATCAAGGTCATCAGCAAGGAGAGAGACCACTGATCTTATTGATATACACCTAGGCACCATAGCATCAGACAACATTCTAGAAGTTCTAAGACCTAGCTCAGTAGAAGACATGCTTCTTTCCCAGCCTTATGTGAGCAGAGGTTTAATATTTTCATAATGCATGGCCCTAAGAGACTGTATAAAGCAGATATTTAGAGCTTGGGTTCATTTATCTCAGTTCCCATGCTTTCTAAGTATTAGAGTTCAGTAGCATAAAACTGATATTTTTCTCAAGAAAAATTCCACACCACTTAAGAATTTATTAACAATTTACATAATTGCTTAAGTAATCTGCGTAATTGACAGAAAGTTTAATTTGACCCTAGTTCAACTGTAACACTTAGGGCTTTAAATTGAAATTGGTATAATTCATTTATGAGAGTAATTAAGCCACGGTGTCTCAAAAATACAACGTATGCTGCCTGGGGCCTCCAAGGCCAGAGCATGCTATTAGTATGCTTTATTTAAATATGTCAAATCTGTTCATCACTGCAGTTGTCCATGTTAAGCCACAGTAAATGGTGCATTTGACCTTGAGCTCTGTGTTTCTGAAAGGGTGACTGGAAGTACACAATTCACTTCTTTCCAGAGGATTCTGAAAGCTAAATCCTCTACTGAAAGGCTAAACAGCACATATTTTGTACTTCTGGAAATACCTTTAGCGCATTTTCGGATGGTTGCAAAAGTTCTTCATTAACAGTTTCTCAGAGAACATGAACTTTTATTTTAAAAAGCTTCCTAATAAATAGATTATGGGCAGATAATCACAATTGTCACAAGAGTGAGGAAGTGGAGAATCGACCCCTCCCTGAAATGCATATGTATATATATATATATATATATATATATATATATATTCAAATGCATAATATATCCAGCCAATTGAAGGCTATTATCCAGGTAGTAAATAATAATACTGAAAGAAGCTGTTTCATATGTCTAAGAAGTGGCTGAGATTAATCTGTTCAGGCTCCAGCACCACGCAGCTTGTCTTCCGTGGGAAAACACTGGACCTAGTGGCTGCTCTCTATCACTGGCACCTGTTTAGCCTTAAGGACCTAAGAATATGCATGAGGGTCAACTGCAGGTGGCATGCATATGTAGACAAAGTCTCTCTTGGGCCCACTCAAGATCCATCCTTTTGAAGCACTCCCATGAGTATTCCAATGAAAATTTACAATGTATCATCCCCAGCAATGCTGGACTCCAACATTCAGGGAGCTTCCTTCACTCCTTCCTTCTGCTCTTAGCATATTTTATTTTACTTTGTGTGTGTGTGCGTGTGTGTGTGTGTGTGTGTGTGTGTGTCTGTCTGTCTGTCTGTCTGTACTCATCTTTAAGGAAACTTGCTCAGAGGTTACAAGAGCATGGGTTACAAGAGCATGTCAAGTGTCTTCTCTAACACTCCTCTCCGTATCCCCAAAAGAGTCTTTTACTGAACCTGCAGCTCCTTGTTTTCTGCTAGGCTGGCTGGAAGCAAGCTCTAGCGATCTTCCTGTCTCTGGCTCACCTCAGACCTGAAGTTACAGATGCCTTCAACCATGCTTGCTTTTGTTTCTTTCTTTTTTTTTTTTTTTTATTGAAGCTGTGTGTATTTCATACAACATTTCTTAATCGAGCTTAGATCCAATTCCCTTTCCTTGCCCCCTCACTGCCAGAGTGCATACATTCTGCCATACAAATTTTTCATCTTTTTCGCAGCCATTTTTAAAAAAATTTGGTGTCGAAGTTTACTGTTTTGGGCATAAGTTTACTGTTTCAGTCAGTTCCTTGATCTAATCTCTTTAGTTGTTACTGTTCCTTCCAATTTATATTGTTCCAAAATCTGCCTATATAGATGCTGCAGATATACCAAAATAATGACCTCTGAAAATAAACTCTAGGTTAATTCCAAAACATGCTTAGGGTTTTATATTTTGATAGTAGGATTGTATCCATGTAAAGAAACAATAATACTTTACTTTTCTACAACACATAGAAAGTTGATGAGTAACAACAGGTATTATATTTACTAAAAAACAAACAAACAAGTAAACAGGAATTATTCAGTTTGTCTTCTAAAGAGAGAATTGATGCTAGCATCCACAAATGAGGGACACCATACATCGTTTGTTTTTCTGAGACTGTATTACTTCACTTAGTATAATGGCTTCTAGTTCCATCCATTTACCATGCTTGCTTTATTTATTTATTTTTTTTGGTCTCCCTGTAGCCCCAGCTGTCCTGGAACTCGCTCTGAAGACCAGGCTGGCCTTGAACCATGCTTGCTTTTAAGTGAGTTCTGGGGACAAAAAGCTATGGCAACAGTCTGCGTTAATTTGCAGATATCTAGCGTTGTCTCCCTCCAATATCTTGTAGCAAGGTAGGGTTGTATTTCATGCCTAGCATTGCAATTACCATGTAATAGCCCATGTCTTCCAGAAGCAGCATTGTCTACCCATGGATGTACCTCCGTTCAAACTCCTTTTTAAAAATAAAATTATATTTTATAACTCACCTATAAAGTAGTGGGTTTCCATAAGGTTTTACTGCACATCTTTAGTTTGGGTTTATATACCCTGACCCCCTCTTCTCCCTTATCCTCCTGTCCACATCTCTGTCTGCTTCCATTTTTAACCAGGAATATGATCCACCCCATTCTTTCATATCACATGTGTTCTACTATTATATCTAGTTATGTTTTTGTGAAACTGAGTTGAAAGATGGTAGGTTTCCATATGGCTTTTTTATACACCATTCATTGATTAACAATCCCACCTGATTTCCTGTATCTCCGTACCACAGTTGCCCCTGATGAAGCTGTTCCTTCTCCAGTTTTCTCCTTCTCTAGAATTATTTTACCTACACTCTACTATCCCTTTCCCTTAATATATCTCTTCCATGGTGTCTTTCTAGTTCCCTGACTTCTGTTTGTACTGCCAGTTAAACACATGGAAGATTCAAAGCTAGGATCTATGCATGAGAGAGAACCTGTGGCATTCATCTCCGAGGGCCTGAGTTATATCACTCAATATTAATTCTTGTGATATAATTAGAGAATTCTTACTTAAATCATGCAGCCTCGGTTTGAGGGATTGTATACCACAGTGTGATTTACAAAGTTCCAATTCCTCTAGATTTCCTGAAAATTTCAGGATGGATTTGGTAAAATAAACAAGACTCAAGTTTGATCCCTTTGACAAGAGTAGAAGTAGAATTCTGTCCATTTGAAGGGTATGGAGATTCCAATGAACTATATTTTAAGGATAGAAACTAAATATGTGCAAATGCCCAGATGCTGTCATTCACTGGGGGAGCATAGTAAAGGATTTCTTTTAATTATTTCAGACTTTTTATGTATTATCTAGAATGTTTTTATATGGCAGTGATTTCCACTTTGACCATATAATGTAAAATATATACATTCATTTTGTTTTCACTTTTTATAAAATTTATTTACTCTTTCTGAAGGAAACTAATTATGTTGGTTGATTAATTGTTTTTTTTTTTATTTGAGATAGATTCTCAATCTGTAATCCAGGTTGGTCTGACACTCGTTATGTCAATGTGTCTGGCTCCAAACTCATAGGGTCCTCTTGCTTCAACCCCCCAATTGCTGGGATTACAGATGTCAACTCCAATTCCCAGAATTTGCTCTTAATCTCGATATGGAATAATGCCCTAAGAAAAGTTTGATGCCTTTAATTAATTGCATTGATCTTTATCATGCTCAATTTTCCACATATTTAAAAGCAGAAGTTTTGGGGCTGGAGAGATGGCCTAGCGGTTAAGAGTGCCGACCGGGAGGGCGGGACCCGGGCGCTGGGCCAGAGGGTCCGGAGAGTCCGGCGGCCAGGGCGGCTGCGCCTTTGGGCAGGATACCCAGAAGCCACCTGGGCGAGTAGCTTGGGAGCTGGGGCCTTGAGGGCGGGACCCGGGCGCTGGGCCAGAGGGTCCAGAGAGTCCGGCGGCCAGGGCGGCTGCGCCTTTGGGCAGGATACCCAGAAGCCACCTGGGCGAGTAGCTTGGG
>VZQC01014532.1:2544303-2562233 GCA_009823505.1 Rhizomys pruinosus
TTGCAGAGGACCTGGGTTCGATCTCCAGCACCCACATGGCGGCTGAGAACCGTCTGAAACTCCAATTCCAGGAGAACTCCAGTTCCAGGGGAATCCGAGACCCTCTTCTGACCTCCGCGGCATTGCACGACACGGGTGCACAGACCTGCATGCAGACAGTACATTCTTACACACACAGAAATAAAATTTAAAAAAAAATTAAAAAAAAAGCAAAAGTTTTATAATATTTTATCTCTGACTCCATTTCCATAATTGTAATAACATTTAATAATATTTCACAATTAATGTGCTATTTGGTATGATTAAAGTTTTACACCTTGGGTCAGAGAGATGGCTCAGTGGTTAAAAGCACTGGCTGCTTTTGCAGGAGACCACGGTTGAGTTTCCAATGTTCACATAGCAGCTAACAACTGTCTCTAGCTTCAGTTTCAGGAGATCCAACACCCTCTTCTGGCCTCTGTCATTATTGGATGCACATGGTGCATTTACATACATAATGGCAAAACACACACATACAAAATTGCAAAGATACTTGAAGATACATGTTTATTGCTGCTCTTTTCACAGTAGCAAAGAGCTAGAAGCAATCTAAGTGTCCCTCAACTGATGAGTGGATAATGAAAATGTAGTGCATTTGCCCAATGGAGTTCTATGCAGCAGTACAGAAAGGCGACATGAAATTTGCAGGTAAATGGATGCAACTGGAAGCTGTTATGCTAAGTGAAGTAACACAGACTCAGAAACAAATAACGTATGTTGTCCCTCATTTGTGCATCCTAGCACCAAATCTTTATAAGTAAGCATATATTTGGATGTAACTGCAGGAACCAGGTAAATGAAGAGGAGCCAGGAAGGTAAACAATAAAAGGAAACCCGAGACAGAAGACTAGTATGTGACAAGGGATACTAAGGGAGAAGTGGACAAAATCAGGGTCTAGAAATGGGAGGGGAGAGGAAGGGCTATAGGAAAAGGGGAGAAGTAAAGGAGAAAAAAGGAGCCAAGAGAAGTGGGGCCATGGGAGACCAGCATTCTCAAGGGAGAAATGGAGACACTTTAAATGGGGAAGACATGGAGGGAGGGCCAGACAGGTAAAGGAAAAAAGGAAGAGATAAATAATGTTTTGCTGGGGTAAAAAACCCCGAGAGAATCATATTAGTCTAACAATCTATTGACAAATTACATATACAATACCTCTACATGAGTCCATATGCAGAGATGAAGGCTGCATATCAAAAAACAGTACTAGACAGGAGAAACCTTCCTTTGAGTAGTTGGCCAAGGTAGTCCAAGAGACTCCCCAAATTACACAGGCTATTGCCACAGTCCCTGCTTGCCTCCCATAACCTGAAGGTGAGACCCTATTGCTGAAGACAGGACATGCTTCAGAGACCAGATCTTGGGCAATGGAGCTGGATCTGACCTGGAAGCCACTACCCTTGAAGGATAGCTCTCATAGCTGTGGAGAGCACTATGCAAGCCACTAGAATATCAATTGATGGTCCAACATCAGCCTCAAGACCAAATATCCATGTCAATGACCACCACAGCATAAGACACCAGTGCAATAAATAGCAGGACTTCTTTCTTGGGGGAAATCAATAACTAACCAGTTTGGACCTAAAGCCCACTCAGTGGGATGAAATTCATATGTGGTATTGATAACATAGTGAGATGCACACAACTGCAGAGGTCATAAATCTTACACAATTCCCTAGGTTTGACAAATCCCTAGGCTAAGATAACATTTTACTAACTACAAAAGAAGTATCCCCATATTTCAGACAAATGCCCCAGACACCACTCACTAAAGAAGCTGTTTTGCACCAGATGAGATTAGTAGAGTCCCACAACTGTATACACACAGACATGGTCTATGAATGGCTTATGCCTAGGCAACACATCTACAATGCAACCTCTACACATAATCCCCAAGCATCATAGAACAAGGACCCAAGAAGGCATTAACTACCTCTTAACTCTGGTTAAGGAAGCTCCTGGGGCTGGGGAGATGGCCTAGCAGTTAAGAGCACCGTTTGCTCTTGCAGAGGACCCGGGTTTGATCCCCAGCACCCACATGGCGGCTGAGATCTGTCTTTAACCCCAGTTCCAGGGGAATTCGACACCCTCTTTTGACCTCTGAGGCATTGCACGACTCGGGTGCACAAACCTACATGCAGACAGTACATTCATACATATAAAAATAATAATAAATAAATAAATAAAATTTAAAAAAGGAAGCCCCTCCATGTGACAGGAGACCAGAATATCAAAAGGACCTGAATGGCCAAACTATGAAGATTAATAATCTACAGCATGTGGTTCCATGGACAGGCTGCCTATATTCAGCTTCACCCACCCAGGGCTCAGCGAACATTGTGGAAGAAGGGGCAAAAAGATTGTTAAGAGCCAAGGAGGTGATGCAAGACCACAAAGAAATGAATCACCCATATGAACCCACAGCATTTGTATCAGCCTGTACAAGAACCATGCAAGCTCAGCTAGACAAAAACCCAACACAGACCTGGAGAAATGGGTAGCAGAACCCAACGTTGGCTGAGGAAATATTGACAGCAGATGGCGTTAGGTGAGGAAGACCTGGCCTTCTTTAGAAAAGAGACCCTGGCTTGGCTGACCCTAGCTTGGCTCAGGGGATATGCTAGCACTCAGGAGTGAACCGGGAGAGTAATTTGGTTCAATGGAGCCTAGCACAAATGGCAGAAGGTGTGTCCTCCAGGAGTGTGGGGGCTGCGGGAGGGTGCCAAGGGAGAATTGGGTAAAATGGCAATTAAGAATGGCTGAAAAATTATGTATCAAGCATATAACAATTCAATTTAAAAAGATAAAATAATCAAATAAAATATTTTTTAAATTTTATAATATATACCTTGTACTTGTCTCTCCCAACCTCAATTGAGCCAACACTTTTTAGTAGATGCTGTAAACTGAATTGTATCCACTCAAAATCCATACTGGAGATTTAGCCTCAGTGTGTTACTGTGGAAGAATGGGACCATTGCGGGGTAGCTACAGTCAAGTGAAGTCTTCAGTGTGGAGTGGTCCAATAGAATGAGTGTCCTTAATACAAGAGGACTAGATACACATGATATTTCTCTTCTAAAAGGCCATGCGAGTTCAGATTGCAATGGAGGCTGTCTGTAAGCAGGAAAGGTGTCCTCCCAGGGGGATGTATATGTATATATATATATATATATATATATATATATATATACTATATATCTGCAAGAACCATTTATTGGGAACTTTCCTTACAGAACTGTGATAGACATGCATTTCAGCCCATGAAAGGAAACAGCTGGAATTGACCAGAATCCAAGACAACAGCTCCAGAGAAAGTAAACTGTTTTGCTTCTCATCCACCTGTGCCCCTTTTCTAAGCCTAGGGAACAAACAATCTACGGAAGAGGGGGCACGGTAGAATGTAAGGGCTGCAATTGGGGTGAATGGTAAAACTACAGCAATATAGTCTGGACACTTATTTGATTAACTTGATTGAACATACGAGCCCCCCCCACCCCCCCACAGCTGGATGGTGGGACCCTTGGGCTGTGTGGGTTTGGGCACAAGTGCTTGCAAATTGATTTTACAAGAAGGATGCTTGTACTCATAAATTATTACTTATTTCTTAAAAATGAAAAAAATAAAGAAGTAATAGAAAAAAATTAGCACAAAGTAGTGGATAAGAGAGCACCATATTAAAACACAGAAATTCTGGGCAGATACATTAGCTAAAGCCTTAAGCTAATGGCAATAAATCGATCTCTATTAAAAATGGCTGCTTTTATGTGGAGGAAAAAAATCGACTTACACAAAAGCTATTGACTAAGTGTTGTTAACCTTTCTTACCACTGTTTCTATAGGACCAGATGTCAGAAGAGGAGGCTCAGTGGAGATTCACAAATGACTAAGCAGTTGCATCCTTATTAAAAGAAAGTCGAGCTACTCCATATGTGATGCCAGTGCTATCCTCTTCCTCAACAGTACATGGGCAAGGGTATACTGAGAAGTACAGCAAAGCCTAATTGCTCACAAGTCCATTTACCATCATTAGAAATTTCTCTCTCTCTCCTCTCTCTTCTCTCTCTCTCTCTCTCTCTCTCTCTCTCTCTCTCTCTCTCTCTCTGATTTTGTGTAATGTATTTGCATTTAAAGGGGAAAAGAAGGATTGAGGACAAACAGAATAAAAATCATCTTTTTGAATATAAAAAAAGAAATGCATTTCTATTTAAAGCTCCCAAGCCATGATATTTTATTTTGTCAACACTAGTGAAAAAAATATAGTGAGAATAGATGTATTGTATAACTGTGTGATTGAAAAGGCTCCTGATACTGGATAAGCTTTGATTTTCAGTGGACAGAAGTAGGCCAGCCAGGTAGAAAGCTAGGGAGCCAACTTTAAATAAAGTATGGCTTTAGTTTCAATAGATAATTACAATGAACGTTCAGCACTGCAAGGCTCCTACTGAATCCATTTAATCTACCCTACATCCATTAATCCTATACACCACCTCCACACATGTATGAAGTCTAGTCTGGCAAGCCTGAGCCTCAAGCATGTGATCCTCCTGCCTCTGTCTCCCAAGCCCTGGGATTGTAGGCATGCATGGTTAAACCTGTTTCAACCAACTTTCTGTTGCATATTTGCCATTTTCCTTCCACCCCAAGGATTATGGAGCTCAAAGGAATAGATAATTATTGTGCACTGCACTCCCTGCCTTCCTGGTCCTGCTCAGAGAGTTATAAGTAAATGCATCTTTAACTCTTACCACCCTACAGAATCTCTCTAGACAGTTTACATGGTACAAGCTCATTTTCAAGTAAATAAATGGGAACAATATTTCCTAACTTCTTGCATGTTGATACAAGTCAGTCTACACCTGTTTTTTTTCCCTTAAGCTAGAAGCATATTTTGTTGAAAAAGGATAATGTGTATCATCTAACTTTTCTTTCTTCAAATAATTTTATTAACTTTTCTAGAATTAGCCTTGATTTAGTAAAAAAAGTGTTTTTTTCCATGTAAGTTACTTGGTTGAAATTAATTCAGATGCTAAAATTTTTGTCTCAGTTGCAGTACTTTTACTAACATCACTCTTGGTGTTCATCATTGAAAATAAATATTCTACAATCTATGAAGTATTCTCTCAATATATACATTCAAATAGTTTTCTAGTATTTCAGGGTGGTTCTCTGCTTTTGATATTAGATCCCCATGTTTAATTTGTCCTCTTTATCACCACCATTACCATCAGATATTTCAACCAACACCAACCCCACCATCATTACTATCACCACCAGCCATTACCACCACCACCATCCTCACCACCACCACCAACTCCACCATCATAAATATTACTACCACTACCACCATCATCATCACTACCAACATCATCATCACCACATTACCGACTCCACAATCACCACCACTACCACTACCACCTTTTAAGTGCCATCCCTCAATCAGTTTAACATATGTTCAAACACACCCGCTATGTCACCTTTGGACAAGGTCTTCCTGATTCTCATTTTACTTGTCTGATTCCACTACTGGAGCACAGGCTAGAAGGGGAGATTCCATGACTTTCTTCTTCATTATTCTTTCCCATGTGCTAGGCCAGCATCTATCTCAGGTGAGCTAGTCACTAAACAGCAGCCAGTGACTTACTATATTGTGCTAAGGAGAGAGGATGATGGGATAGGGTAGAGGCAATGGTTCAATTTCTTGCTTTAAGAGAAAAAAATAAGTAATTTTATCACTAGATGTTTAAAATTTTTACATGCGGGGCTGGAGGGATGGCCTAGCGGTTAAGAGCGACGACCGCTCTTGCAGAGGACCCGGGTTCGATCCCCAGCACCCACATGGCGGCTAAGAACCGTCTGTGACTCCGGTTCCAGGAGAACTCCAGTTCCAGGGGAATCCGAGACCGTCTTCTGACCTCCGCGGCATCGCACGACACGGGTGCGCAGACCTGCATGCAGACAATACATTCATACACATAAAAATAAATAAATAAATAAAAATTAAAAAAAAAATTTTTACATGCAATTGAGAGTATATTTCAATGACAGAGCTCCTGTGTAGAATCCACTAGACTGAATGTTTGATTCCCAAGACTACCAAGTAAATAAATAAGTAATATACAATCATGATTTTATTTGTTTTCTTATAATTATTTTTATTTTATTTGTATGAGTGTCTTGACTGTATGTGTGTAGGTCCACCCATGTGGGGCAGTCTTTGCAGAGGTTGGAAGGAGTTGGATCCCCGGCACTGGAGTTATGGATGGCTGTTAGGGCCATGTGAGAACTGTAATCAAACCAAGGTCCTCTGCCAGATTATCCAGTGGTCTTAACCACTGAGCCATCTCTCCAGCCTTGATATACTCATAATTTAAACAATAAGCTATGCTGGGCATGGTGGTGCATGCCTTTAATCCCAGCATTCAGGAGGCAGAGGCAGGTGGATCTCTGTAAGTTCATGGCTAGCCTGGTATACATAGTGAGTTCCAGGACAGGTGGATCTACAGGGAGACACTGTCTCAAAAAGACAAAAAATAAAATAAAATAATAAACTTTATTTTACTGTTATAGAAATTATAGCACTTTGTTAATAATTACCAGTTTCAGCTGGGCATGGTGGCACACACCTTAATCCTAGCACTTGGGAGGCAGAGGCACGTGTATCTCTGTGAGTTCAAGGCCAACCTGGTCTACAGAGTGAGCTCCAGGCCAGCTGGGACTTAAAGGGAGACCCTGTCTCAAAAATACCAAAAAAAGAAACAATAATAATTACAAGTTTCATAAAGATGCTAGATATCTAAGGAGATAAGGCTTGGCTGGCCCTCTCAGATAATCAGTGAGAGGTTGCTGCCACCATCTATATGGTGGTGGCTTTCCTGTGTTTTCTTCTTCTTCTTCCTCGTAACTTCAGTCCAGAACTTTAATTCCTCTGCAGTGGTATAAATATGATTGGTCCTTGGTATTCTCTGACCTCAGCAGGTATTTTGTGTTAAAGTTTGTGGTTTGGAGGGTTGCCTAAGCCAATTATTCATGTGGGTACCTGTCCTAGCTTGCTTCTCCATATTTGTGACAAAACACTATGAACAAAACCAACTTGGGGAGGAAAAGGTTTATTTGGCTTACAACTCCCTTGTCACAGTTCATTACTGAGGGAGCCCGAGGTAGGAAATTAGGGTAGGAACCTGGAGGTAGGACCTGAAGCACAGGCCAAGGAGGAACACTGCTCACTGGCTTGCTCCCTTGGGCCATGATCAGCTTTTTTATACAGAACAACACCACCTGCATAGGGTTGGCACTGCCTACAGTGGACTGTGCCCTCCCACATCACTAAGCGATCCAGAAACTACCCCACAGACATGGCCACAGGAGGTAATTTCCCAACAGAGGATCCCTCAACCCAGGTGTGTCAAGTTGACACTAAAGCTATCCAGCACAGGGACCCCTTGGAATCTAATGTCAGCCTTCACTAGGTATTAGACTCTACTTTCCCTGAAAGGGTCCAATACATCTTCAACCATATAGTCACTTAGCTGATCAGCCTTTCTCTGTGTAGTGTTCTCTTATGCTGAGTCAGTATTTCCTTTAGCCAATTTAGCTGGGAAAAGTTAACTCTCCAGAGTCCATACCTGGCCCCATCTGATCTACAAATAAAACTGCACAAGACCTGTGCAAATCCAGGCTAGACAGGTGTCCAGTATGGATGAAGGAGGTGGGCAGGAAGCCCCAGGCCTATCTGAGGATCTATTGTCATTTGATGGATGCTGGGAGGGGACTCAGTTTTCCATAATGACCAGACTCCAAGGGATAAGCCAATATTCAAGAGCATTTAGAAAACAGATTAAAGTTCAATCGCTCTTTTTAAAAAGACAAATAATAACAGAGAGGATGAAGTGGGGATTAGTAAGGGAGAACAAGAGGGGAAAAGATAATCTGAATATGATCACAATAAACTGCATGAAATTCTCAAATCCAAATAGAACTCCTGAAGGCCCATTCGATGGATGGGAGGAACTCTTATGGGGTACAGTACACATAGCTGAGTACTTATGGCTGGAGAGGTTATAAACACTAGTGAAAATCATACTTCTGTCACTTCTCTAGACCAACATAATTTCTTACTATTTTCTAGACAAGTACACATATTTAAAGACAAGTATACCTTTCACCACTCATCAAAGAAGCTTATTTTTCCAAAAGGTGGAGACTATTACAAAGTTTCACAACTGGTCAAATTCAGAGAATAAGTGACTGTGAGGTACCCAGGCTTAAGTGACACATCTACAATGCAAACTCTATACCTAAGGCTCAAGAAACTTTGTAGAAGAGGGGACAGAAAGGATGAATAAACCAGAGGGACAAGATACCAGGTGCAGTTTATTGCATCCTGGACATGATAGGAAAGCGGTGCCAATGAAATCTCCACAGTATGGTAACATAAGGAGATCTGCATACTGACAAAACAAGTTGATAGGCCAAAGTACATGAGGGGGGGGGAGGATATCAGGATAAGGTCCCACCTCCAGATGAAGGGCTACAGGCACCCAAGGGATGCTGAGGGATGGAGAATGAGTTTTCTCCAGGGACTAGCTCACTGAAAGGTTATTTAATCTTAAGTGGGCATACATAAAAACAGGTACACATTATATATATATATATATGATGTTTATTTATAAATGTATATATCTATATATAACAATAACAGTCAAAGAAGAGAACAAAAATTGACTAGGGGGAACATGGGAGCCATTGGTGAGGGACTAGGAGAGATGGAAATAACACAAAGACAGTGTTTATGTATGAAATGCCCCAAAACAAAAAATTAAAAATGGAAATAAAACATTTTCACTTTCCACTCTCCCTTCCCCTTCTTGAGAGGAGGTGCAGCTCCTGTACTGGCCGTTCTCCGTTCTTCCCAATTTGTTAATGATCATAGGCTTTATTATTTTCATCTTCCACTTGCTTTTTATTTTACTTATTTACAAATCTAATCCACTGTTTTCCACTCTGTCCTCCCAAAAGCTCTAAGAATTATAGTCTAAAGGTGTGGGGGTTGGTGATGGCG
Organism: Rhizomys pruinosus; assembly: GCA_009823505.1. NCBI lineage: Eukaryota > Metazoa > Chordata > Mammalia > Rodentia > Spalacidae > Rhizomys > Rhizomys pruinosus. Next base: position 2,553,402 of record VZQC01014532.1, read on the forward strand.
AGAACTTCCAAACCAGCTTTTACATACCTCTTTGAAAACACAGAAGGGAGAGCCTAACTTCTTGTTTTGATATCTGTGATTGGTGGCTGCTGTGCCGGGAGGAGGAAGACGAGTTGAAATAGAAACAGGGCCATTTGGGCACTCCGCTGCATATGGTGCATGCATGAAAGCAGAGCGCCTGATGAACCGTTTATCACTGAAAACCTGTGCTCCCGAAGATGTCGGGACTTTAATTAGCTATTGATCATTTAGCAAGAGGTGAAGCAAGATTAGGAAAGTCACATTGGGACCCAAAACGAAAGAGACAGACCTTGCCCCTAGCATGCTTTGAAGTAAAGAAGACTGCCAAGAGAAAGTGGGAACAACGGCCATTTACCTCACTAAAGAGGCTTCTTAGAAAGTCCTTGAGTTTATTTCTTTAAAGTTAACATCTTTTTTTTTTTTTTTTTTTTTTTTTTTTTTTTTTTTTGAGACAGGGTCTCCCTGTAGCTCTGGCTGTCCTGGAACTCACTCTGCAGACCAGGCTGGCCTTGAACTCACAGAGATCGGCCCACCTCTGCCTCCCATGTGTTAGGATTAAAGGCGTGTACCACCATGCCAGGAACATTAATGTCTTTAACATCCTAAAGAAAGTTATAGTGGCAACCATAGCTGATTTTCCTTTTATGTGTATATAAATAAGTTAAATGTTTTTCCTTGGGTTTATTAATTAAGAAATTATGTAGAACCTCCTGTTTCATATCATTGATAAAAGTACAAAAGCTGGGGCTGGAGAGATGGCCTAGTGGTTAAGAGGGCTGACCGCTCTTACAGAGGACCTGGGTTCGATCCCCAGCACCCACATGGCGGCTGAGAACCGTCTGAAACTCCAATTCCAGGAGAACTCCAGTTCCAGGGGAATCCAACACCCTCTTCTGACCTCCGCAGCATTGCACAACACGGGTGCACACACTTGCATGCAGACAGTACATTCATACACATACAGAAATTAAAAAAAAAACTACAAAAGCCTTTCAGATCTGCTCAAGTGAGATGTCTTATTCATTATAGTGAGTAGCCTGAATATAACTAAACATACAAACATCATGATTATTAATTTTGAAACTAAAATATATCTTAGAATCTCAAAAGAGAACTTGACATTCTTTACTTTTAAGAAAAGTGAACCAATGATATGTTATTGGTGCTGTTAAGAGAAAATACTTTAAATTCTGCATTTCAAATGAACAAATATTTTGCAGAGCTGTATGTAACCAAGAGAAGAATAAGAATCCAATGTATGAGTCTCTGGAGATGCCACAGTTGGCTAAGTGCTTGCTACATAAATATGGGGACCTAATTTCAGATACTCAGCTCCCAAGTAAAAACCCAGGCAAAGCAGTATACGCCTCTAATCCCAGTAAAGGACTCAGAGACAGAAGGACAGTTGGTACATGCAAGCCAGTCATTCTAGTCCAATATGTCATCTCCAGGTTCAGGGAGAGACCCTGTGCTAACAAATGGGGTGGAGAACAATAGCTGAAGACACCCAGTGCAGACCTCCATCCTCTACAAGCGCTTGCACACATGTGCACATGACAATACACATGTGTACACACATGTACACATGCATGTGTACACATACACAAGAAATCCAATGGAGATCCTCTCTCCAGTTTTACAATGTCAGGTGGAATTGGGCATGGAACTGACAGTGTGCTAAATGTCTGCCATGACCCAGTATTTGTTAGAAATGGAAATGTCTATAGTTAAATGACAGATGTGGCCAAACAACTGTTGCTATTTCTGAGAGTCTATAATTGTGATGAGCCATTGTTAATAAATAAACAAGTCTTGGTAGCTGTGACATATCTTTACATTTCTTGGTTATGGGTGAAAGTAAAATCTTAATTATTCCATACACCTACTAAGTGGATTGTTGTGTATTTGAATTTCCATAGCTTCCTACAGTTGCAATTCCTGCCTGCTACCCAGCTACCCATGAGATTACAAGACCTCTTCTTGTACATCCTCCATGCAATGTGAACTTGCCAAAGTCACCAGAAGCAGGATGAATCACTCACAGGCAACCCAGTACTGGTACATTTGATCTCAGTTATGTCTTCAAAAAGCTTATAGAATACTAAGCCAGGTATGGCAGTGTAACTGGAAGTCTGAGGCAGGAGGACGGCTGTGAGTTTGAGAGTAGCTTATGTGTCAAGACCTGGTCTCAAGAAACCAACAGTGGCCGGGTGTGATGGCTCATGACTTTAATCTCGACACTCAGCAATCAGGGGGCAGATGGATCTCTGTGAAATTGAGGTCACCTTGGTCTACATAACACAACTTGGTCTACATAGCAAGTTGCAGGCCAGCTGAGGCTACCAAAAGATCCTGTTTAAAAAACAAAAAAAACTCAATGAGTAAGAGTGCTGGTCTCCAAGCCTGACAACCCTGGCACCCACAGAGTGGAAGGAGGGAACCAGCTCCCACATTTGTCCCTCAGACCCTCACATCACATGCTGGCATACGATATCCCCCCAAACCCAAATGCATAAATAAATGTAACACAAATAACATTTAAGAATGTAGTGCTCTCTAAATAGTGAATTAAAGTAGAAACAGGCACAATGCTCACACCCCATTCTGTGCCAAATAACTAAAAAAGAGAAAGCCATCCATCATTTGATCTGAGTGGGTATGTCCCAGGATGCTGCAAATTGAGGCAGAGTACAACAATCTAGTACATGTCTAGTCATCACTCCTTTAGAACATGTATTTATTGTCTATCCTGTGACAAATCCTACCTCTAGCATCTTATTTTCTCACACACTCCATAAACTTAACCTAGAGTCTGAAAATCAGAATTATGTGGATACCAACTAATGATATTGTACAAAGTATACAAAAGAAAATTAACGTTATAAATATGGTTAGAATTTTCAGATAAATGGGAAAACAGGAGATTATTGCATTCATTTACAAAGGTGTCAAGAAGCCTTCACATCTACTAGAGTTATGGTTATCAAAACCTGGCCTGAACAAAAGAGTAACAGAGAAACAGAAAATCCTAATTGCTTATTGTGAATGTAGAAAGTCTAGAATCCTTCTACACTGTTAGTGCTTTTGAGGGACTGAGTGAATTGTATTCCCCCAAATTCATGTGCTGAAGCTCTAACTCAAATGTGATTCTGTTCAAAGGTATGGCTTTGGGGGGATAATTATGCTCAAAGGAACATGGATTCATAATGATATGGTCCTAATTCTATAGGATTAATGGTCTTGTTAGAAAAATAGGAGAGTTCTCTCTTTTCCTTCCTCCCTCCTTCCCTCCCCCTGTAATAAAACATGCTGAGAAGGAAACGGTTCAAAAAGTAGGGAGAAAGTTCCCAGAAATGGAGCTTGTCAGGCCCTTGACTTTATACTTCCCATACTCTGAAGCTATGAAAAAATGCCTAGTGCTTAATATACCAAGCCTTTGGTATTTGTTATAGATCTCTGATCCAGATAATGTAGTCAGAATGTGAAATATTGCAGTCTCTATTGGAAAACTGTATAACAGCTACTCAAAAAATAAATAAATAAAATTACTATTTGATCCAGCAATTGTACTTCTTGGTATCTGTTCAAACAGCTGAAAGCAAAGTACTGAAGAGAAAAATATGTGTGCAGACATCTTTGTAGTAGTGTTGTGCATAACTGCCCAAAGAAAGAAGCCCTCCATTAACAAATGTTAACAAGGGTGTGGTCTACACAAACAAAGGAGCTAACCAAACTTAACAAAGGAAGGAAATCCTGATGACTGGTACAAAGTGAATGACGCTTAAGAACATGCAATAGAATAAAGCAGTCACAGAAAGAGAAATTGTGCACTTGGCTCATACAAGGCACCTTGAGGGCTTAAATTCATAGCAGGAGAGAAGAGCATAGTGGCCACCAATGGCCGAACAGAAACATGGGGAACTACCGTCGATGAATACGGAGTTTCAATTTTCTGAGACAAAAATGTTCTGGAACTATAGAGCACAACAACATAAACGTATTCAGTGCTACTGAATTATACACTTGAAAATGAGTAATAGCGTCAATTTGTTCTAAGTGTACTTTACTAAAATTTTTAAATAATTGATAAAGGGTTGGCCAGAATATTTTTTCTTGGGAATGGCCATTTAATGCACCAAGAACTTTTCTAAAAATTGTAAATATCATATTTTCTGGTTAATATTATTATGGTTTGTATTCTTTTATATTTTTTGATATTTTTGAGGTTTGTATTCTTCTAAAGAGTATATTTTTTATTTTTAATTACGTGTATGATGAGGGAGGCAGGCATGTGCATGTGAGTGTGCAGGTCACTGCAGAAGCCAGAAAAGGCCGTGAGAACCCTTGGGGGTGGAATTCCAGGTGGCTGTGAGTTATCTGATGTGGTATTGGGTACTATCACTCTTAAACCAATGAGCCATCACTCTAGCACATATTTTTTGTTGATTTTGCTTTTCTGTATTTTGAGGCAATCTCACCCTGAGGCCCAGGCTGGCTTCAAACTCCTATTAATTCTATAGCCTCCACCTCCTACTGCTACAATCATGGGTGATGCCAGCCCCAAGAAACACCAGTTTTAAGCCCAATCAAGCATTACTCCAAAGATCCAATAATTCACACCTGCATGGACACTGATATCCCAAAGTCTCCAAAATAATGAATTGTCCTTTCCATATTTTGCATGTTTAAGGAAATCATGTTTATTTTTTATGTGGATGGAACTGAGAGTTTGGGAAAGTCAGTCATGGGACACCTTCCCAGCAGGAAATGAAGCACAGCCTTCTGCACTGTGTGGGTGTCTACAGCCTTTGGATTTATATCACAGTGTATGTTTCCAATCTATGTGCATCAGCAGGCACTGTACCACAGTATCCTGTTGTGCTGAAGATTTCAAAGCATTTTATGAGTAACAATTTCCTGAGATTCTGGCCTCTGGTTTTTCTTACAGAATAGCATAAGCCTCATCTGGAGGGTACGAAAGGAACATGGGAAAGAATTTTCATTCCTGTCTAGGGGTAGGCTAGGATGTGAAAGGTATGAGAGAAAGAAAAGAACCAAGGTGACCCTCCTTTGTCCTCAGGAGTAATTCATGAAAACAATGTAATATCATAATATGATTTATTCTGTCATTTGATAATGCTAAATCACTGTAAGTCCTTGAACACATTAGCGTCAAAGAATGTAAGCATGCTATGAACATTTGCCATGCACTGGGACCTGTAAAGGAAAGATGGAGTTCAAAGCAATAAACTGGGGCTGGGGGGATGGCTCAGCAGTGAAGAGCACTGGCTACTCTTGCAAAGGACCTGGGTTCAGTTCCCAGCATCTACATAGCCACTAATAACCATCCATAACTCCAGTTCCAGGGCATCTGATACCCTCCTCTGGCTGCTACGGGCATTAAACACTCATGGTTCACTTACAGTCATGCAGGCAAGTTCTCATAAAATAAAATAAAATAAAATAAAATAAAATAAAATAAAATAAAATAAAATAAAGAGACAAACAAAGTTTTTGATCTAAAAGAAATTCCCTTCCCCTTTACTTTTCTGTTGGGGAGGAGGTCACACAAGTGCTGCAGTTTAAATTCGTTATAACACAGTAGTATGGTGGTAGATTCAGGCCTATATCTCTTGATTATCTCTCAGGACTCTGAGTGTTTACTGAGCTGAGGTTCTAGTGTCAGCTCATAGTCTTCTCTGAGGTTACTGGTGTTGCAAATGTTAACCTCTCAAACTTGTTGGATGCAGATACTGCTGCCTGGCTGCTTAGGCCAGCCCCCAGCACCAACATGCTGTTCTCTAGCCTTGCCTTATAGATAATTTGATTTCTGAAGCTAGAATCAGAGAAGATTCTGTCACTCTCATGGTGCCCCTCTCACTTCAGAAAAACACTGTACCTTTCTAGGTTTGTGTGCTCAAGTCTACCAGCAGATCACACACTCACACACACACACACACACACACACACAAATCCAAAGGCAGCTGACATGTGACTCTGATCATATTTGTGGTGTTTCTTTCACCTTATAAAGAAATAGAGTAATATCCAATAAAATCCAAATGCTCTGCCTGACCTAAGGAGAATAAGTAAGACAAGACCCTGGGGTTGGAGGTGGGAATCTTTGGAATCTACTTTAAAATGTTTTCTGCCACAGCATGCATACAGTGAAGAGTGGTACATACACAGAGAAGGTATAACACTAGTTACTTTGCACATCTTACAGAGAGAGAGAGAGAGAGAGAGAGAGAGAGAGAGAGAGAGAGAGAGAGTTATTTTTCTTCACACAATCCATCATGGTGGGGAAGGTGTGGTAATGGGAGCTTGAAGTGTCTTGTCACATTGCATCCACAGTTAAGAGACAGAGAGAGGCTGGGTCTGGTGGCCTTTAAACCCAGTACTTGGAAGCAGAGGCAGGCAGATCTCTGAATTCAAGGCCAGACTGGTCTACAGGGCGAGTTCCAGGCCAGCTGAGGCTACAGAGAGACCATGTCTCAAAAAGACCAAAAAAAATAATAATAATAATAAAGAAAGAAAAGAAGGAAGGAAGGAAGGAAGGAAGGGGGAGAGAGAGAGAGAGAGAGAGAGAGAGAGAGAGAGAGAGAGAGAGAGGAGATGAATGCTGGCATTCAGCTTGCACTTTTTATTTTATTCATACTAGAACCACAGCCTATGGGTGGTGCCACCAACACTGAGATGGGTCACTTTCCTTCCTCAGTTAAACTTCTGGGGAGACTTTCTCATAGATACACCTTAAGATATGTTTCCATGGTAATTCTAAATCCAATCAATTTGAAAAAGGAGATTAAATATGACAGATAGCATTTCAAAATAGTATGTTTGGGAGCTAGAGACTCAGGATTTGGTAAGGGGCTTTTGGTGGGCTTGGAGGATTTAAGAAATCCTAGAGAATATGGGGCCTCTGAGAGGTCTTAGAAGATTAACAAGAGTGAGGTGGGCAAAGAAGGTTGAGGTAGGTATGGAAGGACATAGATTATATATATAGGAGAACTCATGTCAATTAAATATTCATTAATCGAATATACACCCGTGTCCCTCTCCCACCCCTCCCCCTTCCCAATTCACCATTTCAGTCCGTTTTCTAATGCAGTCTTTCTGTCGTTGTTCTTTTACTATGCATCCCTCTCCACGAGAAATATTTATATCTGGGTTATTGGTACTAGCATCCACATACGAGGGACACCATTTGTCGTTTGTTTTTCTGGGACCGTGTTACTTCACTTAACATAATGTCTTCTAGCTCCATCCGTTTACCTGCAAAGTTCATGATGTTGTCCCTCTTTACCGCTGTATAGAACTCCATTGTATACATGTACCACATTTTCTCTATCCACTCATCAGTTGAGGGGCACCTGGGCTGGTTCCAGCTTTTTGCTATTGTGAACAGAGCTGCAATAAACATAGCTGTGCATGTATCTTTGCAGTAAGATGTGTCTTGTGGGTATATACCCAGGAGTGGTATGACTGGGTCAAATGGGTGTGTGGGTTTATTTGTGTGTAAGGTGCTGGTGTGTGTGGGGGGGTTTTTTTTTGTTTTAGTGATGTGGGGGGTTGTCTTTTTTGTTCGTGGTGGTTTGGGTGATGGTAGGGGATATTACTGGGGGTGGTGGTGTGGGTTGGGGTGTGTGTGTTGGGGGGTCTGCTGAGTATCTTTGCGTTGGATTTGTAGGTTTTTTGGGGTATTGTATTAGTGGTGTGGTATTGGGGTGGGGTAGAAATTGCTGTTGTCCACATTTGTTTTACATAAAAGATGTAATAATAACTTTGGGATTGGCACACAACACATTCTCTATAATTTCTCTGTGTACAGTATCACTTGTGAGCCATCGCTACCTATAAGATGATTTAATGTAAAAATTAAGTTTGCTTCCCAAGTTTTATCAATTAGTCACCCAAAACAGCATGGTGAATGATTGATGAAATCTGTGCCTTATTCTACCCTATAGATATGTATCAATACAACTGTTTCTGGGACTCATGGTTAAAAAAAAGGGGGGGGGGATACAGAAGACATGAAACCGTTGCGTCAAAAACCTTGCAATTCAAAATCTTAAAACTAACTACGAGAAAAGATTTGTTGTTCCAACAGGTCAAAATGTCACCAACTTAACGGCTGAGAAAGAAAAATACAGCTTTGCCTTGAGTAGATGTACCACCATAAGTGCCAACTGAAAGGTTAGCCGGCGGAACACTGAAGGGAAGAAAAGCCATCAGATTGCTACAAACACGAATCCCTCTGTGGATCTACTTGTAACAACTAATTAATGAGTCCTAACGAAAACTTACCTTCTAGGTGCCGCAAAGGTTTAATACGAGAGAACTTTCTTGCCTCCCCACAAGAACAAGAGAAATATGATGATGATGAGGGTAGTTCTCCAACTGTAAATTGGAGACAACTATTATAGAGAGAGATCGAAAGGTTTTCCTGGACAAACCTCAGCCCATGAAAGGAAACAGCCAGATTGAGCAGAGCCCAAGACAACAGCTCCAGAGAAAGTAGACTGTTTTGCTTCTCATTCACTTGTGCCCATTTTCTAAGCCAGGGAACAATCTGCAGAAGAGGGGTGTGGTAAGAATGTAAGGGCTGCGATTGGGGTGAATGGTAAAACTACAGCAATATAGCCTGGACACTCATTGATCACCTTGATTGAACATACAACCCCCCCACGCCCCCCACTGGATGGTGGGGGCTGCGGGGGTTTTGGGCACAACACGCCTGGCAAATTGGTTACATGAGGGATGCTTGTAAACAAAATTATCACTTATTGCTAAAAAATGAAAAAAAAAAAA
>VZQC01014532.1:2562785-2810285 GCA_009823505.1 Rhizomys pruinosus
AAAAACTGAGAGAAAGATGCAGGACAGTTATGGCAGAATGCATGATCTGGGGTGGGGCGGGGTGGGATGAGGGGGGAAGGGAAAGGGAAATATGCCTGAGCTGAATTGGAAAATGATGTATGAAATACACAAAGCATCAATAAAAAAAAAAGAAAAAAAGAATATATATAGGAGAGAGAGAGAGAGAGAGAGAGAGAGAGAGAGAGAGATACAGAGAAGCACACAAGCTACAGAGAGCAGTGAGTATAAGCTTCCTAAGGCTGCTATAACAAAGTAGCACAAATTTGTGGCTAAACTAGCAGAGATGACTTTTTTCATTGTTATAGCAGACAAAAAATTGAAACCAAGATATTGGCATGGGTGTGTTTTCTGAGTGTCTGGAGATGAGGAAGCTTTCTTTCTTTAGCTTCTCTTCTTCTTCTTCTTTTTTTTAGACAGGGTCTACCTGTAGCCCTAGATAGTCTGAAACTCACTATGTAGACCAGGCTAGCCTTGAAATCACAGAGATCCACCTGCCTCTGCCTCCTGAGTGCTGTGATTAAAGGTGTGTGCCACCACTCTCAGCTACCTCTTCTTGTCTCATGGTTGCTGTGTCCCTTGGTTATCTTTGTCTTATAGATGCATCACACTACTCCATTCTCTTCCTCTCTTCACTTGCTATTCTCTTCTGGGTGTCTGTATTCAAATTACCCCTTTCCAATAAAGACTCCAGTTATTGGATTCAGGCGCACTCTAAATGCACCATGACCTCTCCAAAATTTGTTTTATCTGTACAACCTTAATTCTAAAATAGAGCTCACACCTACAGAATCTGGGTGGTGATAATAAATTCAAGTATCTTCTGGTCGTAGGGACAAAATTCTGCTGATATTTACAATAAGAGGAATAGAGAACACAGGAAAGATACAAATTAGAAAGTAACCTCTGCCTTTTCAAACAGAACTTAAAAGTATACTTGGTCAGTAGAGTTGTATCAGAAGTCAGATTTTTAACACCTGGTGGAGAGCAGGAGGTAAAAATTAATACCATGGAAATCCCAGACTTAGAGTATGGAACCATGTATGATGTCAAGATCAAGGTCAAGATAAAGGCTGATTATTTATAAATGAAAAAGAAACACAAAGATGGGGATTATTAACAGGAATGTCTTTTTGAGAATGCTTGCTCATTGAGGGAAACCCATGTTTTTAGTATTCTTCATGAATTGGACTATGAGGATAAGAGAAGGACAATAATGTTAGCAGCATCATTTAAAAATATTTCTGAATAGCTGGGTGTGGTGGTGCATGCCTTTAATCCTAGCACTTGGGAAGCAGAGGCAGGCGGATCTCTGTGAATTCAAGGCCTACTTGGCCTACATAGTGAGTTCCAGGCCAGCTGGGACTAAAGGGAGACCCTGTCTCAAAAATACCAAAAAAAACAACAAAAGAAAAAAAATATTTCTGAGCATAATGTGGAAAAGAAATAACAAAAGAAAAAGAGCACTCTTTGAAGTTGGATTCTCCATGTGCCCTGTGTGCCCAGAAGGCATCTGCATTGCAGGTTCTCTGTGTGGTTAGATCCAGCTACAGGCTTTTGCTTTCAGATGGGGCCAGGGCTGGCTACTTAATTTCCAGGATCCAGTACCAAATATCACTATTTACAAAATGAAAAAAAAAAAAAAAAAAGACATTATACCCTTTGGCTACAAGGTGTACTTGGAGTGAATGAGGAAAGCCTTGGGTTCCCAGCATCTTATCCTATGAATCTATGTGTAGATGTTCACCCCTGACCTGGCTTGTGCTCTTGAGTAGCACTCCCAGCAGGGGCCAACATTTGCATGGTTGATGTAAATGGCTCAATGGATCAGAACCTATTTCCAGTGTTAAATTTGTAATGACAGGTGAGTTCATCCATAAACAACACTTCCAAGTCTCTGTCACCTTCTTTAATGACCCATCAGACTTCACCTATAAAATACAATTAAAAAGACAAAGTTAAAAAGAAACTTGAGATAGTATGTGGAGAATAATAAACCCTAATTGTGGAATCTGCCTCCTGACCAAGCGAGCCTTTGTGAACGAACTTGTCCCATGAAACTGGTTCCAGCCAAGGTAAGTGTGAGGTGTGTGAAGAAGTGAGTTAGGATATTGCTTAGATGTTGTTAATGATACCATTTATAGGTTCTGGGTTGGGCACAGAAGGAAGACAGGTCACAAAAGACCTGAAAGAGGGGAAAAAGAGGGATCAGGCCCTAGCAGTTGCCATGCAGTTTAAATGCACGTGGACTATGAGGTAAGGAAGAGCTACAATGCTAGGAAGTTGTGATCTAACATCCGACACATTAGTGGCCATGGTACAAGAAGGGAAAATGGAATAAAAAGAAAACACTTCTTGTTTGTGTCAGTGAAGAAGTCTTGAGGATGCACATCCATGGACCAGGCAGTCCTCTCCTCCTCCTCCCCCTCCTTTCTTTTCCTGGCTCACATCTGCTCATGCAGAACATGGAGAAAATCAGGAAGAGAATGTACTCCTGATGGCTTCATAGCCTTGCTGTTCCCAACCGTGTCATATGCCTTCCAAAACCCACCTACGCGAATCATCACTCTGTGTGAGTTGAGCAGGAAGAAGCTGCCCCCAAGGGCAAGCATCACAGAGCTGCTTTACTTAATTCCAAAAAGAATTCACAAATGCGGTATCAGAGACACACCAATGCAGCAATTTGTTATTTCTGTGACCTTTTTAAAAAAAAAATCTCTAAAGGCAATGCAGAAATTTAAAAATGCATAGTCAATGTAGCCTGTGTATTTATAAAAACAGAAAAATGCTTTTAAACTCTTTAAACTGTAATGCAGTACCTTACAGTCATATAAATACTTAGTGTTTAGAAAGCAGGTGGGAGCGCAGGCAATATTATCTCCTGTTATGTTTGTATTAAATTTGTTTGGGCTGGGGCTGGAGAGATAGCCTAGCGGTTAAGAGCGCCGACCGCTCTTACAGAGGACGCCGGTTCGATCCCCAGCACCCACATGGCGGCTAAGAACCGTCTGAAACTCCAATTCCAGGAGAACTCCAGTTCCAGGGGAATCCGATACCCTCTTCTGACCTCCGCGGCGTTGCACGACACGGGTGCACAAACTTGCATGCAGACAGTACATTCAAACACATACAGAAATAAATAAAATTAATAAAAAAAAATTTGTTTGGGCTATACTTGATAGATATCTCATGTAACAAATATCTCTAACTACAGAGAAAATACGTGAGTTTCACTATGATTCTTTTAGGACACCTTCTGCCATAAAATTTGCAAGATGCTCAAAACATTATCTGAACAAGAGCGTTAAATAAAAGGCGACAGTTGGGAAACTTTAAGAAATAAATGAACCTCACACTAGAATCTCTGTGTGCCTTCACAATTTTTATGAAAAGCAGTATGCCCTATCAAGCTTCCATTAAAATTTGTATTTTGTATTATACAATTACTTTACTGAGATCCAAAGTCCCATTTAAAATCAGTTCTATAGAAGGTTAAAGTGGAAAGCATATGTTAGAAGCACTGGAGTTCTGTTGCAACATGATTTGTGAGTTGAAGCAGAACCTTTTCAAGGCAGAAAGTGAGTCCTAGAGGGGCCCCAGTGAAGACGGCTTTCTTTATTGCAGGAGTACGTGAGTTGTACCTGACATGTTCCCTTGATAAGAGTATTTGCCCAGCACACACAAAGACCTGGGTTCAATCCCCAGTACCATATATACCAGGTGTGTTAGCACACACCAAAATCACAGCACTAGTAAGGCAGACCAGGAGGATCACAGGTTCAAGATCATTCTCAGCTATATAAGTGATTTTGAAGTTAGCATGGGTGCGATGAGACCCTGTGTCCAAAAATAAAAATGAAAACAAGGCTGGTTCAGGGAAAACATTTCCAAACTTGTGAAAATTGTGACTCTATAGAGTTGAGATGATTTTGCAAGGAGCCTCTGGCTTTTCAAAGTATATCATTACGATTCAAAGTCAGGCTTTTCACCTACCAGGGGTGAGAAAGATCGATCAAATCATCTGACACTGGGGCTGGAGAGATGGCCTAGCGGTTAAGAGCGCCGACCGCTCTTACAGAGGACCCGGGTTCGATCCCCAGCACCCACATGGCGGCCGAGAACCGTCTGAAGCTCCAATTCCAGGAGAACTCCAGTTCCAGGGGAATCCGAGACCCTCTTCTGAACTCCGCGGCATTGCACGACACGGGTGCACAGACTTGCAGGCAGACAGTATATTCATACACATACAGAAATAAATAAAATAAAAAATTAAAAAAAAATCATCTGACACTAGGCGTTTAAGTGCAACTGAATCCTTTTCAACCATTCCAGTGGCTCCAACCAGGCAATGAATTTGCATCTTTGTACCATTTGATGGCCTGGAGTTCTTAATTACCAAACAAATGGAAAGTTGTTGCCTGCTGCTGACAGCTCCTCTGTGTATCATTCTTCATAGAACATGAATGATTAATGGAATTTTCCCAATACAGTCAAAGTTGTTTACTGATGGAATTAGAGCTGAAATTGGCACATCCTAGTGGGAAGACTTTTGCTATTATGTCACAGTCCTGCCAAGCTTTCCAGATGAAAAGGAGAAAGGATTTATTATGGCTGAGAGTGGTTGTGGGCAGTTCTGGGTTTGGTGAAATTGGCTTTTATTTATTTGCTGCTGTGTTAAGGGAAAGTCCTGGCAGTTTCAATTTCTCCTTTTGACCTTTGAGCATCATTGGCAAGGATTTGTTCATGAAGTAGTAAACTAGGCTAGCTAGTCAGCAAGGATGAGTGATATCTACATGGGGCCTGTCTGAGCCACATCTCTGGAAGTCCCCAAAATGTCCCAGCAGAAGCTCAAGGTTGGTTGTCAGGGCATCAGGAAAGGGTGTTGATCCTGCGCTTCCTGGAGAGTTGTGATCTTGTTGACAAAATCTTTCTGGTGGTTTAGATAAAGAAACATTTTAAATAAGAAAAATGGGTCCCATATAAAGCATAACAAGCCAGGCATAATTAAGGAGAATCCTTCCCCTCTAGACCAGTTTCCTCTCAAACTCTGCTGACCCACAGGCTTACAGGCCTCTCGTTGTGCTCTGGGGGACTCCACCCACTATCTGCAGAGCTAACACTCTGGCCCACTCCCATTCTTCTGTTCTTCAGTCACCTGACCATTTCCCTGACAAATATCAAGGTAAGCTTTTTTTTTTTTTTTTTTGCTCTTCCCAAGCTTACAAACACTCCTCTATCTTTAATTATTTGCTGGAGTTAACAGCGACCTTTGTAGCATGGCAGCAAGTAAGAAATTAACAGTGCAGTGTTTCTGACACTTGGCTGTGGCTATGCAGATGGCATAGGTGCCTGGCCAGCAGAGCCAGAAATACACTTCATTATCAGGAGATGGCTTGTGAATGCACAGTCATTATTTTCAAGATGTAGAACTTGATCACCCCAAATATACCTTGCATGGACATCATTTTTGGTAATTAATCAATGCTGCCATTTTGGACTGAAGGAAGCAAGCACTGGCAGGATATGCAGGCTCTTAATCACACAGATGAAAGTTGCTGATGTTTGTTATTGGTTTTAATTGAGTGTTATTGGCCCTCTGACTTGAAAATTTTGGCTTCTCTCTGTGAAATTAGTATGTGATGTTAGATCTGAGATTTGTAAATTGTTACTGATCCCATATGATTCAACCTAATGTTACTTTTTTTTCTAGTTTTATGGGAGAAGGGTCTCATGTTGCTCAAGCTAGTTTCAAACTCACCATATAGAAAGCATAACCTTGAACTCTGGATCACCCCACCTCTACATGCCAAATGGTGGGATTACAGGCATGTTGTGTCAAGGTACTTGATTTAGGTGGTCCTGGGGGTCAATCCTAAACTTCAGGAATGCTAGGAAAGCACTTAACAATTGAGCTACATTTCTAACTTTCCTAGTAATACTTCTTAAAGATGAGTTTTCTTTGTGTCTGCTGGAGTGAATATTCCTTTCTGAATACTAAAATGAGTCACAGGTAAAATGCTGAATTTGTAGATAAAATGAATTGGATACAGTCAATCTGCTTAGTTTTCACAGGGAAGAGTTTCAGAGTCAACAACTATTGCACACTAGGTCTCTGATGCTCTGAAGCACTTACACTTGTGAGCAGAAATTACTTTACCTGTGAATATAAATAATACACCTCCATCCACTTAGAAAACGATCTGTCATTGTTGTGTTAAGCTTCAGACAAGAAGGAGCAAAGATTTATAGAGGATAATAACTAATCTGTATGTGATAACCACAACCAAGCGTCAGGTAAGTCTCATGCTGAGTTCATGTTACTGACGTGGGTGGCACTGTGAATAACAGGATATCAGAGTTCTTTTAATTCCAATTGGCACTAAACCCTGCCAACTCCACTGGATATGGCTCTGGGTTGTTTCCTGTTGCTCATTCCAATCAGCCCCAACTGAATGAAATACAGGGGATATTTTGGTATTTTTATGGGCTCTCTCTGGAAGTTCTACAGTCCATCCTCTGCAGATATCTCTGTCTCTGAGCAAGTAGCTGTATCTCTTCACTTCACTTCTTCACACTTCCACCCAAAGTGCCAGGCATCATGCAAGCTTGCAGATGCCAGGGTGATTAGCAGCGAAGCCATGTGGATTAGCCTCCTCCATTAGAATGACATCCCAGCTTGGAGAAGGATGTATGAGTCCTTTCAGTCCATTTCCATCATTATTGGAGACTTACAATCATCCCCTGGGGGAACATCAGGAATAACATCCCCTAGTGTCTCAAATCACCATTGGGGGGTTATTTTATACTACTGACATCTTCCTTTTGCTCTTTCCTACAAATAACTTAAGTGTACCAGGGTATGGCACTCCAGTGTTTCAGAGAGGAAATATTTTACATTTTTTTTCCTAACTCTAATTAAATTCTTTTTGGTCTCTAGCCTTTGACACTGAAACATGGGTTCTGAATGGAGTAAGGTGACTCCACACAAAAAAATCAGGCATAAATTTTGAAACCTGGAAATGTGGCTTCTTCCCTTCAGATACCTGGATTTGATGAATATAATTTATACAGAAGAAAGTAATAATCAAAACACGGCCAACAACACAAAGGTCCATACAATGATTCTTAATGTGAAATCCCCAGATCACACATTGACACCTCCTTGTGTATTTATATATCCCTTTTTCATATCTTCATTAGTCAAATGTAATTATAATGGTTGATGCCCAATTGCAGTAGGATTTTAATGGGGTATATCTGTCAGAACAAAGTAGAGTGCACGGAAGGTAAGTATTTGGTGATTTGGAATATTAGTGTTTCTATATGTTATTTATACTATGGCATAAAACCCATGATACACTGGTAAATATTCCATACTGAGTGCTCTGGACTTTTCTTAAACTGGAACTGACCAAGTTGACTTAGTGCTACACTTAAAGTGTGTGTGTGTGTGTGTGTGTGTGTGTGTGTGTGCAGCAAATTGGAGACCAGAGTTCAACACTCTCCATGGTTCAGCAGCATTGATGGCAGAAAGCTGAGGCCTCTGGAATTAAAAGCCAATGTGTTTATTGCACCTAGGGATTCCATAAAATTTATGAATCAGAAAGAGAGGGAAAGAAGCCATTCTTTGAACTTGTTACTCTCTGTGATAATCAGCTGCTGCCAACTCTGGTTTCTTCTTTCTACTACACCCAGATTTTTTTCAGATGTCCTGAAACTGTAATTTTTCTGTTTTATTTATATACTTGTTCATTTATCAGTATATCTGAAAAACATATGCAAAAATGAGGAATCAAGACAATGCATTAAGCATAAACATTTAGAAAAGATTAGGTTAATAAAACGTCCCATAAGATTAGCTACTCAAAAAATAAAATCTCTATCTTGTTCGTCTGAAAACCAACTTATCCAGTTTCACTAGCCTATCACCTGGTCTTAAGACCACCCCTGAAAAGGTGGGTTCACTTTAAGTTATAGGAAGGTGGGTTCACCTTAATATGCTAAAGAGAATACCAAGTGCATTAATGATGGTAAATTTTTCTTGCTCAGAATCCCGGCAGCTTACTGCAGTTCTTATGAATCTGAGCCACAGACATGTGGCTCTCTGTAAATCCTGGCTACTTTTCTGAAGGATTTTTTTAAAGCACGATCTTTCTCTTTTCTTTTTCATATCCCTTTTCTAAGCATGTATTCCATAATGCACTGGGCTGCCCCAGCTTCTTGTATCTCTTCACTTTTTATCTAGTGCTTCCTTCTCCCTGCCACATGACTGCTAGTCTGCAGTAGGTTTGACCCTCCATCTTGGCTCAGTGAGCTGACATGAAAAATGCCATTGGTAGGTATAATGAAGTAAAGAGGAGGTGGACTTTCCTCTGAGGCAAATTTGGACAACACTCTTGGAAAAATGAATGATGATAAGCTCTGTGAATTTAAGGTTATGTAATCTTGCTGCAACTCAGGTTCCTTACATCTAAAGTAGGAATAAAATAATATCTAATAAAGTTCTGAAGGTTATGTGATCACTTCATAAAGTACTTAGGACAGCACCTGGCAAAAGTTGGAGATTCAGAAGCATTTGGTAAACTCAAAATAAAGTTATGAATTACATGAGAGAATCAGATGTTCATAAATGCTTCTGGGTTTCCTCTTTTTAATGTATGTGCATGTATGTGATCCTGTATAAATATACACATGTACACAAATATATGAGGATAGAAAAATATGCAACAAGGAAGGAATATCTTGACTTTTTGTCAGAAATGTTAACTATAATGTAAATTTTTTTATGACAGAGAAGTAGCTTCTTGTTTTGTTTACAGAGATTACCATAGAGTCAGGATACTTGCTCATTAGTCCATGATCCTAACAAACATTACGTCAGACAAAGGAGTCTTTGCTTTAGCTGTTGATACTGTCTTTCCCAGTGACATGGTTGATTGAGGATTTTGTTCAATTATTGCTATTGAGACTCTCTTAATTGATTTTCTTAGTTTCTTTTTGTTTTTGTAATTTTCATTCTGTGTTTAGAAGGGTCTCTCTGGAGCCACAGGTGGCTTGGGATTTTCTATGTAGAGCAGGTAGGCCTCCATCTCAAGGGGTCTACCTACTTCTGCCTCCTGAGTGCTGGGATTAAAGGTATGTAGTGCTACGCCCATCTTCTCTTAGCTTCTGTAGAAGTTGGGCTTGTAGACTTTCCCAATGCCTAAATAATATGCCAATTCTTTCAATTGTATAATTTATAAAGCAACTGATTATGAAACACAGCTAATCAAGTATAGTTTCATCTTTACTTCTTTGCTACAGTTTCTCAGATAGTTCCTCTGTGAACCTGTAAGGCTGGTTTCCAGGCTTGCCTATTATGGTCATGCTGTGATAGCAACACCTACAGTTCCATGTCATGGAAAAAAAAAAAAAAAACACATGGAGAACCACAGGGACTTTAATTTGATCCAGTCTCTGTGTAGAGCTCACCTTGGTTGGTAGGAGTTAAGGGTGGACACAAAGTGGGGAATGGAAAAGCAAAGGCAGAGAACTCACAATGACCAGGAGATTATCTTTGAATCTGAAATGTTTTATACAAGAAAACCAAACCTAACTTGCAGAAGTCTTACTACTTTAAATATTTAGAAAACACAGATCTACAGACATTACTGAAAAAAAATAAACTCTCAGCACAGCACATTCATATAGCAGCCACTGTGAGCCTCTCAGGTCCACTGGGCTTTTTTATTCGCTTGATGAAAATGTGAAGGAAAGAGGAGAAAACTGATTATAGGAAAGTTACAACCAATCTCGGACTCATCGGAATCCCAGTTGCCATGAAGACAGGAATCCCTTCCAGAACAAAACCTCCCACTGTGTCAGTGGAAGCAAGTTACTGAGCTCATGGTTTCCTCTCACAGGGATGCATGACCTGGTGTTTGTTTTCAATTCACAATGGTAAGAGTAAGTAAGATCTTATACCTGGGGCTGGAGAGATGGCCTAGCGGTTAAGAGCGCCGACCGCTCTTGCAGAGGACCGGGGTTCGATCCCCAGCACCCACATGGCGGCCGAGAACCGTCTGAAACTCCAATTCCAGGAGAACTCCAGTTCCAGGGGAATCTGATACCCTCTTCTGACCTCCGCGGCATTGCACGACACGGGTGCACAAACTTGCATGCAGACAGTACATTCACACATACAGAAATAAATAAAATTAATAAAAAAAAAAGATCTTATACCAGCTACAAAATTTGTATTGGCATATATTAGTTGAACATAATGCTGGCTTTCATAAAGATAATTTTTTTCAAGTAGATCATGTGCTTTGTCCATACTCATATATATCCCACAGGTATATGATTTTTATGGGTCTATATAAACCCTAGGGTCCCTGGGGCAAGAGAACTGGCTGAGTCAGTAAAGTGCTTCCCACCAAAGGACTTGAGGTTGGATTCTGCAGTCACATAAAGAGCCAGTTGTGGTGGCTCACATCTGTAATCCTAGCACTGGGAAGATGGAGACAGGAAGATCCCTGATCTCAATGGGCAGCCAAATCTTGCTGAACTGATGAAATTCAGGTTCAGGGAAAGAAAGTGTCTCCCAAAATGATGTAGTGTGTAATAAGAAGATACCCAGCATTGACCTCTGGCTTACACACACACACACACACACACACACACACACACACACACATGCACGCACATTCGCTGCATGCACAGCAATACACATGCACATACATAAATATGTACAGGTGCATATACCACACACAAATGGGAAAAAAGAGAAGAAAAAGAAACTTGGAGGAAAACAAAGGAGAGAAAATGTGATTATCTCTCAGAGATTGCCTTATTTTACAAACATAATGATCAAGGTGCCTCAATTTTCAAGAAAACAACAAGATTTTATTTTATTTTTCAAGAGAAGTAAGCCTTTATTTCCATGTTTCTCAGATAAAGAAGGCTGAGTTGGTTGTTTTGTGGGAATTAGTCAAAGAGACCAAATCCCATATCCTCATCTGACTCCTCTGACTCTTTCTTGGCTTCAACCTTGGCTGGGGCTGCAGCAGACACAGGATCAGCCACAGGGACAGCAGCCACAAATTCAGATGTATCAGTCAAGAAGGCCTTGACCTCTTCAGCAAGTGGGAAGTTATAATCGGTCTCCACAGACAAAGCCAGAACATGCTTGTACCCATTGATGATAGAATGTGGCACTGAGGCAACAGTCAGTAACCAATCTGCAGACAGATGCTGGTCATGTTGCGGACACCCTCCCAGAAGTGAGAATTCAGAGTCTCCTCTGTGATGTCAAGCACTTCTGGGTTGTAGATGCTTCCGTCGTCAAACACCTGCTGGATGATCAGTGCAAAGGAGAAGGGGGAGATGTTCAGCATGTTCAGCAGTGTGCCTTCGCTGGCTCCCACTTTGTCTCCAGTCTTCTTTATACCTGAAGAAAACTCCATTCTGTATATTTACCACATTTTCTTCATTCATTGGTGAAGGAGCACCTAAGATGGCTTCATAACCCAGCTGTTATAAATCATTCTGAAGCAATGAGCATAATATGCAATATCTTTGTGTGTGTGTGTGTGTGTGTGTGTGTTCCATAAATGGTATTGCTGAGTCATATGGTAGTTCTATCTTTAATTGTTGAGAAATCACTACACTGAGCTCTACAGTGACTGAACTATAACTAGTTTACATTACATTTAACAGTGTATGGGAGTTCCCTTTTCGTTCAATTTTTATAAGCATTTTTTCTTTTTCTTTTTTGCTAGCCATTCTGAATAGACTTGTTTTATTAATTTGTTTACATTTATTTATAAATTTTTTCTGTTGCACACTGGTGTGTTGGGTGCATATATGTCATGATGCACTTTTAATGATCAGAAGACAAGTTTTAGGAGGCAATTCTCCTCTTTCACCATGTGGGTTCCAAGAATTAAACTCTGTTGTCAAACTTGATAGCAAGCATCCCTCCTAGATGAGTCACTCACCACCATTTTAATTGGCCTTTCTCTGATAGGTATTGAATTCTATTTTAATGCTATTTTCCAAGGAACTTCTTTGGTACCATTCTGGACATGTAAGACAAGGGGTCAGATGCCTCACTCTTGTTACTGTACTTCTAGTACTCTGCAAGTGGGACCCTGTTGAGTGGCTGGAAACTCTGCCTTAGTCACTTCATTCTAATGAAGACCTATGGAAGACCCCCACACAACACAATGTACCCATTCCACAGGACTTGAAGAGATCTACTTCCTTCTGTGTCACTGCAGGCCAGTGCATGGGAGGCTCTTGGGAGTGTAACCCTAGTTTGACTCTGCTTTGGAAACATAGTGGTTCAATCTTCACTCAGGATCTCCATTCAGTATCTCTTGTAAGAACTCACAGCTCTTGAATCCCCCCAATGCAATGCTACATAAGATCGAATTTGAATTTGCTATGCTCTGTGAATGGCTGTCAAATATTCACTGCTGAGCTAAGAATGGGAGAAGATTGAGTGAATGCTTTGGATTATTGATTTTCTTATTCACTCAACATTTATAACAATAAGTGATGGTGTGTATTTTTCTTGAGTTCTGCAGTAGTGATATAAGCTCTCTCTGAATTTGTGCTTGACTCTGTGTTACCCATCAGAGTGAAAAATAACTTAAGATAAGCATTTAGGAGACTAGAGCTCTGAGTCTGAATCTGTCTCTCATCATTGGGCCTTGGCTGACTCTTCCCACCTCTCCATTCAGCAGTCTTACCTTGTGAAATGAAGCTATTGAAGTCATTTTTACAAAGATTCTTATAGCTATGACAATCAGTTATCATCCTTATAATATATGTGTTAATGGAATAAGATGTTTATGGGATATATCTATGAATGTATAATACTTATGTACCCTGGACTCAATTCTTGAGATTTAGTGCTAAAACAAGGAAAGAAGGCAGGCAGGCAGGCAGGCAGGCAGGAAGGAAGGAAGGAAGGAAGGAAGGAAGGA
Source organism: Rhizomys pruinosus (assembly GCA_009823505.1). NCBI lineage: Eukaryota > Metazoa > Chordata > Mammalia > Rodentia > Spalacidae > Rhizomys > Rhizomys pruinosus. The sequence goes on from VZQC01014532.1 coordinate 2,575,775, forward strand.
AGGAAGGAAGGAAGGAAGGAAGGAAGGAAAAAAGAAAAAGAAAGCTTTATAGTATCATTAACAGTGCTGTAGCAATATATAAACAGATCTCTGTACTTGTTTACTTGCAGAGTGTAGACAGAAGGACAAATTTCGAAAGTAGATCACCTAGGTCCATGTTCTTCCTGTCCTATGAGTATTTTAAAATATAATTTATTGACTTTTCCTGCATTTCATACATCCACCTTCCCTACCTGAACCTCTCCTATATCCTGATTATAGGACTTCATGAGTTTCTGTCATATATGATAAAGCCTATAAAGTCAAGTTTATGTATCTAGATGTCCATCAGTATGAGTTCATCCTCTGCAGCCTGTTCATCCTGTCTAGCATCACTCCTTAAAGAAGATCAACTCCTCCTCATCAAGCAGAGATAAACTGTCAATAGTTCCTCCGCCAAATAGTGGCCTCCTGCCCATTTCCACAGTTCTGCACTGTTCTTTTGGTCTGATTCAGTTTATATGGGTCATTTGCACTCTGTCAACATTACTGTAAGCTGTAAGTTCACCTGAACAAGGTCTGAGGAGCCTCTAAGACCCTGCTTCCTCATGTACCACCTCCTCTGGTTTTTACAATATTTCTATCCCCTGTTCTGCAATGGTCCCTGAGCCCTGGGTAGGAGAAGTGTAAGATAAGACTCCTGTTCATGGATCCATACTCTGTAGTCTTTTATTCTCTATACTTGGACCATTTGTGTCATTTTGTGTTTTTCCTTCTCTGTTTCATGAGGAAGTTTTGCTGATGAGAGTTGAGATATGCATTAGTATTCTCTCTACCCCTTGTTCTATTCTGTAACACGAAAGTGAGCCTTAGGTGTATAGGTTCCATTGTAGGTATGTTACTTAAGGTTGGGCATCACATAGACACTTACTCTCTGTGTGTGACCAGTTCTGGAACTCTGTAATAGTCTCTTTGTTGCAAAAGAAGCTTCTTTTGCATGAGTGGTGACTAGTGTACAATGACTATCAGCAATTTAACAGTCTCTACATGCTCTGTTTCCTCATCTATAGAACTGCACATTGAATAAAGCTGCCTGCCATGTAGGAATTTCAGCCTCTACTGTGCAGGAATTGTACCCTCTGTGTCTGATTAGGAGCAGAAGATTCACGCTCAGGTTTGTAGGACTCATTTTTAGCTGAAAGTAGAAGAAACAAAATATATAACAAGCACATGCCACTTCTCATATAAACAATAAAAAGAACTATATGTAAGTGAATGCTCACAGGGTGACTTCTAAGTGCTCAATATACAAGGCTGAGTCTTCTTAGAGGAGTAACTACTTTCTCCTCTCATTCAGAGAAGACCAGCTATGGCATTGATTGTGACTGAAAACCAGGACATAAAGATCATGCAATCCAGATTTAAGAATTCTTAATGGCTACCTTGAAACAATAAAAACGTAATAGTACTTTGTATCCCTAAGCACCCAGAGTGATACTAAAAATGAATAAAAATGTATGGAGAGGATAAGGTAGAGCCTTCTTGTTTTGGAGAGAATAGTTCTAGATAATCACCATGGAGGAAGTAAATAAATTATAAAATCATCAATTTACATCTCTCAGCGCCTACATTCTCCAGTTACTAATACAGCCAGTCATTATTGGCAGAAGTTAAAATGGTTCGGTGATATGTTGTTGGGAAAGAGTTTTTGTTGGTTGGTTGGTTGGTTGGTTGGTTGGTTTTGTGAAATCCCAAGGTACTGCTGTTATAGCCAGAATACTGGACTCCCAAAAGATGCACACATCCTAATCTTTGAGCCAATGTATATGTCAGTTTATATCATAAGAGGGGATTGAGGTCTCAGTGAGGTTAAATTTTCTGGTCATCATCTGAGTTTAAGATTATCTGAATAAGCTCAGCTTCATAATAAGAATGCTTAAAGTGAAGGTGATGGCGATGGTGGCAAAGGACTGGGCTAGCTGTTACCGAAAATGGAGGAAAGAGCCTTGAGTCAGGGTATGTGGCATTAGACTTGAAAGAGCAAGAGGGCAGATTCTTCTCAAGGACCTCCAGAAGGGAAACTTATTCTGCCTGCACTTGAACTTAGCCTAGTGAGATCAGTGTTGGACGTCTAGCCTACAGTACTGTGAACTAATAATCTGTATTGTTCAGTGCTGCTGATATTTGTGATAAATTGTTACATCAACAAAAGGAAATGAAATCTATCATCTATGTATGGTGTCATCTATCATCTAATCACAATTTAAAATCAATGATGAAATAGCAATGAGGATGTCCCTCACTCAGTTCCACCCCAGGGAGGAGTGATTAATTACTAAAGAGATAAGTATGAAATAAAAATGGATAGATACAACAGTGAATACATTCACAAAATTAACAAATTAAATCCCCTCACAAATATAGGCCAGTGTAATAGTATGTAGCTCCTAATATGATACAGAAGATACTCACTACAGATGGATAAACTTTACAAAACTTATTGAGCATAAATCTAATTAGTAATTTACATGAAAATTTCTAGCTCATTAGTAATACAGGGTATAGGAGAAAAATAAGTAGAAAATGCAACTGGAAAAACATGAAATGAATTGTAAGTTGGAATCAACATGCCTAGCCCTTTTTTGAAACATAAAAAATAAAATCTTCAAATGTGATTTACGAATTTGAAAATAAATATTAAAAATGTCGCTGGGTGTGGTGGCACATGCCTTTAATCCTAACACTCGGGAGGCAGAGGCAGGCGGATCTTTGTAAGTTCAAGGCCAGCCTGGACTACAGAGTGAGTTCCAGGACAGCTGGGGCTACAGGGAGACCCTGTCTTGAAAAGACCAAAAAAAAAAAAAAAAAAAGTCAGCAGGTAGAATGGAAGCCCACACATAGAATTTCTAAAACTTGATTAGATCTGGTTCAAAAATTAGTACGAAAGATATTTTGAGACAGATAAGAGGAATATTAGACTTCAAATCTAATAGAATTTTTATAGAGACAATAAATAGCATTTACTTAATATGGAAGACTGTCCTCTTTTTTATTTATTTATTTATTTATTTATTTATTTATTTTTATTTTTGTATGTGTATGAATGTATTGTCTGCATGCAGGTCTGTGCACCCGTGTCGTGCAATGCCGCGGAGGTCAGAAGAGGGTCTCGGATTCCCCTGGAACTGGAGTTCTCCTGGAATTGGAGTTACAGACGGTTCTTAGCCGCCATGTGGGCGCTGGGGATCGAACCCGGGTCCTCTGTAAGAGCGTCGGTGCTCTTAACCGCTAGGCTATCTCTCCAGCCCTGTCCTCTTTTTTAAAGATGCACACTTTAGCACTTTTCCCTTGGTAGTTATTTAATATTTAAAGAAAAAGCAAAGAAATGAACTGTGGAAACATGTTTACAATTATTTAATTCTAGTAAAAAATGTACATATATTTATTAGGATTTCATGTCACCTTAATAAACTTGATAGTTTTCCAAATCACTGTTGAAATACAATGGGACATTTTTTTAAATTTTTTTATTAACTTTATTTATTTCTGTATGTGTATGAATGTACTGTCTGCATGCAAGTTTGTGCACCTGTGTTGTGCAATGCTGCGGAGGTCAGAAGAGGGTGTCGGATTCCCCTGGAACTGGAGTTCTCCCGGAATTGGAGTTTCAGAAGGTTCTCGGCTGCCATGTGGGTGCTGGGGATCGAACCCGGGTCCTCTGCAAGAGCGGTCGGCGCTCTTAACCGCTAGGCTATCTCTCCTGCCCCACATGGGATATTTTTAAATAGAGGATTGGTCTAAAAGATTAAAAAGGACTGAAGAATACAAACCAAGTTATCTCCAAGTTACCTGAATTAAAAATCTGACAATTAAATATGACTGATAATTAAATTAAAGAGTTAAAATGCTTAAAAAAAACATTCAGACACTAAAGAATATCAGTAGTACCTCATGTCTGTGTAGCCATTCCTGTATGTTCTACGCTCCAGCAGGCCAGTGAGGGGGTCCCAAGGCCCTTCGGCAAACAGCACCCCAAATGAAAACAGTCAAGCAAAGCCATTACCCAAGAACTCAACAATCAGCAAGAGTTATACAGACTCAGTAGCAATTAAAAAACAAGGACAGCTCAATCCAACATGAATAATGCATTGATAATAGAACCTACTTCTGGGAAACTGCAAATTTCAGCAATCTTCTTCCCTGCCTAAGTAGTATGAGCTTCAAGACATTACTAGGGTTTGTGCAGCAGCCAGCCATTCTGGCACCATACTGGATAAATCCCTACAGCAAACTCCCTTAGCATGCTAATTTCACATTATGAATACCACATGCTTGTAACTCTCCACATCTCATTTAATACCTACCAACACGCATGTTATTTTGTGTCACATGCACAGAAACAGTGTGCAGGAAAGTTCATGGTAAGTTCATGGTCCTTTCAGAGAACCTCCACTCCTGGCCACTGCATCAGATGTAACTGTGAGAAGCAGGTCCTTGGAATGAAAACATTACAATGAAATAATATGTTCCTTCCTACATTTAGTAATTGACATTTACAGCCAACTTTTTAAGTAGTAAAATATAGTTACTTATAGCTCAGTGATGCATACACATATAAAATATCTTCCTCCTCCTCAGAAACCCTCTTTCAGCCTATAAATCTTCCCACACTTACTTGCTCATTTTCTCTTCCCCATGATTTTGAATTCTAAAAAGTTCTTAACACTATCCTATCAGAATAAATAAAGGAAGACCCAACATTGTTGAGTTCTTCTGCCTAGAAGCAGAAGAAGCTTTCTTACTTTAGCCTTATCCTAGGCAGGAAGCAACAGAACACAATAGCATTAACTTCTTTGACTTGCTTTACTAAACATTTCAGAATTGTCTTCATCATCTTTACAAACACCCTAAAGGATTTTCCTCTGTTGAAACACAGCCTATAAGACTGGAAATCTTGGTTCTGAAGAGCATACTTCTCTACCTGCAGCTACCCGATTTTTCTCTTTTAAAGTACAACCTTGCTACACTTGAACGATTATAACAGACTCAAAGCCTCTGAAAGTAATGGGATTACTCTGCATCACAGTTCACTGGCCAGCCTCATTTTGGAAAATTCATCTCCCTTAATGTTGTTACAGTAAGGTGAGGCAGCTTTCACTTGTAAGGACTAATTGTTCATGCTTTGCAAAGGTAGGGCTGAGAGGAGCCAAGAAAAGACGCATGAGCAGATTTGGAAAAAACAAGTGTGAACACCCAGAATACTTGGAAATCCCTCAATAGGCTCAGAAGTGTTAGGTTTTTCTTTTTCTTGCTTGTTTTTATACTGGTTGTCATATTCATGGAAGACGTGTAAGAAAGTGTGATGGGGTGAATGTGTTCACAGCATGCGCTGCTGGGATGCAGGCCTTAGAACTGCTTACCTATGGCTTGCTCAACAGGGGACACCGGCACTGTTTCCACAAGGTTCAGCGACCGTTCACTTCCCACCTTTCATGTGGCAATTGCTGTGCCTGGATGAACCTGGATTTGCTGGCTAGTAAAGAAGGAATTCAAAGAAATGTCAAAAAATATTTTGTATAGAGAACAATGTCAGATACTTTTACAGAGCAGGGCATAGAGAGGGGGGTTAGAAGAGGGAGATATGTAAAAGTTCTGAGCTAGGGAAAGAGATTAAGTTTCTCCCATGACGTGATGCTGAAGTGAATTTCTGAAGGACTGCTATATAGGTAGAGTGGCATTCTGAGGAAGGGTGGTGCTGTCAGGAAGTCAGTGGGATTTGGGACACCATAGAAAATGGGGCTGTGAATGCAGATGCTAAAGGCCTGGGAGAGGTGGGCGAGCTATGTAAAGAGGTGGGGCCAGGCAACAGGGGCAAGCCAGCATTTTAGGGACATCCCTGGGGCAACAGGGGATAATCCCAAGAAGAGGAAAGCATTGGAGCACAGAATAAGAATTTGTTTACTATGATTATAAACCAGAACTGATCTCCTGGAAGACTAACTAGAAGCAGAAGTTGTGTGAAGGATTTGAAGTGGCTACAAAGAGAAGCAACAAAGCTGAACTCTGCTCTTCATTTCTTTGTCATAGACTGCATGGAAGGAGAGGGAGACAGCTGTGCACGCTAGCTTTGCTGAGATTTAAGAGCCACAGAAAAAGGATGACATGCGCATTGTCAATGTCTCAAACCTGTACACTTATTAGAGAAAAAGTCCTTCCCACCCTCTTCTCTTATCCATTTTTGGTCACAGTAAGCTGATTCCTGAAGAAGTGTCTTTGTACGGAGTCGTATGGTTTGGAGTCACAGAGATGAGGATTTTAGGTAGTTATCAAACTACTGAACTTGAAATAATTAGCGTGGAGGAATGTGAGGGATCCACAGAGCCAGCACATGATATTCATTGATAAGACTTGATTCTCAGTCTATGCAAATGTATGCCATGAAAGGCCATGGCACATCTTGCTTCTCTGAAACAGCTGCAAAAAAAAAAACAAACAAACAAAAAAAAAACCAAAAAACAAAAACCAGCTCTGTGATGTGGGATGTGGGTACACATTGATTTTGCACTGAGAGTTGAATACTCTGATGACACTTACCCAAGAATACACTGTCAGTGTTATAAGGTCCCAATACTGCCAGCAAAATATAGAGATGAAGTGTACAAGGCAGAAATAAAAGCAGCTAATTTGGAGGTTTAAAAAGCACTGGTTTTAGGAAACTCTTCAACAGAAAATGCTTATATATTTTCATCGCCATATGAGCAATGGTATTAAATTAATCTTAGTTGATGGAATAGTGAAAAAAATTAAAGGAGATTAATATCAATTACAAGAAAATGCTTAAATAAAGTGTGGTATAATTAAAAGAGACTAGTATAAGTCAGGGGCAGAGAACTTGCCTACCATGAAGGAGGCTCTAGTTTTGATATCCAGTGTAGCCGCCCCCCAAAATAGAATAGTATGCAACTGTTTAAAGGAATGTCAGGAGGATACAAGTCCGAAATAGAAAAATGTCAGAGGTCAAGATACGTAAGGAAATGCTAATAAGAACCATTTTAAGATTTCATCTTACTCCAGTAAGACTGGCTGTGATCAAGAAAACAAATGATACCAAACACTGGAGAGGGTGTGGAGAAAGGGGAACACTCATTCACTGCTGGTGGGATTGTAGATTCTTGCAACCCCTATGGAAAACAGTGTGGAGAACTCTTTTTTTTTGGGGGGGGGTCTTTCTGAGACATGGTCTCCCTGTAGTCCCCACTGTCCTGGAACTCACTCTCTAGACCAGGCTGGCCTTGAACTCACAAAGATCTGCCTGCCTCTGACTCCCCAGTGCTAGGATTAAAGGCAAGCACCACCACACCCAGCATGGAGAACTCTTAAAAGATTAAAACTGAACCTACCATTTGACCCAATCATACCACTCCTGGGTGTATGCCCAAAGGACAGATTCTATAGCAGAGATACATGCACAACCATGTTTATTGCAGCTCTTTTCACAATAGCAAAGAGCTGGAAGCAAATCAAGTGTCCCTCAACTGCTGAGTGGATAATGAAAATGTGGTACACAATGACGTTCTATGCATCAGTAAAGAAAGACAACCTCATGAAATTTGCAGGTAAATGGATGGAACTAGAAGCTTTTATACTAAATGAAATAACACAGTCTCAGAAAAACAAATGATGTACATTATCCCTCATTTGTGGCTCCTAGCACCAAATCCTTATATGTAAATCAAAGATGGTAATTGGTCAGTAAAGATAATACTACATTGACTGATATCACTATAGATATAGCTTGAAGTATATGCCACTATTTTCATCAGTCCTAAGATTTAGGAGAAAGAATAAATCTTGTTTTTTGAAGTACATTAAACCATACATCAACTTGCTATGTAATTTAGTAATGTAAATTTATATTTCTTTATATCTGCATGAAAGATTATGGTTAAACTGTTATGTATGGAGTGTAATAAAAATAGATAAGTTGCTCTTTGTAAATGTAGCAATCTGTGCATTAAAATGTATAGAATCATAAAAGAGGATATATTTTTAAATGCAAAGGACTAGAGTCAAAGGAACCATACTGAACCTTATCCAGTGTTCTTGAATGGAGAGGGAATGAGGATTTATGGGTTAAATATAAAACAGAATTCTCAGTACAAACATGTGCTATCTAATAGTAATGTCCCTATAATCACCACTTTGAAAATGGCTAATAAAACTGGGCACTGAGTTTTTAACTTCGTTTCATTTGAAATGATGTTAAAGCTCATATGTACAATGATAATCATAAACAAAAATTATAATTAAAATAATGGATGGACAGAAAGATCCTAAATATGTGAGCTCAAATTCCTGTAATTTTAGCCATATGTAACACAAGTCAACTGCTTGAAAATGTAGATAAACTTATTGTACGTATGTGCAGGATTGGTGTTTGCATGTATAAGTGTGTGTGTGTGTGTGTGTGTGTGTGTGTGTGTGTGTACAAATATGAGCTAAAGAAATTCTTTTTGGGGGGAGAGGAGATTTGTGGCACCCTTCTTGGAATTCTTTTTTATTAATATGTTTTAATTGATGTTTTGTGTATTTCATACATCATTTTTCAGTTCAATTTAGACATATTCCAATCTCCCTTCCCCCCACCCCAACCAATATCATGCATTCTGCCATAAATGTCCTGAATCTTTCTCTCAGTCTTTTTTTATGTTTAAGAATTCACATTTTCCTCCTTTAATTTTATATTACTCTAAAATAGGAATACAGACCTTCCACCCATATACAGTAATTACTAAGTCTGAAAATAAGTGGTGGGTTGATTCTAGAGCCCATTTAGAGATTTTCATTATAACAACATAGTTGCTTTCAGATAAACAGAAATATAACAATAATGTTCAGTTTGCCTTTCAGCTGGGGATTTGGTGTTAGCATCAACAAATGAGGGAAACCCTTTGCCACTTGTTTTTCTGGGACTGTGTTATTTCACTTAGCATAATGGCTTCAAGTTCTATCCATTTACCTGAAAAGTTCATGATGTAATCTTTCTTTACTGATGAATAGAACTCCATTGTGTAGATGTACCACATTATTGTTATCCATTCCTAAGTTGAGGGGTATTTGGGTTGGTTCCAGCTCTTTGCTATTGTGAAAAAAGCTACAATAAACATGGATGGACATGTACGTGTATCTTTACAGTAGGATGAGTGTTGTGGATATATACTCAGGAGAGGCATGACTGAGTCAGGTGGTAAGCTCATTTTGAGTCTTTTAAGGGTTCTCCATACTGATTTCCATAGTGGTTGTACAAACTTACATTCCCACCAACAGTGGATGAGTGTTCCCCTTTCCCCACAACCTCTCCAGCATTTGGTGTCTATTGTTTTCTTGATTTCAGCCAGTCATATTGGAGGGACATGATATCTGAGAGTGGTTTTAATTTGCATTTCCTTAATTATTAATGATGTTGAACACTTTTTTTTTTTTTTTTTTTTTGGTCTTTTCGGAAACAGGGTCTCCTTGTAGCCCCAGCTGTCCTGGAACTCACTCTGTAGACCAGGCTGGCCTTGAACTCACAAAGATCTGCCTGCCCCTGCCTCCCCAGTGCTAGGATTAAAGGCATGTGCTGGGGCTGGAGAGATGGCCTAGCGGTTGAGAGCACCGACCACTCTTACAGAGGACCCAGGTTCGATCCGCAGCACCCACATGGTGGCCGAGAACTGTCTGTAAGTCCAATTCCAGGAGAACTCCAGTTCCAGGGGAATCCGACACCCTCTTCTGACCTCCGTGGCATTGCACGACATGGGTGCACATACTTGCATGCAGACAGTACATTCATACAAATAAATAAATAAATAAATAAATAAATAAATAAATAAATAAAGGCATGTGCCACCTCGCCCAGATGATGTTGAACACTTTTAAAGATGTTTTTCAGCCATCTTTAATTCCCCACTGGTGAAGTCTCTGTTCAGCTCTTTACTCCATCTTTTGAGTAGGTCATTTGTTTTCTTACTTCTTTGTTATTTTTTAGTACTCTATATATTCTGGAAATTAATGCTTTGTCAGATGAATCACTGGTGAAGATTTCCTCCCACTCTGTGGGTATTCCCTTCACTCCCTTGATTGTTTCTTTTGCTGTACAGAAGCTTTTGAGTTTGATGAGGTCCTATTTTTTGACAGTTGACCTTATTTCTTGAGCAGCTGCTGTCTGATTTATAAAGACTTTTCCTATACCTATGTCTTGTAGGTTGTTCCCAAATTTTTCTTCTATTACCTTCAGGGTTTCAGGTTTAATGTTGAGAACTTTGATCCTCTTGGAGTTGATTTTAGTTCAGGTTGAGAAGTAAGGGTTTAATTTTGTTCTTCTACAAATGGTGATCCAGTTTTTCCAGCACCTTTTGCAGAAGATGCTATCCTTCCTCCACTGAGGGTTTTTTGCCCCTTTGTCAAATACGATGTGGCTGAATTGTATGAGCTCAAGTTTGGATCTTTGATTTTGTTCCATTGGTCAATGGGTCTGTTTTTGTGCCAGTACCAGGCTGTCTTTATGACTATGGCCCTGTACTATAGCTTGAATTCTGGTAAAGCAAACCTCCCGTATTGGGGTTTTCACTTAGGGTTGCTTTACATATTCGGGTTCTTTGTTTTTCCATATGAATTTAATGATTTTTTTCCAAGTTTGTGAAGAAGCTCATGGGGATTTTGATTGGGATTGCATTGAATCTGTATATCAATTTGGGTAAAATGGACATTTTTATTATTAGTTTTACCAATCCATGAGCATGGGAGGTCTTTCCATCTTTTGATATCATTTTCAATCTCCTTCTTCAGGGATTTAAAATTTTTGTTGTAGAGCTCTTTAGTATCTTTGCTTAGGTTTGTTCCCAGATATTTTTTGAGGCTATTGTGAGTGGGAAAGTCTCTTATATTACTTCTCCACTTGTTTATTGTTGGTATAAAAAAAGGCTACTGATTTTTCTAGGTTAATTTTGTAGCTGCCACTTTATTGAAACTATTAATTGTTTCTATAAGTTTTATGGTGGGATTTTTAGCCTCTCTTAGGTAAACTATCATATCATCTGCAAAAAGAGATAGTTTTACTTCCTCTTTTCTGATTAGTACTCCTTTAATTTCCTTCTCTTGTCTTATTGCCCTAGCAAGCATTTCAAGCACAATGTTAAAGAGGAGTGGTGATAAGGGGCAGCCTTGCTGGGTTTCCTCCTTTAAGGGAAATGGTTCCAATTTTTCTCCATTTAGGATGATGTTGGCAGTGGGTTTGCTATATATGGCTTTGATCACGTTGAGGAATCTTCCCTTCGGTCCAATTCCCTGTAGGACTTTAAACATGAAGGATGCTGGATCTTGTCAAATGCTTTTTTCTGTATCAAGTGAGATGATCATGTGGTTTTTGTCTTTCAGTCCATTTATGTGTTGTATGATAGCTGAACCATCCCTGCACCTCTGGTATGACTCCAACTTGATCATGATGCACGATCTATTTAATGTGGGTCTGTATGCAATTTACAAATATCTTGTTGAGTATTCTTACATGAACATAGGCTCATTAATGAGATGGGCCTATAGCTTCCTTTTTTGGTTGTATCTTTGCCTGGTTTTGGTATTAGAGTGATGCTGGCTTCAGAGAAGGAATTTGGGAAATTTTCCTCTGTATCCTTCTGAACAGTTTGAGTAGTAATAGTTGTAGGATCTCTTTATATGTTTTACAGAATTCTCCTGTGAAGCCATCTGGGCCAGGGCTTTTTATAGTTGGGAGGGTTTTTTTATTACATCTAATATTTCCTCAAATGTTATGGGTGTGTTTTTTTTTAGTTAAAATAAACCTTTTTATTATTTTTCTTAATTATTTTATTGTTATTTTTAGTGAAAATAAACTTTTTTATTATTTTTCTTGATTTATTATTTTTCCATACATCATACACCATTTCTCAATGGAACCTAGGGTCACTTCCCTTTCCATGCTCATCGCCCCACCTGAGTTCCCACACTCTGCCATACATGTCCTGTATCTCTTTCTGAATCCTTCAAGAGTTTTTTGCTTTGTTCTTTTTTACAGTTCCTTTGTTGTTGTTGTTCTCCCCAACTTGTATTATATATATGGTCACCTGAGTTGGAGGATTTATTTTTGCTAAAATATATCATGTTTTCCTTAAGGAAATGTTTGAAGGTTCCTCCTTGGCAAGCCCAAACCACCATCAATCTTGCCATTGTTCTCCACACTGGGGTCTTTCCCTCCCATGGTCCCCCAAATGAGGTCCAGTAAGCAGGCATCCTGTCTTGATCTTCCTGTACTGGCCTCCATGATACATCCTGGGTAGTCCAACAATGGCAACAAGGCTGAAATCCCAGTAGCTGCTCAGTCCATAAGCTGGATATCTCAGTAGTCCCCATCTGGCATTGAAGGTTTGGAGGATTCTTGGAGAGACATGAGTCTTCAGTTCATATTGGAGGGTTAAAAAGTTGTGTCTCATGCCTTTGAAGAATGGCAAAAGCAGTGGCTGCCACAGAGTAGATGGCCTTGCCAGTAAGAATTGAAGACAGGCCAAACAGTGCTTTCTCTTTTCTTTTCTTTTTGTCTTTTGACTAAGATCTCAAATTTTATATCCAAAGTACAATTTCTCAAGCCTTACTGATTATTTATTTCTGGTTTTTCCTTTTGGATGCTTAAGGCCACACAGTTAGCCCAGATTAACCAAGGTTTTGTTTTCTTAAGATCAGATATTATGGGTCTGTTTAAACTGTCAATCTCTTCTTGGTTAAGCTTTGTTTGTCCCCAGGATTTCAGATATTCATGCATTTGTTTTAGGTTTTCAAAGTTAATGTAGTATAGGTTTTTGAAGTATTCTTTTTTTTAAAGTAAATATTAAAAGTCCAGTTTATTGTGTAGTTTGGTTTAATGATTTCTGTAGGCAAAACTAAAAAATGTCTTTCCCTCTACCAGGCATAACTCATACATAAAAGATGAATATTGATATATAATGCATGAATCTATAATAACTTATAGGTAGTCTTCTACCTATAAGAAATGTATTGCAAATACTTAGGTCTTTTCATCCCCTGTTTACTAACATGAAGCAGCTTCTCTGCTGATTACTTCATGTTCAACAAGATATTCTCTAAAGGCTTTCAACATGATATATTTTATTAGAACTAAAACAGTGACTTTTTTTTTTAGTTTTACTTTTTTTTGGTATTTTTGAGACAGGGTCACCCTGTTAGTACCAGGTGTCCTGGAGCTCACTCTGTAGACCAGGCTGGGCTTGAACCCACAGAGATCCACCTACCTCTGCCTCCCGAGTGCTGGGATTAAAGGTGTGCATCACCACGCCCGGCAACAGTATCATTCTTTTTTTTTTTAATTTTTTATTAATTCTTTTTTTTTCATTTTTTAACAATAAGTAATAATTTATGAGTACAAACATCCTTCATGTAAAACCAATTTGCAAGCAGTTGTGCCCAAACCCACACAGCCCAAGGGTCCCACCATCCAGCTGGGGGGGCTTGTATGTTTAATCAAGTTGATCAAATAATTGTCCAGACTATATTGCTGTAGTTTCACCATTCACCCCAATTGCAGCCCTTACATTCTACCATGCCCCCCTCTTCCACAGATTGTTCCCTAGGCTTAGAGAAGGGGCACAGGGGGATGAGAAACAAAACAGTCTACTTTCTCGGGAGCTGTCGTTTTGGACTCTGCTCAATTCTGGCTGTTTCCTTTCACGGGCTGACAGTTTGTCCAGGAATAACCTTCAGTCCTACTAATGAAGCACAGGCATTTAGATATATAGGTATTTAAATAGTACTAATTGTTATGGTACGTTACTTTGGTATAGACACAGATATTTGGATGGTATGTTAATCTATGAATGACATTTTCACTCTTCTCTTACTGTCCTGAAGGTTCTCAAAAAAAAAAAAAGTCCACTTGGATACTCTCTCACCAATTCCAGTTGGCAGGGAGGGGGGGGGGGTATATTCCTGACGTAGCAGGTGCCCTGGTATCTGCCTGGAGTGACTTCCGGGTTCCTGTGCCTCAGGAGACATCCCGCACAAAGCCACAGAGGTGCCAAACCCAACTCACCAGTAACGTAACGGGCTGCAAAGGTGAAGGGTGGCTACCGCCCAGACAGCCACCCCCTACAAAAGGGTTCAGAGTTGGGAGACCCTTTCCAGCAGCCCAGGAGACAGTCTACCCCAAAATCTACCTGCCTAGACTGACTTCTGGGTTCCTATGCCTCAGGAGCCGGCCTGCACAAAGCCACAGAGGCACCAAACCCAACCCACCGGTCAAGGGCTGCAAAGGCAAAGGGCGGTGGCTCTTTGAAGTATTCTTTTATGTTTATCTGGATCTTTTCTCTGTCTGTTGTGATGTTTCTCCTTTCATCATGAGTACTATTGATTTGGAGTTGCTCCTTCTTTTAGTTAACTGGGCTAGAGGTCTCTCTATTTTGTTTATCTTTTCAAAGAACCAATTTTTGTATTCATTGATTCTATGTATTGTTTTCTTTGTTTCTATTTCATTGATTTCTGTTCTGATTTTTTTGTTATTTCTTCCTGTCTGTTGGGTTTAGGGTTCATTTGTTGTTGTCTCTCAAGTGTTTTTTAGCTGTAGTGTTAGATTGTTTATTTGTTCTTTCTGTTTTTTTTTTTTTTTTTAATGTGGGCACTTAGGGCTATAAATTTCCCTCTCAAGACTGCTTTTAAAGTATCCCACAGGTTTTGCTGTGTTGTATTGTCTTTTTCCTTCAATTCTATGAATACTTTTATTTCACTCTTTATATCTTCCCTGACTCATTAATTATTCAGGATTGTGTTGTTTATTCTCCAGGTGTTTTTGTAACTAGTAGGGCTTACTATGGTGTGATATTGAGCTTTATTGCACTGTGATCTGACAGGATGCAGGATAGGAAATGTGGGACACTATGAAAGGACCAAACCTCCACATCATAGAGATAGAGGAAGGAGAAGGATCCCAAGACAACACTATAACAATTTCAATCCTTTTGTATTTATTGAAATTTCTTTTTTGCCCCAGTATGTGGTTGATTTTGGAGAATGTTCCATGAGATGCTGAGTAGTAAGTATATTCTCTGGTGTTTGGGTGAAATATTCTGTAGATGTCTGTGAGGTCCATTTGTTGTACTGTATTGTTAAGTTCTGATGTCTCTCTGTTTATTTTTTGTCCTGTTGATCTATCCAAAGGGCTCAGTGGGGTGTTGAAGTCTCCCACTATTAGTGTGTTAGGATTAATCTGTGCCTTGATGTCCTGCAGAGTAGTGTTTATAAAGTTAGTGCACCAGAGTTTGCTGCATAAACATTTAGGATTATGAAGTCTTCATGGTTCATTGTTCCTTTGACAAGGATGTAATGGCCCTCTTTGTCTCTTCTGATTAATTTTACTTTAAGATCTGTTTTGTCTGATATTAGAATAGCCACTTCAGCTTGTTTCTTATTACCATTTGCTTGGAATACTTTTTTCCATCCTTTCGCTCTAAGGTGGTGTCTGTCTTTGAGGGTGGGATGAGTTTCTTGTAGACAGCACAGAGAAGGATTCTGTTTCCTAATCCATTCTCCTAGTCTATGTCTTTTTTAATTGAGGAGCTTAGACCATTAGTATTTAAGGTTATTATTGAGAGATATGTGTTGTTTCCTTTTACCTTATTTTTGTTTGCATTCTTGGTCTAAGTTTGTATGCTATGCTTTTGTTGATTTCTCTCTTTAATTGCTTAGGCATAGTTGCTCCTTCTGTTCTTTGGATTGCATCAAGGGTTTTCTGAAGTGTTGGTTTCTTAAACATGTATTCTTTCATCTTGTTCATGTTGTGAAAGATTCTTCTTTCTCCTTCAACTATAATTGACATTTTTGCTGGGTATAGTAGTCTGGGTTGGCATCTAAAGTCATTTAGCACTGGGAATACTTTGGTCCATGTCCTTCTGGTTTTCATAGTTTGCACTGAGAAGACAGCTGTGATTCTGATGGGTTTCCCCTTATATGTAATTTGTTGTTTTTCTTCTTGTGGCTTTCAGTATTTTGTCTTTGTTTTGAGCATTTGGTGTTTTAACAATTATATGGTATGAGAAATTTCTTTTCTGGTCCTGTCTAGTATTCTATGTGCTTCATTTTTTTAAATTTTTTTTATTAATTTTGTTTATTTCTGTATGTGTATGAATGTACTGTCTGCATGCAAGTCTGTGCACCCATGTCGTGCAATGCCCCGGAGGTCAGAAGAGGGTCTTGGATTCCCCTGGAACTGGAGTTCTCCTGGAATTGGAGTTTCAGATGGCTCTCGGCCGCCATGTGGGTGCTGGGGATCGAACCCGGGTCCATTGTAAGAGCGGTCAGCGCTCTTAACCACTAGGCCATCTCTCCAGCTCCTCTATGTGCTTCTTGTACTTGTATAGGTTTGTCTTTTTTTCAGTTTGGGGATTTTCTTCTATTATCCCGTTGAAAATCTGGTCAATAGTATTGTCTTGAGATCCTTCTCCTTCCTCTCTACCTATGATGCGGAGGTTTGGTCTTTTCATAGTGTCCCACATTTCCTATCCTGGTTGTTCCACTCTTGTGTTTTTTTAAATTTTTCATAATCTTTACTTGAGCATTCCAGTTGCTCAGTGTTATCCTGCAGGTCTGATATTCTTTTTTTCTGCTTCTTACATTCTGCTTCTGAGGCTTTTTCCCATCCTTTCCTGTTGATTGGATGAATGTTCAATTTCCTTTTTCATTTCATCCTGTGATTTCTTTAGTATTTCTACTTCCTCTGGAGCCTGTCATTCTCATTTTATACCTCCTTGGTTCATTAGTCAGTTCTTTTTTCATTTTGGCCTGGGACCTTTTCAGCATTTCCACTTCCTTCTGGAGTTTGTTGTTTTCTCCCTTTAGTTCTTTCCAACATTTGTCATTATCTCCCTTGAGTTCTTTCCAAAGTTTGTCCTTGTTTTCTTCTAGGTCCTTCTTGAGTTTTTCATTTTCTCCCTTTATTTCTCTGATTTGTTTTTTATATTCTTTGATTTATTTGAATATGTCTACAATTGTTCTTCTAAGGTCTGTGTCTTGGTTTCCTTCCAGGGAGATCTCGTTGTAGGAATCTTCTGTAAGGTTGGTAGAGTTTGGCATGGATTTATTAAGATCTTTTCCCATATTGTTTTTTCTTTGTGTCTTTGACGTGTGGATTTGTTTGTTTGTTTGTATTCAGCACCTCAACATTGCCTACACAGACTATAATCACTAATACTGTGCCTACTAGATATTCTGCACCACAGCTCCACCAGGCTGAGTTGGGGGCTGGGGATGGTATCCTGTTGGCCTGCTGTCTGAGTGTCTAACTCTGCCCATGCTTTGTGGTGCAACTGGAAAGTTGGATGTTTCCAGGTGATATCAAGCCTCCATGGGGCAGGAGAGGTGTGCAAAACACCAAGGCAGGTGGGGCTCACCTGGGTACATGCTGATGTTGTGTGGCCATGAGTGTACATCCACTCATGCCAGGTGCTGGATGCATGCTGGTATTGTGCTGTCTGCACATCTAACTCAGATCTAACTCTGTGTCTAACTCCTGCCATGCTGGAGCTGCCAGGAATTCTTCTATGATGAAAAACCTCAATAACAAATATATATACACTGACAAATGAAAGTGAGGCAGACACTAGATGGTGAGAAGAACATTTTCAGATTTTGGAGATGCCTCCAGACTGATTTTCATACTGGCAACACTAGTTATCATTCTCAAAAGTGGAAAAAAAAAGAAAACTANCCGAGTCTGGGATTAAAGGTGTGCATCACCCACGCCCGGCAAAGTATCATCTTTTTTTTTTATACTTGTTTTATTAATTCTTTTTTTTTTTCATTTTTTAAAACAATAAGTAATAATTTATGAGTACCAAACATCCTTCTGTAAACAACCAATTTGCAAGCAGTGTGCCCAAACCACACCACAGCCAATGGTCCCACCATCCAGCTGGGGGGGCGTGTGTTTAACTCAAGTTGATCAAATAATTGGTCCAGACATATATTGCTGTAGTTTCACCATTCACCCCAATTGCAGCCCTACATTCTACCATGCCCCCTCGATCCACAGATTGTTCCCTAGGGCGTTAAGAAGGGGCACAGGGGGAAGAGAAGCAATAACAGTCTACTTTCTCGGGAGGAGTGTGTTTTTGGACTCTTCCGAATTCTGGCTGTTCCTGTTCACGCGCTGACAGTTGTCCAGGTAATACCTTCATCCACTAATGAAGCCACATTCATTTAAGATATATAGGTATTTAATAGTACTAATTGTTATGGTAGTTACTTTGAATAGACACGAATGTTTTGGATGAATGTTAATCTATGAATGACATTTTACTTTCTCTTCTGTCTTTTTTTTTTTTCTCAAGAAAAAAAAAAGTCCACTTGGATATCTCTCACCAATTCCAGTTGGCAGGGAGGGTGGGGGAGATTCCTGACGTAGCAAGTGCCCTGGTATCTGCCTGGAGTGACTTCCAGGGTTCCTGTGCCTCAGGAGCCAGACCAGCACACAAAGCACAGAGGTGCCAAACCCAGACCTCACCATAACGTAACGGGCTGGCAAAGGTGTAAAGGTGGCTACGCCCAACAGCCACCCCCTACAAAGGTTCTTAGAGTTGGGGACCCTTTTCCAGCAGCCCAGAGACAGTCTACTCCAAAAATCTACCTGCCTAGACTGACTTCTGGGTCCTAGCCTCAGGAGCTGGCCTGCACGAAAGCAGCAGAGGCACCAAACCCAACCACCCGGTCCAAGGGCTGCAAAGGCAAAGGGCGGTGGCTCTTTGAAGTATTCTTTTATGTTTATCTGGATCTTTTCTTACTGTCTGTTGTGATGTTTCCCCTTTCATCAGTAGTACTATTGATTTGGAGTTGCTCCTTTTTTTTTTTTATGTCTTAAGGTCTTCTCTCTTGTTTGCTTTTTTTATCTTTTCAAAGAACCAATTTTTGTATTCCATTGATTCTATGTATGTTTTCTTATTCTTGTTTCTATTCATTGGATTTCTGTTCTGATTTTTTTGTTATTTCTGCCTGTCTGGGTTTAGGGTTCTTTTGTTGTCTCTTCAAGTGTTTTTTTAGCTGTAGTGTTTTAGATGGTTATTTGTTCTTTCTGTTGTTTTTTTTTTTTTTTATTAATGTGGGCACTTAGGGCGTATAAATTTCCCTCTCAAGACTGCTATTTAAATATCCCACACGGTTTGCTGTGTTGTATTCTTTCTTCCGTCAATTCTATGAAATACTTTTATCTCACCTCTTTATTTATTCCCTGACTCATTAATTATTCAGGTATTGTGTTGTTTTATTTTCCAGGCTGTTTTTGTAAACTAGTAGGGCTTACTATGGTGGTGATAATTGAGCTTTATTGCACTGTGATCTGACAGGATGCAGGATAGGAAATGTGGGACACTATGAAAGGACCAAAAACCTCCACATCAAGAGGATGAGGAAGGAGAAGGATCCCAAGACCACACGTATAACAATTTCAATCCGTTTGTATTTAGTGAATTCTTTTTTGCCCATATGTGGTTGATTTTGGAGAATTTCCATGAGATGCTGAGTAGAAGATATTCTCTGGTGTTGGGTGTTTGGTAAATATTCTGTAGATGTCTGTGAGGTCCATTTGTTGTACTATTGTAGTTTGATGTCTCTCTGTTTTATTTTTTGTCCGTTTATCTATCAAGGGCTCATTAGGGTTGTTGAAGTCTCCCACTATTAGTGTGTTAGGATTAATCTGTGTTGAGTCTGCAGAGTAGTATTTTTATAAATTAGTGCACCAGAGTTTGCTGCATAAACATTTAGGATTATGAAGTCTTTCATGGTTTATTGTTTCTTTGACAAGGATGTAATGCGGCCCTCTTGTTCTCTTCTGATAATTTTTACTTTGAATCTTTTTTCTGATATTAAATAGCCACTTCCGCTTTCTTTATTTACCATTTGTTGGAATACTTTTTTTCCATCCTTTCGCTCTAAGTGGTGTCTGTCTTTGAGGGTGGGATGAGAATTTCTTGTAGACAGCACAGAGAAGGATTTCTGTTTCCTATCCATCTCCCAGTCTTATTGTCTTTTTTAATTGAGAGCTTAGACCATTAGTATTTAAGGTTATTATTTAAGATATGTGTTGTTTCCTTTTACCTTATTTTGTTTCATTCTTGGTCTAAGTTTGTATGCTATAGCTTTTTGTTGATTCTCTCTTTAATTGCTTAGGCATAGTTGCTCCTTCTGTTCTTTGGATTGCATCAAGGGTTTTCTGAAGTGTTGGTTTCTTAAAACATGTATTCTTTCATCTTGTTCATGTTGTGAAAGATTCTTCTTTCTCCTCAACTATAATTGACATTTTGCGGGCGTTATATAGTAGTCTGGGTTGGCACTAAAGTCATTTAGCACTGGGAATACTTTGGTCCATGTCCTTCTTTTTCATAGTTTGCACAGAAGAAGTCAGTGTGATTTGATGGGTTTCCCCTTATATGTAATTTGTTGTTTTTCTTCTTGTGGCTTTCAGTATTTGTCTTTGTTTTGAGCATCTTTAGGTTTTTTACAATTATATGGTGTGGAGAATTCTTTTCGGTCCTGTCTAGTATTCTATGTGCTTCATTTTTTTAAATTTTTTTATTAATTTTGTTAATTCTGTATGTGTATGAATGTACTGTCGCATGCAAGTCTGTTGCACCCATGTCGTGCAATGCCCGGGAGTCAGAAGAGGTCTTGGATTCCCCTGGAACTGGAGTTTCTCCTGGAATTGGAGTTTCAGATGGCCCTCGGCCGCCATGTGGGGCTGGGGATCGAACCCGGGTCCATTGTAAGAGCGCGTCAGCGCTCTTAACCACTAGGCCATTCTCTCCACTCCTCTATGTGCTTCTTGTACTTGTATAGGTTTGTCTTTTTTTCAGTTTGGGATTTTCTCTATTATCCCGTTGAAAATTCTGGTCAATAGTTTGTCTTGAGATCCTTCTCCTTCCTCTCTCACCTATGATGCGGAGGTTGGTCTTTTCATAGTTCCATACATTCCTATCCTGGTTGTTCCACTCTTGTGTTTTTTTAAATTTCATAATCTGTACTTGAGCATTCCAGTTGCTCAGTGTTAATCTGCAGGTCTGATATTCTTTTTTTTCTGCTTCTTACATTCTGCTTCTGAGCTTTTTCCCATCCTTTCCTGTTGATTGGATGAATGTTCAATTTCCCTTTTCTTTTCTCCTGTGATTTCTTTAGTATTTCTACTTCCTCGTGGAGCCTGTCATTCTCATTTTATACCTCCTTGGTTCAGTTGTCAGTTCTTTTTCATTTTGGCCTTGGACCTTTCAGCATTTCCACTTCCTTCTGGAGTTGTTGTTTTCTCCCTTTAGTTTTTTTCCAACATTGTCATTATCTCCCTTGAGTTTCTTTCCAAAGTTTGTCCTTGTTTTCTTCTAGGTCCTTCCTGAGTTTTTCATTTTCTCCCTTTATTTCTCTGATTTGTTTTTTATATTCTTGATTTATTTGAATATGTCTACAATTGTTCTTCTAAGGTCTGTGTCTTGGTTTCTTCAGGGAGATTCTCGTTGTGAAGTCTTCTGTAAGGTTGTAGAGTTTGGCATGGATTTATAAGATCTTTGCCCATATTTTTTTCTTTGTGTCTTTGACGTGTGGATTTGTTTGTTTGTTTGTATTCAGCACCTCAACACTTGCCTACACAGACTATAATCACTAATACTGTGCACTTACTAGATATTCTGCAACCACAGCTCCACCAGCGCTGAGTTGGGGGCTGGGGATGGTATCCTGTTGGCCTGCTGTCGAGTGTCTAACTCTGCCCATGCTTTGTGGTGCAAACTGGAAAGTTGGATGTTTCCAGGTGATATCAAGCCTCCATGGGGCAGGAGAGGTGTGCAAAACACCAAGGCAGGTGGGGCTCACCGGTTGCATGCTGGATGTTGTGTGGCCATGAGTGTACATCCACTCAATGCCAGGTGCTGGATGCATGCTGGTATTGTGCTGTCTGCACATCTAACTCAGATCTAACTCTGTGTCTAACTCCTGCCATGCTGGAGCTGCCAGGAATTCTTCTATGATGAAAAAACCTCAATAACTTTAAGATATATATATATATAATATATATATAAAATCTTGAAGATGCTGGCTAAATTTCTCCAGTGACACAGCAAGCTACCTAGATACCTAGGCCCTAGAAAGCTTATGAATATCAGAGAGAAAATGAAGTCAGAGAGTGGGGCCCTGACAGTGCCTTATCTTCATGGGCAGTACAGTTGACTTAAGATCCCATGTACAGCACTCAGTTTTTGAAGTGGAAAGATTGTTATTTATTGATGTGGCTTTTAAAGGTAGCAGTCCACCATTGGTTTCTTAGTGATCATGGCCTGATCAGAAGGAAAGTAAGGGGACTAGATTGAGTCCTGACAGTGGCCATGTTGTCTAGCCATATAACTGCTTAGGGTGGGCTAAGTGAGTATCCATGAAGCCTTGATACCAGGAACAGAACTTCTGGGATGTAGAGATGTTTGATAAAGCTTTCAAATGTTTCTCTACAAAACTATATAAATGAACGCACATGACAGGTTACTACAGTAGGAATCCTGATCATTAACACATGAAATGCTTTAAATCGTGAGGGGTAGTATGTGGGGTGGTGTGTGTGTGTGTGTGTGTGTGTGTGTGTGTGTGTGCACATCATGCAGGTTCACTTGTTTGTGCGTGAGTGTAGAGGCCAAACTTGGGACTCTCCACTCTTCCTTGATTGTTTCCCACTTTACTCATTGACACAGGGTCTCTCATCTGAGCTCAGAACTCAGTAATATGGGCTAGCCTAGCTAGCCAGGGTCATATGGGCTAGCCTAGCTAACCAGGGTCATATGGGCTAGCCTAGCTAACCAGGGTCATATGGGCTAGCCTAGCTAGCTAGTGTCTGGAAATCCTGTCTCTGCCTTTAGAATGCTGAAGTTATAGGCAGTCCATCATGCCCACCTGGCACTTTATCTGGGTACTGGAGACTTTGAACTTGGGTCCTCATGCTTATATAAACATTTTATTCATTAAACCATCTCCCTGCCACAAATGTTCATCTGGAAAAAGCAGGGATGTATCAACTCAGCTCAGAGTGTATGGGGACAGGGTGTTAACAATTGCTTGACACAACTGTGACTTCATACATCACCTCTCCATCCAATGGTCTGATGATTTCTGTGTAAAATGATTCAACAGAAAACAAATTGCCTTTAAAAACTAACTGTAGGACTGGAGAGATGGCCTAGCGGTTAAGAGCGCCGGCTGCTCTTACATAGGACCCGGGTTCAATCCCCAGCACCCACATGGCGGCCAAGAACAGTCTGTAACTCCAATTCCAGGATAACTCCAGTTCCAGGGGAATCCTACACCCTCTTCTGACCTCCGCGGCATTGCACGACACGGGTGCACAAACTTACATGCAGACAGTACATTGATACACATACAGAAATAAATAAATGCCAGGCGTGGTGGTGCACGCCTTTAATCCTAGCACTTGGGAGGCAGAGGCACGCGGATCTCTGTGAGTTCGAGGCCAGCCTGGTCTACAGAGTGAGTTCCAGGACAGCCAGAGCTACAGGGAGACCCTGTCTCAAAAAAAAAAAAAAAAAAAAAAACCTAAATGAACTCACCTAAGTAAGTTTACTTGTGATAAAATTTATATTTATTTGACATATTGTGGTGCAATATTTGAAACTGCTAATAAGTCTCTAATGCTGCTTTACTCAGGAAAACAAATTAACTCTGCCTATTGTAAAGAAATTGACTGGCTATATGCGATGTTATGACATAGAATGCCTCTCTTTAAGTACACTTTAAAGGCAGTCCTTCAGGAATATATGATAAAGAATGGGAAGTTTGCCGGGGCATTTTAGCCTCAGCAAGGCCGTTTATATTTGCAGATGCCATTCTGAGTAGACTCTGGAGAAGTGGCATCTTCCCAGGTTTAAAAGCCGGCTCTGCATCGCTGGGTAGCAACAGCACAGCATGCTGACAACTTCTGATCTACCAAGGTAGTTACTGGGAAAAATAAACCTTTTTGCATATTAGGCCTTAGAGAAAATGCACATTACAAATTACATTCGAGGGACATCACCGTTTGTATAATTGATCAATTTAGCATGTTTGAAATGTTTGTTATGTTAAAAAGGAAAGTCCTCAGAAACCTGCAGTTGGAAATGTTACTTTAGAACCTCACCTGTCATCAGTCATTGAAATGATGCATTGAATGTGGTTCTCTGTTAATCTGAATGACATCATGGCCCTTGTAAGAGACTAAAATTAATCAAGGTAATTCTGCTGTATGACCCACTCTGGCATTTTCATCAGATGGAGCCAGGAAATGGGCTGGCTAATAGACCATTTTGGAGTGTTCGAAGATCTTAGCAATTCCATATTTAAGGAGGTTAATAGGATACTAATTGGGGCCTAGGTGAAAAGCTCACAAGAAAATGAACTCACCTGGATATGAAGTGTGTGCGCAGCCAGGGTGCCCCTCCCACCTCAGCTACTCCCCCAAACTGCTTCACCTCGGGATACAGAGGGGAAGAAATCCTGCACCTTGGAGGACTTGGACTATCACCACTCCGTCTCCTGTTCTCCGAGAAACAATGGATGGCTAAATGCCAGGGTCACTGGCCAGAAGCAAGGTCAGCATTCTGCCTCTTAGGAAACTGAGATAAAGAAGAAATCCCAAGAGTGAAAATCCACACTGAAAATCAAGGCAGTTTCAAAGCTATTATGGACTTTCAAGAGAAGGTGGCTTTGTTAAGACTTTAAGAAGTTCCATATTTTTTAAATCAAAAACCAGCTCCTATCACTATCTCTAGGGAGGTAAAATTATGCCAAATGTGTTTTCTTGGAAAAGATATGAAAATCCTTGGCTAGGTTAACTATTACTGTATTTACTAGCCAGTGCTTCAACCTGTAAACCTCAATATGGTAAGATAGCATCCTGTCTATTTCTCCCATGTGTATTTATGAATATATGTAAACGCATTTATATATGAATATATATAAATATATTCATTTATAACTGGGTAACTTGACAATTTTATCAATATAAAGATGCAATTCTCTGAACTATTTCATGCTCTCCTCCTGCCGAGGTCTCCTCTGGCCATGACTGTCCTAGCAGTGTCAATATACTGTTATTTCTCACCACATTCTATTAGGGATCCAAAGCTAGCACATGGCCTTTTATATAAAGAAGGAGTTAAGAATTTTTCTACCATAAATGCTCATGGCATGTCTTTTTGTCTTCCTCTGTGTGCAATCTATCTTGCAAGTTTCCAGAAGTGGCTGAGATTTTTTAAAAACAGCTGTAATCGGTGGCCATTGATGGTAGAGTGGATTGTTTGCCAAACTATTACCATAACTGTCAACCGAAATCAGAAAAATAATCTCATTGTGCTGGACAGATGCGTTTCCTGCATTATTGATATAGTCACTCCAGAGTAATAGAGAAATATAAAGCATTGTTCTATTTACAAAAGGAGATTGGCCAAGTCCTTGAAAGTGAGCACCAGGGACAGGCGCTTACAGGAAGTGAGATATAGGCAACTCAGTAAAAGTTATGTGTCAGGGTCATGTGACCCCCCAGAGTCAGCAGGAGAGTCAGGCCTCCTGTGTTGTGGCTTCCTCTGAATCTGAAGGACTTCTCAGAAAGGCTGCTGGAACCCTGTGAAATCTGTGATGCATTCTTTATCTCACACCCCAACAGTTTCCTCAAAATATGCAAACTGTTCTCCTATGTTTCTTACACTACTCTGGGAGGCAAGTGAATCTCCCCTGACTACTGCTTTATGGAATAATTAAGTTTGTTTATTTCAAGATTATTTCCAACATGCCTCTGGTACAATGAATTTAATATACCTTATCCCCAGTTACTTTGCAAGGAGAGTCAGTAGTCCAGTTCTCTCAGCAGCTGCCCTGCCATAATTTGAGCTGTGAATAATGATCCATGATTCTATTTGCTGAGAGCATGCACTGGGAAATTCTAGACACTTCATATTCATTATCTCTAATCTGTACAGCCCACTGTCCAAGGTAGACATAATCTTTTATTAATTCTCTATTTTACTATTTAAGAGCTTTTCACAGAGGTTCCATATAGAGTGTGTAGTGTTGGAACTCCTAAGGAAGATGACCTAGAATTTTAACCCAGATATACCTTTAGGGGTTGTTTCTACTGTGTTTTCTTTACATTTTTATGGAGATATAGGTAGATGTATTCAATAACTTTTAATATTAATCTCTAACTTATATACTTCCTCAAGATTCTTATAATATCACAAAAGCAAAGCACAAACTTCCTGGCAGAAATGAATGGCAGTCCAATCTCTGCCCTGCTTACCCTGAAGGACACTTACTTCTTACTGAGACGTAGGCAGGACAGGAGATGTAGAACCTCACCACATGTTCCAAAATAAAGATCTTCCATGACCTTAGATTGTGACCTTAAAACTAGTTCCAGATATTTCAGAGCAGAAGTTCATGACTTCCGACAGATCCATTCTGATTTCAAGGCAGAGGGCCCAGGAGTCTAAATTCTGGCCTAGGTGAGGAAAAACCTCCTGTGACTTAGCTTCCTTCCTTTTGAAAAAATGCAGAATACTGACATACTTTGTAGAATCAGCACAGCATCTCATTTGTTAACATTGGAAGCAAAAAAATCCTACAAAATGTTGCATACTCTCCTTCAGGGTAACTTAATGCTGAAATTAAAGTGGTTCTAAGAACACAAGGGAAGTGACTATAGAAAGGCCCCAGGGTGCTTCTGTTGGAAGGGCTGGTGGTTCACCATGTTCCCTGGTAGGGGAAATAGCAACAGGAATCATCAAGAGCTCTGACACTATTTCCAGTGTGGGTGGCTGTGGCATCTAAAGGGCATCTTAAAGAACTCCCTCAAGGGACAAGATTGGGCACTTCAGCTGTGTCCAGCGTCCTGACCCTACCTCCCTGCCATTCTTTTCTAAAACATGGAGGAAACATAGCTCACCGTTCCATCTGGGAAGGCCCCAGAGTCCAACTGCTTTTTAAACCATTGTGATCCCCAAAGCCTTTGAATCCTTTAGAGCTGATTATGGCCTACAATTCCTCATTTGTAAAATAAAAGAGTTGATTTAGTTGAACCTCAAGACTATCTGGATAATCATTTACTTTTGAATTTTTTAAAATATCTATAGGGCTAGGGTGGGTTTTGTCAAGCCAGCAATCTTTTCTCAGTGCTTCCTTGTTTGCCATCTGGGGTCCTTGTGCTGTAGGTCACACTGGCTGCATGGACTCTCAAACCTGTGGCCAGAAGAATCAGAGGATTTAGCGATGATGCCAGAGTTCAATCCTGAGCACCACTGTGGAATGGACCACATTTAAAAGTAAAAGCCTGCACCGTGGGTCTCTGCAGCAAGCAAGTCTGGCCTGATCTGTCTGCTTTCCCTTTGGACATGTCTTTATTATTATTATTATTATTATTATTATTATTATTTTCTTTTCAGAACAAGAATTGGCGATCCAGATAAGAAAGAAAGCCCCTCTTCTTGATTCCAAGATATTGGTCTTTATAATAGTACTAATAAACTGATGAATTTTCAATCACTTCATTGCTTAAAGCCATGTATATCCGTTCACAATAGATTGTAGTAGTGCGAATATAATTCAGAGCACCCTGGGAGCCATAAAACAGGCAAAATGATTTCTCCTGTGTCCTGATTGGAAGAGTGTTATGCCATCGGCTGACTTCCAGAACTTTCCTATCCTGAACACTCGGTGCCCTGTGAGTACCAAGGTAAAGTAAATACAGTGATGACAGAATACAATGGAGACAGATGGATCCCTCCTCCAGTTGAGGGGGGAGTGAATTGCTCTGCTTATGGGCACCATAAATTATGACTTCCTGCACTTTCTGATAACCTGTAGTTAAGGAAGGGATGTCTATCTTGATAAAAGTTGGCTTGTCCACTCAGAGACAGGGCATCCTGTTTATACACATATTTAACTGGGCAACGAAGTTAAGGTGTTTCTACTGACTTGCTGGATGGGCTAGAGGAAAACTGAATACTTC
This sequence comes from Rhizomys pruinosus, assembly GCA_009823505.1. NCBI lineage: Eukaryota > Metazoa > Chordata > Mammalia > Rodentia > Spalacidae > Rhizomys > Rhizomys pruinosus. Next base: position 2,603,823 of record VZQC01014532.1, read on the forward strand.
AAAGCATATTCATCTCTTAAGATGAAAATAATATAATCTCAAAAGGTAGCTAACATTTCAAAGAAGTTTTAAAAGTCTCTTTAAAAGAGTTATGATGGGAAAACACTGTTTCCATGCATAACTATTTCTGAAACATGTGTAGGGACTCAAGGAAGTAACCAAAACAATTAAGAATTGATGCAATTAACCTTTGCATCTTAGCTTTGACCCAGTCTCTATAACAGCCTCCTTAAATTCTGAAGTATTCCCTTGTTTGGAGTGTAGACGTGTTTGTTTTCACAAACACACACACACATATACACACACACGCGCGCACACACACACACACACACACACACGCCTTACTCTTTTGCACAGATACACCAACTGCTATAGCATTTTTAATTGAAAAGCATAAATTTGGACTGCTAAATCTATTAACGATTTGTTTTAATTAGGAACCCAGCTGCTTCCTGAGATTCTGCAGTCTGGGTTTCAGAACTTTTGCCATACTGAGAATGTGTCTCAAGTGGGTTGCTTCAGTCTTCCAGATCAGCATTTTTAAAGACTTGTTGGAAGGAGGAACTGCAAATGCTTCTGTGCTGTAAAGTTACAGCTGCATTTGTTCTTGGGTGAGGACGGGGTTGCTTTGTTGGTGCAGCTAGTGGCCTGGCCCTGACCCCTGCCTTGACCATGTTATATCTAGCAGGCCGCCTGATCTTTAAATCACTTTGCCTGAGTCCTTGCCAGCTAGGCTTACAGAGATGAGGCATCACGGTTGTACTGGACGGTCCAACTTAAAAGGCCACCAATAGGGGCACTGTTACTTAACTGAAATTCAAAGCATCCATCAGGTCTGAATTTTATTGTTGCTTTGTTTTAAACACAGAGTTTGGGAAGGTAACTCTGTGAAAAGAGCTCAGCAAACTTGATTTTGAGAAGCAACGCATGTTTTTGAACTTGTATTCAAGAGGTAATTCCAACAATATAACATCACTTGCATAACATTAAGCAGATTGTAACATAGTCTATCACTGTATAAACAAAGCAGTCATCAGTGTAATCACTCATTCATTTGTTCATGTAATAGTCTGATCTTCATTTATAGCCTGTATAAAATGTATAGTGCTAGAGATGTGAAGAGCACCAAGGCACACCACTCCTTCCTTTAAGGAGTTTAAAGCCCAAAAGGTGAAACACAGAAGGTGAAAGAATTACTACAGAATGTCATGAACACTAGTCAAGGCATTCACAGAATGCACTGAGAATGATTGTAGGGTGGACATCATCTGTGGGAATAAGAATCTATGATTGGTTAATTAAATATGGATGAATGAAAAGATACAGAGTGAAGGGCTGTAATATTGGGAGTAATCAACAGCTGTCTAATTGGACTTAAGACCTACGTCTGTCACTTCCCTAAATAAATGTAATTTTTTACTATACTGTAAATATGTACATTTACATTTACAAGCAAATGTACCTCTCACCACTCATCAAGAAGCTTCTTTTTGAACAGCTGGGGGCTCTTTTACTGCTCTAGCATTGGTCAAGCACGTTATGTGACTGTGAGGTGCCCAGCCCTAACTGATGCACCTACAATGCAATCTCTACACCTAAGTCTCAGGGAACATCATGGAAGAGGAAGCAGAAAAGGAAAGAAAGAAAGAAAGAAAGAAAGAAAGAAAGAAAGAAAGAAAGAAAGAAAGAAAGAAAGAGAGAGAGAGAGAGAGAGAGAGAGAGAGAGAGAAAGAAAGAAAGAAAGAAAGAAAGAAAGAAAGAAAGAAAGAAAGAAAGAAAGAAAAAAAGAAATTTAAATCAGATACCTGCTGCTAGTTATTGCCTTCTTGACATGACAAGGAAGCTACACCAATGAACTCTGCATAATGTGGTAAGCTAACAAGATCCACATTATGACAAAACCAGTTAATGTGCTGATGTGGATGGGGAAATTTCACAGGGTCCCATCACCAGACAAAGAGATACAGGCAATCAATGGATACTGAGGGAGGCAAAATCGCTTTTCTTCAGGAACTAGCTCTCCCAAGAGATTATTAATTCCAAGTAAACAGATACTCAGTGCAATATATATATATATATAATATATATATATATATAATATAGATGAAGAGGAAAAGAAATTCAGTAGAGGGATGCTGGAAGAATTGGAGAGGTTACTGGGAGGGATGGAAATAATGCTAATACAATAGCTATGTATGAAATATTATGAAGAACGTCTTCAAAAAAGTCCTATGAAGAAAGGCTTAATGAAGAGGAATGGTCAGATTGAAACATATGAGGAGCTTGCCATGGGACAGCAGGGTACTGTGGAAAGAAGGACTTATGGACCAGATGGAACCAAGAAGTAAGTTCTTGAAGAAGGGGAAGGAAAGGGTTCCTTTCTCTTTTGAGAAATGTTTATGATGGTTTTTTGTGTCCTGATTAGGAGCTTAGACTTGATGATCCAGGAGCTACTGGACTAAGTCAATATCACAGGAAGTTCATTTGGAGAATTATTTATATAATGGGATAGATATTAAACTAGAACAATATACTTCAAGATATTAACATTTAGGAAATGTCTCTAAGAGACCAAATCAGAAGTTGTATGACAGGTTGGAAAGATATTTAGGAAACAAAGGAGCTCATCACTGGGTCAGGATTGTAATAATGAAAGAATAATGTGCCTTGTATTCCTTGAACTGTACGACCAGGCTGCCTGCCCGTGAAGAAGCTTTTTCTTGAACACTAGTGGGAGAAGGTGGATTGTAAACTAGTAGTTTATAGGTAATTGAAAAAAATCTCTCAAAGATGCCATACAGCAACTTAGCACAACAGTGGATATAAAATTTGCATGAGAAAATTCTGGAATTTATAAAAATCCAATTAAAGAAAGAATGGTTCAAATAATATATTTGATTTTGAATTCACTTTACTAATTCATTCATGTGTAACATGGTTAATCAAGAAAAGTACTCAATAAATTGGGAAATAGCCATAGAACAGGAGTTAATAAATGATGTTCTATAGAGCAAAAGCAACACCCACAGTTCCATATATTTTTGTAAATAAAATTTGTGAATAAAGCTTTATTGTAACATAGCAATGCTCATCCATTTACATATTTTCTGTTTTCCTGCTACAGTGGCACAGATGAGATGTTATTACAGAGATTGTATGACTCACAGAGCCTAAAATATTTCCATCTTTCCCTTCCCCATGATATGAGAAATAACAACAGAAGATGTTCATTTGTTCCCAACAGATGACAACTAGAAAGTCAAAGGGAAGATGGAGAACTCACTAGGACAACGGATATATTACCATCCTGTTGTTCCTGGGCTCCCGTACCACCTAGGAGAGATGCTTAGAACTTCTTTGTAGGATGTTTATGCTTTTCCTCCATCTGCTGTCATCAGATGGAAGGTGTGTGGTACAGGAATGAAAAGAGCAGCTGGTATAGGAATGGTGAGTGGCCTAGGAAAGGGGTAACTGGAACCCATAGACATAAACGAAGGTCTAGGAACCCCAAAGACCAGCCACAGGATGGCAGCAAAATCACATGACTTTAAAAATATCTCCTCAAGAGCAATAGTGTCCAGCATTGCACAGATTAGGAGCATCATCTGCCATTCAGCGTGATGGACACCTAGATGCAATAGAAATTTCTTCAGCATGACTAATAGTTTCTGATGGACCAAATTGAGATGTAAAAGTGTGCTTTGGGGTGAAGCCAAATATGTAAAACAAAGAGAGAGCTCTGATTAGCATGTGATATATTGGAACAGGACACTGACATATTTTTACTCCTGGAGGATATTTACAGACATCCATTTATAACCAGTGTTCTCCTTTTACCTGATTCCTTCTCAGGAAGTACATGGTAAGCTCAGAATCATGCATTGTCTTTACCTGGAAAAACTATAAGACCTTCTTTTACATGTTTTTCAACAGTGGTATGCTGATGCCAATCCCTGGAATAGAGAATGGAAAGGAAATAGAGCATGAATTAAAAAAAAAGAAAGCAATGGAGCTGTTTTTAGTATCAGAATCACACTTCACCAAGAATAACAAATATCTCTGGGGAAAAAGGCATGTCTTAAATTGTACTTGTTTTTCTTTGTGCTTTTGCTTTGATTTTGCTCTTATATTAAGCCACTTCTCACTTTTGACATGTAGACAGTTATCTTAAAATCTTTGACTTGGAGGACAAACATTCCTAATTTTGATGTAGACAAATGTACTCATTTAGTTGGTTGGCTTATTTAAGAATGTATTGTCAAAAGTTTGGTTTAAATGGAATTTTATGATGTTTCATTGAATGTCTGTGACACTTGAGTGCTCGCTCACATCAGCATTGTAGCTGACATGACAGTTCAGGACAATTACCTGGTCACCATTCCTTCTTATTTCACTCACTGTTATCACTGGTCAGGGTTTCCTGCTGGCACGTGGTATTTCTGGAAAATGTATGCTGAAATAATATTTTTTGAAATAATTTTTTTAAAACCCTTGATATTCAATGTGAAAATGATGATTGTGTGAAATTTCTTAATCATGATCTATTTTAACCAGATCTTTCCAATTGAGGAGGTGATTACTAGATAATTATAGCAATTAAAAGAACATTTTTTTTCTTGGATTACCACAATAGTTAAAACCTTGTACTTTGGGAATTAGAAGGAACATTATTAAAAATAATTAACTTTGTAAAACTATGGAGATGTGTGTATGAGAGAGAGAGAAAAGGGGGCAGAGACAGAGGAGAGAAGAAGGAATGTAAGGAAATGAAGAGGAGGAGGGAGAAAGGGAGGAGGAGGAAAGAAGGAGAAAAGAGGGATGAGGGAAAGGTAGAGGAAAGATATTTGTTATTCTTGGTGAAGTGTGATTCTGATACTAAAAACAGCTCCATTGCTTTCTTTTTTTTTAATTCATGCTCTATTTCCATTCTCTATTTCAGGGATTGGCATCAGCATACCACTGTTGAAAAACATGTAAAAGAAGGTCTTATAGTTTTTCCAGGTAAAGACAATGCATAATATATATATATATATTATGAGATTCAGAGTCTTGATAGAGAAAAATGCATAGCATAAATTATTCGTTATTATGAATGCTAAATACACTCTCCCTTCCTGCTTTGTTCAAGCATAGAGTATCTCACTCAACCTCATATTCCATATGGTCATGCTAATAAAGAGAAAAAGAGGTAAAGAAAAATCAAACAGAGAAGTGCTTAATAAAGAGAAAAGGAGAGAGGAAGGAGTAATTACTGTTGAGTACTCTTGAGCCCCTTTACACAACTGTGTGGTTTAGAGTCAAAATTGCAGTTCTTGCTTATAGAAGCTTAAATTTTACATATGAATGAGTTTCATTTCACAGTGAAGCAGTAAGTAACATGAAATTAAAATTTATCTTGGAGGTGTTGGTCAGAAAAAAGGCATATCGACTAACAAAGAGGAAAGGATGATATTTTTCTCAGCAGCTTGTCAGCATACAATTCATGAATACTCAAATTTATAAAGCAAATGAACTCATGAGGGAAAAGATCCAGTGTTTCTACATAGCTGGAAGAACCAGAAAATTATAATGACACATGTGAAGATCCAATGAAGAACTTCATATGCTAACCACGAAAATTAACAAAACAAGAATAATTCAGGCTTGAGATGCCTCAGCAGTTAAGAGCTAGTACTAGACTTGCAGAGGACCTGAATTCAACTCCCTGGACCCAGTGGTAGCTCACATCTGCTTATATCTCAAGTTTCAGGGGGTTTACACCATGCTTCACATTCCAGACTACCACACACACACACACACACACACATATATATACTAATAAATATATATATATATATAATGAAAAGAAAAAATAAATAAATTCGGAACAAAAGCACTAACATACAACATAGAAATGACCTTGCATAATAAATTGGCATCTTGGGGCTGGAGAGATGGCCTAGGGGTTAAGAGCGCCGACCGCTCTTACAGAGGACCTGGGTTCGATCCCTAGCACCCACATGGCGGCCGAGAGCCGTCTGAAACTCCAATTCCAGGAGAACTCCAGCTCCAGAGGAATCCGAGACCCTCTTCTGACCTCCGCGGCATTGCACGACACGGGTGCACAGACCTGCATGCAGACAATACATTGATACACATACAGAAATAAAAATAAATAAATAAATAAATTAGCATCTTAATTCCCAAGTTGATGTAAGTATATTTTGCAAATTTATAATGTAGTCTCCCTTGTCAAGCACAAGATGTCTTCTTACTCACTGACTCCTTCCCTTGTGGTCTATATTAGCTTTTTTTCTCATTGCCATGGCAAAGTAACTAACAAAAGCAATTTAAGTAATGACAAATGATACTGTTGTTTTGGCTCAGGATTCAAGGATACAGTTCACTGTGGAAGGAAAGAAAAGAGAGTGGGGCGTGAAGCAGCTGATCATATTTCATCCACAGTCAGGAAGCAGAGAGAGATGAATGCTTGTGCTAAGTTCACTTTAGCCTCTTTTTAATTTTTTTTTTATTTAGTTTTGGACAAAGCCCATGTGTTGTCTACATTCAGACTAAGACTCACTGTCTTGTCAGTTAAACCACTCTGGATGTTTTCACAGACATCCAAAAAATGAATCTGAACCTATTCAACTTGACAGTGAAGATACACTGCTATATGATCCTTAAAAGAGGTATAAAGTTTGGTTAAAATTATGCTTTATTTCTGGTCTTTTGGTTGTTATTCCTGATTTCTGCTATCATTGTTTCTATCTTGTACTTTTCTACAAAGCTCATAAAATTATATTTAAGAAGGAAGAAATGTTTGTAAGAGAATATAAGAAGGGCTGACTAACTTTAGCATAGAATAAAATACTTTAAGGAAATATAAGAACTAAAATACTCTGAGAATGAGGCTAACAATTACACAGATGAAAAGCATGGAACAGAGAGTTCAACATGGAGGTAACTGCATTTGGGGCTTTAGGGGTTCATAAAATTAACCTATCAGATGAATAAGAGTAGATGTATTTCTCTTTAACATTCATCACGTTGACACAGCTGCCATTTGGGAAAAATAATAAAATTATATCTGTACCTAACTTCCTATGCCACACAAAATGTTAAATTAATGAAAGGTCTCAAATTGAAATCAGACAAAAAAGAAAATATTGATGAATTTTATAATAAACTAAAATATCAGTCCTATTTAAGCATGGCACATGAGAGAAAAACAGAAATATAAATAACATAAGTACAAAGAATTTTTAAATTTCTGATGGCAAAATATCACAAATAAAGTAAAAATACAAATAGCTAACTGAAAAAAATTATGACAGATGGAAGACTAATTTCATCAATGCACAAAGATCTCCTAAATAGCAGAGTAAAAGGCAATCAAATAGAAATGGGCAGAGGATTCAAGATGGGAATCCTTAGAAAATAAAAACAAATGACTAAACAAAGGGAAGAACGCCAGCTTCGTTCATCTGGAGCAAATGCAAAATACAGCATTTTTCTCTGATGAGGTTGCTATCACTGGTGAGCATGATAATTGTCAAAGAATGCTTAAAGAACATTAATGTAACCCCAAAGGAGTGCAATGGGAGGTAGAATTTGGACAATTTCTTAACAATGTCTAGTAAAATCACAAATTCACATGTCTTTGGACATAGAAATTCCAGTTATCTTACAGCTACATAACCCAAGTGTTTAAAATGGCCTACAGAGTGGCTGGAGAGATAACTCAGTGGTTAAGAGTGCTTGCTGAGAACCTGAGTTCATTCCTAGTACCCACATCACATGTCACAACCAGCCTTGATTTTATATATACACACACACACACACACACACACACACACACAAGCACAGAATTGGTATTCACAAACATAAACATATACAATAGACATAAATAACAGTAAACCTTAAAATGACCTACATATGAATATTTTTATGTTATTATTACTCAAAAATCTAGTTTAAAATATCATTTTGTATATGTACATGTGACCAGTTAAATAAACACACGGGCTAGGAAAGGGCTCCATGGGCAAAGTACTATGCAACCAGAGGACCCAAGTTCAGATTCTTCACACCCATGTACAATATGTGGCCAATGCAGTGCACGTTTATAACTCCAAATGTGGTAGGAGCAGACACAGGGGGATCCCTTCACCTTGCTGGCCCCCCAGTCTAGTCAAAATGTCAAAATCCAGATCTTGTTTCAAAAAAATAAGGTCAAATAGTCAGAACCCATGTACTTGGTCACCATCTTCCAGCTCCAGTACAGGGTCAGGACATCCTCTGCTCCGGGGTTCCCATGTAATCTGCTTAGCCAGTCAGTTAGTCAGCTGCTATCTGCCTGCTCAGGGACTAGGCTGGCTCTCACTGCTGGGGATCTCCTGTCTATCCTGGTAAAGAACCAGCTTATACCAAACTCCAGAATGCCCTGCTGAACTAGTCAAATACCTAACAGTCATTTTCGATTCTGGAATTAAATCTGGAAAGCTCTGTTCTAGCTTCAGACTGGCCTCATTAGCTAGCTCCAAGCAACCCACATCTGCTCCACACTCATAGTTCTAAATGTGTTTGTACACTTTGCATATCTGACCAGCCCGGAATCATCTTGCCCCTGCAATAAAAAAACAAAAGTGAGAACCTGACACACACAGATCAACTCGCTAATCAAACCTGATCAGAAAGCTACCAAGCTACAATAATTAAAACAGAACCAAATTTCAACTCAACAAAAGCAGTCTAGAATTTCATATCATACACACAACTAACCAATGAAGTCTGTGTGCAAAACCACAATTAACATGAAAAACCATGATAGCGTGTTCCTAGCAAATCCCACCAGTCTTATAGAAGTGTTCTGCAATAAGAAGTACCCAGAGAAACCCCAGAACATACAGCTTAAAAAATTATAAACCTGATCAAAGAATTAAAGGATTTTATAGAACACACAATTCAACAACTCAAAGAAGATAATGATAAACCTTGACTTAAGATTGAAAAGTACAAAGATACAATTAGATGACATGAAAAAAAAACAAATTAGTATTTGAGAAATCAATTCACAAAAGAGATAAGAACATTAAAAAAACTTAAGATGAAATGACAATGAAATCGTAAAACTTACTAAGTGATTTGAAATGATGGCAGTCTCATCAGCAGAATAAGTCAAATGGAAAACAGACTATAAAGACTGAAAGATACAATTAGAGAATTGGAACACTCAAGCAAAGACTATGAAAAGAAATTAAATATAGGAATGGAATATGCAAAATCTCTAGGAAATAATGAAAAGACAAAATCTATACATTATGGGCATAAAGGAAGGAAAAAGTTTCTAAGATGGATGATATTGACCAAATCTTCAACAAGACTATAGGAGAAAATGTCCCTAAATTAAGGAAAGACATACCCATACAGATACAAGAAGCCCCAGAACACCAAATAAAAATGGTATGAATAGAACCTCCCCACAGGATATAATAATAAAAAACTAAATATACATAACAAACAGAGGGTAATGGAAACTGCAGTTACATGTAAAGCAAAACCCACCAGAATTACATGAAACACTTATTTATTTATTTATTTATTTATTTATTTATTTATTTATTTTGGTCTTTTTGAGACAGTTTGTCCTGTATCTCCAGCTGGTTTGGAACTCACTATTTATGTAAACCATGCTGGCCTCCATTTCATAGAAATATCAAAGTGATGTTCATGTCCAAGAGTCTAGAGAAGGAAAACAAATGAAGGTATAATTACAGAAACACAATATAAGACAAAAAATATAAACAGAAAGAAAATGACAGTAATCAATATATATTTCTGATTAATAACTTTAAATATCAGTGGCCTCAATTCTCTCATCAAAAGGCACAGGCTAGGTAAACATATTAAGAAACAAAATCTGTCTTTTTGTTGTCTACAAGAAACTCATCTTCCTCTCAAGAATAGGCATCATGGTGAAAGGATGAAAAAAAATATTCCAAGAAAATGGCACTAAGAAATGAACAGGCATTCTTATTCTAATATCCAACAAAATAGACTTCAAACTAAAATTAATCAGAAGTGATAAAGAAGATTGTTTAATTCTGATCAATGGAACAATCAACAAAGATGTCATTACAATCATGACCATATATGCACCAAACACTGGTGCACCCAATTTCATAAAAAGAATATTACTGGACTTCAAAACACAAACTAACCAAAAAAGTAATAATAGGGGACTTCAGTATTCAATTTTCTCCAATAGAGAAGGCATCTGGACAAAGAATAACCAAATAAACATCTAAATTTATTGATACCATACATCAAATGTACCTAAATAGACATCTACAGAATAGTCAACTCAACCACCACACAATACATATTCTACTAGCCCATGGATGTTTGTGAAAAATACACTACATACTGGTGCACAAACCAAGTCTTGACAAATAAAAGAAAAAAATTAACTGATTCTATGCATTCTATCAGACCATGATGCAATAAAGCTTAAAACCAACAGCAAAAGAAAACCTAGTAATTACATCAACTCATGGAAATTAAATAACTCTCCTGAATGATGAATGGGTGACAGTGAAAGAAAAAAATCTAGAAAGAAGTAAAAGTATTCCTAAAACTAAATTAAAATGAAAACACAGCACAATAAAATCTCTGGGATGCATTCAAAGCAGTCCTAAGCGGGAAAAGGATAGCTCTAAGTGCTTACATTAAAAATGCCCCCCCCAAAAGTACAAATAAATGACATAATGGTACTTAAGAATCTAAAAAGAGATGGCCTAGCGGTTAAGAGCGCCGACCGTTCTTACAGAGGACCCGGGTTCGATCCCCAGCACCCACATGGCGGCCGAGAACCATCTGAAACTCCAATTCCAGGAGAACTCCAGTTCCAGGGGAATCCGACACCCTCTTCTGACCTCCGTGGCATTGCACGTCACGGGTGCACAGACCTACATGCAGACAGTACACTCATATACATACAAAAATAAATAAAATAAAATAAAAATAAAAAAAAAAAGAAAGAGCAAATCAAAATTAAGAAAATCAGAGCCAAAATGGGAAGCATTACAATAGATATCAAGGAGATCTATAACATTAGCAGGGAATGCTTTAAAAACCAGGGCATGGTGGCACATGCCTTTAATCACAGCACTCGGAAAGCAGAGGCAGGTAGATCTCTGTGTGCTCAAGGCCAGCCTGGTCTACATAGTGAATTCCAGGCCAGCTGGACCTATAAAAATACACCCTGTCTCAAACAGACCAAAAAATACTTGATTAAGTTAGAAAATCTAAAAGAACTGAACAAATTTCTCAATTCAATGAAATCACCAAAGTTAAAGCCACAAGAGATCAACAACATAAATAAACCCATAAGAAATAAGGAAATTGAAACAGTAAATACACTGCCTCCTGAGAAAAACAGTCTAAGTCCAGATGGATTCACAGCAGGAATATACAAGATTTTCAAAGAAGACTTACAACTAATACTTCTTAAATTATTCAAAAGATGAAAACAGAGGGGGAACTCTTAACCTACTTGTGTGAAGCCAGCATCGTATTAATACCCAAACCACAAAAAATAAAGCTATAGGCCCATATCCTTAATGAAAATAGATGCAAAATATTTCATCAAAATACTTGCAAATCACCTACAGATACATACCTAAAAGAACATCCACCATAAACAAATTGGCTTTATTCCAGAGATGGAGGGATGGCTCAATATATATATGTCAATAAATGGACTTAAAGACATAAATCACATGATTATTTTGATAGATGCAGGAAAGTGCTTTGACAAAATCCAACATGAATTCATACTAACATTGTAGAGAGAATTGGACTGGAGGTAACATATAAGCCTGTATACAGATCCCCATAGCCAAGATCATTCTAAATGGAGAAAAACTGGAAGAATTCTCATTAAAATCAGGAACCAGACAAGCCTGATCACTATCCCCACTCCTTTTTTTAACATAATGCTTGAAATTCTATCTAGAACAATAAGACAAGAGAAGGAAATTAAAGGAGCATTAATTGTAAAACTGGAGGTCAAATTATCCAAAATTGCAAATGATATATTATTGTCCGAGTTTGCTTTCATATGCTGTGACAAAACACTGACCAAAACCAACTAGGGGAGGGAAGGGTTTATATGGCTCATATCTCCGGGGTCACAGTTCATCACTGAGGGACCCTAAGGTAGGAACTCAGGGTGGGAACCTGGAGGCAGGAGCTGAGACACAGACCATGGAGGAAAGTTGCTTACTGGCTTGCTCCTCTGGTCCATGCTCAGTCTCTTTTCTTATGCAATGCAGAAAAACCTATCCAGGGGTGCCACCACCCTCCCATATCATTCAACAATCAAAAACATGCACCACAGACACAGACACAGGCCAGTCCAATGGAGGAAATTCCCCAATTGGGGGTCCCTCAACCCAGTTGTTTCAAGTTGACATCTAAAGCACAATTGACCACTTGTCAATTTGACACACAAACGTATCAATATTAAACCATAAGCTTTCCATTTTATCTTCAAGTTATGATGTTAACATCACAACATAAAACAGTATAACGGGCTGGAGAGATGGCCTAGCAGTTAAAAGTGCTGACTGCTCTTCCAGAGGACACCGGTTCGATCACCAGCACCCACACGGTGGCTGAGAACTGTCTTTAACTCCAGTTCCAGGGGAATCCGACAATCTGACACCCTCTTTTGACCTCTGTGGCATTGCACAACAGTACATTCATACACATAAAAAATAAATAAAAATTAAAAAAACCCAGTATAACCTTAAAAGCCCCCACAGTCCTTCAAAAATTCAAACACTTAAAAGTTTACAGACTCTTTTTTAAGTTTTGTTAACTGTGGGATCCTCTAAATTCCAAAACAAGTACTGCCTTATTTCAAAAGGGACACCAAGCTAAATCCAGCAAATAGCTCAAGGCTGGACACCTGGGAGTCACTCACAATATTCTGGGTTCCAAAGGGTTTTGGCATCTACTCTACTGACTCTGCTGTCCACAGCACCTTCAGCTCATCTCAGCCTCAAGCTAGCTCCATTTCACATCTATCGCTGCCCTTGATGGTCATCCCTTGGTCCTGACACCTTCACAAAGCTGAGGTCTCCACTGAAACTGAGGCTACACCTTCACCAATGGGCTCTTCTGGCTTCTAAGTGTGCAAAGCCTCAGTGTCTCTCCACGACTCTTCAATCCTAATGGTCTTCACTGCAAATGTGGGTGAACTTTCACCAATGGCCTTTCCTAGCCTCTCATGTCAAGCCTCAGCTCCTGTCTGTGACCCATTCACAATTTTGACAGCACAATTATGCGGGAGAATCTTACATATTACAAAGTCCTGCTTCCAGCTTGAGATGGAAGCTTGGGCCCCCCTCTGGACCATCGGTTCTGCTGCTGACCCTGAGGAATACTTCTCAGAAGGTTTCATCACTGTGATGCTAGTTTCTTACACCTGAATTTCAGCCCCAGCTAACCAAACTCAATTGTCCCAGGAGAGCACAAAGTTTTCACTTCAGGTTCTAGTTTCTTCTTTAATAACAGCTGATTCTTGAGCCCCAATCAACCAGAATCCACAGATTCTTAATTCAAAATATCACACAAACAGGCCTGATAATCTCCACTTGCCTTTGAAGCTTCAGAAGCCAGGCCTCCATCATCTCTAACTCTTTCACCATAGCTCTAAGCACTCTGTTTCTTCTAGCCCAAAGTTCAAACACTCCCACAATCCTTCCAAAACCAACTGACTCAGGTCTGTGACAGCAGTACCCTAATCTCTGGTACCAATTTCTGTTATAGTTTGCTTTCCACTTCTGCAACAAAACACTGACCAATATGAACTTGGAGAGGGAGTAGTTTATTTGGCTCAAATCTGGGTCACAGTTCGTCACTGAGCGACCCTAATGTTCAGGAACTCAGGGCAGGAATCTGGAGGCAGGAGCTGAAGCACAGGCCATGGAGGAACATTACTTACTGACTTGCCCCCCCCACCCCCAGCCCATGATCATCCTGCTTTCTTATACAATACACAGCACCCTGCTCAGGGGTGGCATGGCCCTCCCATATCACTCAGCAATCTAGAAGATGCCCCATAAACATGGCCACTGGCCAGGTCAATGGAGGCAATTTCCTAATTGAGGATCCCTCAACCCAGGTATGTTAAATTGGTGACTCAAATTATCTAGCTCAATTATATATAATAGATTTCCAAACTTCTACTAGAAAACATCAAGAAATTATCAACACTTTCAACAAAGTAAGAGGAGACAAAACCAATTTCCAAGGTCACTAGCCTGTCTATATACTAATAATAAATAGTCAGAAAAGGAGACATCATGGAAACAGTCCCATCCTCAAGGAATAAGCTTAATCAAAGACATTAACGATCTCCTATAATGAAAATTTAAATCTTAAAAAAAAAATTGAGGAAGACAGAAGATGGAAAGACCTCCCACAGTCACAGATTTGGTGAATTAATATTTTGGAAAATGACCACCCAACCAAAATCAATTTATAAATTCAAAGTAATCCCAATCAAACTCCCCATGACATTCTTCACAGAAGTAGAAAAAAAATTCATATGGATATACTACAGATCTATAGTTGTAAAAACTGCATGGCACTGTCCCAAAAGCAGACATATAGACCAATGGAATAAAATAGAACACCTGAACATGACTATAAGGAATGCGATGCTTCTGGAAGGCTGAAAAGTTACTCATATGAACTTACAGCAAAGCGAACAGCCTGCACAAGACTCACAGAAGGCAAGACAGAAAAAAAAAGTCCCAGCATAGAAGTGGGGAAGTAGGTAAGAATCCTAATCTTAGCTGAGAACTAATGGGAACCAATGACTTCTGGGAGAGGGAGAGTCAGTGTTATTTAAGGGTATGATGCTGGATAAGTCAATCAGGCTCCAGTGGATGGCACTATATTGAAGGACATTTGGGGACATAAATTCAACTAGATAGACCTTAATATATATGATAGAGTGCATGAAACTTGTATGGGAGCTATAATACAGGTTTAGATAGGAGAGAGGTTCTAAACTTGATCAAAATATATTGTATAGGATTCCAAAATTACAGTAAAAATAAAAAAATAAGGTCAAGAGAAATATAGGAAGTCACTTAAAATCCACCTTTGGCCTCTTCACACATATACACATACACGTGCACAAATATAAATAATATAAAATGAATAAAGGTAAAAATTTTGCTTTTCATTGAAACAAAGTATATACACACCAATTGCTAAAATCAACCAGCATGTAGTAATTAGTTAAAAATTTAATGATCTGAATTGAGTGTTAAGTATGACATGATGTTATTTGAGATTAATTTACATCTGTGTAGAAGTGTGATTGCAAAAAAATAAAATGAAGGGATTTTAAGCTTAATTGAATTGTTATAAACTCTTCTGTTTTGTATCCCAATTTTGGTAGTAATTACATAAATCTCAGTGATTGTTAAAATGCATAGAGCTGATGTCATCAAGATAACAGATTTGGAGCAAGCCAGTAAGCACCATTCCTCCATGGCCTGTGCTTCAGCTCCTGCCTCCAGGTTCCTGTCCTGTGTTCCTATGGTGGGCTCCCTCAGTGATGAACTGTGACCAGGAGATGTGAGACAAATAAACCCTTTCCTCCCCCAGCCCCAAGAAAAGATAACAGATTTGGAAATAATTGGCTTCTTGTTCTCACAAGTAAATACTGAATAACAAACATGAAATTAAATCATTAACTTAGTAGGGTTCTGGGAATCATCAAAAATCTATTAGCAACAAATAAGCAATGAGGAAAATCTCACAGTTGACATAGTGGGAAATTCCATGGCATTTGGTCACTCTTGCCTCATTCTCTCCCTGGTGTAGGCTGATACTCTTTGGGGAAAATCACCAACTTAGTTTTCTGTTACTTTCCATAAGCTAGACAGAATAAAATGAACCAAATACTCAATTTGGCCTATCAGCAGGATGACTAAGCATCTTGGATTTTAGGTTAGGAAAAGCTGTGAGAAGAATCAGGTGTGGTGTAAAGGACTTCATTAAGATCACCTACAGATGTTTAGAGACAGACACAGCAGAAAATGTACAATAGCTATACACCTCGAAGATGTTCAAAGGGTGTTCTTAAAGAAACTACTGTACATATAAGAAGTCACATTTACTGGACAATTGGTGGTAGGACTAGAGGCACACATAAGTCCTAAGAAAATGCATACTTAGAAAATGCCTAAGAGTACATTAAGATTTCCAAAGAGTTTCCCTTGCACAGAGCCAGTTTGTAAAAATTGAGAAAGGTAACTATATTTTCAAATAAACAATTTTCAATGAAAGGCATAAGGCATTCAAAAAATTAGGAAAACACAGTCCATTCAAAGGAGCAAAACTTAGTCTCCAGAAACTATTCCTGAATAAATATAATTTCCAGAGTCACTAGAAAAAAATTCACTGTCTTAGATATGCTTTGATATCATGCTTAGATATGCTTAGATAACATGAAAGAAAGCCACAAAGAAGTGAAAAATCTGAGAAATGACATTAAAAATTGTACTATAAAGGACAGAAATTACTTAAAAATATCTAAGCTGGGAAATACTGTAACTGAATTTTAAAAATTCACTAGAGATGTTGAACAATAGACTCAACTGGCTAGAATAAAACATTAGCAATCTTAAGGAGAAATTATTTGAAATTATTGAGTCTGAGGGGGAAAAGAAGATGGAGGAAAAACAGAAGATAATGTAAAAGATGGAACACCATTAAAGGAATAATTTGGTCTAAGAAACTCAATGGACTACAGGTATTATAAATCCAAAAAAGGTCATAGTGAGATATAGTATAATTAAACTCTCAGGATAAGGACTACTAGAGCAAATCAACTTGTCATATGCAAAGATGTTTAATAAAATTATCAGTAGATTCCTTAGTCAAGACATTTCAGACCAGAAGTTGTAATGCTATGTTAAAGTGTTGCCATGTTGATAAACTGTCAACTAAGAATTTTACATTGTCCTTTAAGAATGAGGAAAATCAGTTTTAGCAGGTGGACCAAAGTTGAAATCCATTGCCATTAGACTGGTTTCATAAGAAAACTAAATAAAATTCTTCAAGTTGAAATATACAAGAGAGTAATTGAAGCCCCGTGTAAACACAAAGGTCTCCAGTGAACATATATATTTAAAAATATGAAACCTCATGTTAGTTTAATTGCATTTCATTCTTATATATGACTTAAAAGTCAAACCATCAAATAGTATAACTATTAGAATGATACATAAGATAGAGAGATAAACTTGTGCTACCACAGGATACAGTCGGAAGGGATGGACCTATAGACAGTTTTATTTAGAGTTGACTTTAAGTGGTTAATAGCTTTACATAGATTCTTATAATTTCATGATGTTATGTGTAATTCTCTTAGTAATTACAAATAAAATATCTTTAGAACAGACATATGAAGAAAGCCAAGAACTTAAATGCTACTAAGACAAACTGAAAAATGAAGCACGAGCTAAAAGACAGATATGCAATAAAAACTAGAATGAAAACTAAGCCCTGTCCTATTAATAAATACTTTAAAAGTAATGGATGAGGCTTCCTAGTGAAAGTATTAGATCAATACAATGGATAAATAACAGCAAAAGTACTGTTGAGGTCAGTGGTTAAGAGCATTGAAAGCTCTTCCAGAGAACTGGGTTTATTTTCCAGCATCCACATGATGGCTAACAACCACCCCACACCGCTAGTTCAAAGGTTCCAATGCCCTCTTCTGGCCTCCTTACGCCTTACATGTATGCAGATAAAACACTGACACTCATAAAATAATAATTAATGAATCAAAAACTTTTAAAAATATTGTTCAGCAATGTACTCTCTACGAGAGACTTGCTTTAGATCTAAAAACACACGTAAGTGGACAATGAAACAATATAATAAAATATTCCACATAACTAGTCACCAAAGGAAAGCACACACTGGCTACAGAGGAGGAAGCTGTATCTTTTTATTCTCCAAGCTTAGAAAGAAGTCTTCCTCCCCCTTTTTGCTCCCTGGATGTAGCTAAGTTGTATCAATAAAACTTTCTTATTTTAATTCATACTTAGTCTTTGTTATTTATAATTATGAGAAGTAAATACTCCTCTCAGTTCTTTTTTGGGAACAAAGAAATCAGTATTTATTCAGTTTAACCTCTAAGGATAATAGATCAATGCACTATAAGAAAAAGAGGGTCCTTAAGTCCAAAAGGGCAATTTTAAACTCGGATATGGCAACACTATTGGTTTTGTTGCTTTAGCTATCAAAGATTACCTTTCTCCTCCTGACCATTTGACTCCAGCACACTCACATCAGGAGGGGCCTCCTGACAGCCTAGTTGAGGAGTTATGATTTCCCACTGAACATACTATTATAATTATGATATCTGGTGTTAAGGGCTTCACAGCCTTAAACAGTGATTCTTACATATCAGACACTATTGTAAATATCCTGTGTTCTAGTCTGTCTTCCATTGCTGTGACAAAACACTCTGACCAACATCAACTTGGGGAGGAAAGGGTTTATTCAGTTTACATCTCCTGGGTCACAGTTCATCATCACTCAGGGAGCCCAAGGCAGGAACTCAGGGTAGGAACCTGGAAGCAGGAGCTGAAGCACATGCCATGGAGGAATGCTGTTCACTGGCTTGCTCCCCTGGCTCATGCCCAGCCTGCCTTCTTATACGGTACACAACAACCTGCCCAGGGTGGCACTACTCATTGTGGGCTGGGCCCTCCCACATTGCCTGACAATCAAGACAATACTCCACAGACGTGGCCACAGGCCAATCCAACGGATCCCATTCCCCAGTTGAGGCTCTCTCAACCCAGGTGTGTCAAGTTGACAGTAAAGCTATCCAGCACATCCTGTAAAAACTGATTTAATACTTCATAGTAGAATGTGAATTTTAATCCAAAGTATCCCAGGAGACACAAATGAAGAGGCACCTCACTGTGAACAGGGCTGAAAGAACAAGCCAGGAAAAAATAATAATGGAAAGGAAATGGATGGGGACCTGAGACCAGTTCCCGATGAACAGAAGACATAATACCCTCCAGGGCCAGCAGGATGTCTAGGCTTTGCAAGGCCCAGGTCTACGAGAGTGGGAAAGTAAGTAGTGCTAGCAGCAGTGCTCACTGAGAACTCTAGCCATGAAGTAGGTTTCTTTTAGTGTTCTGGAGACACAGGACTGACTGTGTGAGGAATATGGCCCATGGCCACAATCCAGCAAGGGGAAACATGGCCTGCTCTGTCTCCATCAGGCCTCCAGTCTTCTCTAGGGCATTCCCATCAGTCAGATTCAACTGGATGCCCATTGGCCACACAGCCAGGGTGGTAGGATACCTAGAGAGTAGATTACCTGCCTGAAAAGCTGAGCAGCAAATAGATTTGTACTACACACCAAATCCAAAGTATCTACCACACATCTAAAATAATTTTAAGAGTGAAATACAGGAGAAATAAAGTAGATGTTAATTATATTTAGACATAGGATCATCCTTGATCCTATGAAAACAAGAAGGCATAAACTGGATTAACATCTATATTGTAGCTGTCTATATTCTATATGTCTGTCTATATTCTATATTCTGGAGTCAGCAGGGCACCCCAACACTCTGGAAACAAAACTGGACAGTGAGCTTATTAGGAAAAGATTTCACAGTTACTTTGCTTGGCTAGATAATTCCAGGGTTAATCTACAGCTCTCTCTGACACCAACCAGGCTTGTGATATTAACACTTAAGAAACACAGGGCTGTTTATATTTTGGTAGAGAGCTCATGCTATCAATTTGCACATTAGTGAGTCTAGCTACTACCTTCCTCTATTGGAATGTACTGATTTGTGGCTGGAGAGATAGCTGCTTTTCAAAAAAAATACTTAGCTGTCTGATGAAATGTTTTAAATGCATAGGGTTCACCTTGGGGTTGGCTGCTGCTCAGATTTTATCCATTAATAACACACTGGGCTGCCTCTGTACTCTCCATGGCTGATAGGAAAATAGTCCTACTTACAGCTCTTTGCTTTGCCTAAGGGAGGATATTCCAAATGCAGTTCAGGGTATGTGTTTAGGTACATACACACACGCACACACACACACACACACACACACACACGCACACACACAGGAGCACATACATGCAACCTTAGTCCATATGCATGCAATGAGTATTCCATTGGTTTTCTTCTTTGTTTGTAATAGAGGACCCTCCTTCCATTACATATTTTCACAGCTTGTATGCTGATGTCGGAGCCTAAATATAAGCTTTACTCTGACACACAGAGCTATAAATCATCATCACTTGTTTTTGGCCCCTTGGTATCATGTGTAGAGATGGAAGGGGTAGGCAAAACTTCCAACTAAGATTTTGGTCTTTTTGAGACAGGGTCTTGAAAGGCTGGCCTTGAACTCACAAAGATCTGCCTGCCTCTGTCTCCCCAGTGCTAGGATTAAAGGCGTGCACCACCATATCCGGCTCCTATTTAGCTTTAATCTGGCATTTGGTCCTACAGGTGGAAATTAGAATTGCTACAATAAACCAGTATAAATATGCTACTTGGATTGTTATCTTTATTTTATGTGTATGAGTGTATCGGCTGCATGTATGTAAGTGCTCTGTGTCATGCAATGCCAGTAGAGGTCAGAAGAGGGTGTCAGATCCTCTTGAACTAGAGTTACAGATGATTGTTTATGGCCATGTGGGCTCTAGGAGTTGAACCCCCGTCCAAGGCAAAACAGCCAGAGCTCTTAACTGTTGAGCTATCTCTCTAGCCCCTGTCTTCCTCTTTTAGGACATTAAAGATGTTTAAAGAATGGAGGCCTGAGATATGACTCAGTAGGTAAGATCACTGGATGCTCTTGCAGAAGACTTAGGTTCACTTCCCAGCACCCACACAGTAGTAACAACCATCCATAACTCCAGTTCCAGGGTATCCAATGTCCTCTTCTGACCTCCACATGCATTTCACAGCACAGGTACACTTACGTACATGCAAGCAATATATATATATATATATATATATANCGATACGCCTGCCTCTGCTTCCCAAGTGCTGGGATTAAAGGTGTGTGCCACCACACTTAGCCATTATTTTTATTTTATATATATATATATACATATATACATATATACATATATATATATATATGTATATATGTATATACATATATACATATATATATATATATGTATATATGTATATATGTATATATATATATATAAAATAAAAATAATGGCTAAGTGTGGTGGCACACACCTTTAATCCCAGCACTTGGGAAGCAGAGGCAGGCGTATCGCTATGAGTTCAAGGCCAGCATGGTCTACATAGTGAGTTCCAGGCCTACAGAGAGGCCCTAACTCAAAATAAATAAATAAATAAATAAATAAAATTTTGATAAAAGATGTTTAAAGAAGGTCTTCTAAGTGCTACAAGTTAGTCTGCAGATGATACCTAGTAAGAAAGAATCTAAAATTGTTTTCCTTAGAAAAGAGTCTATGCACAATTATTCACATATTGATTGAAGTGTATAGCCAATCACTACTTGCTCGGGAGAAGGGTTGTGTTACTTAGGATATGCATCTTTAGAATGTGTAAGTATATGAATGGAGAGGAGTGCTTCCATGAAGGGATGGATGGTCACTGAACTGTTTCCTGAAGACTCCTGGAATTATAGCTCTGGAATTATAGCTTTGAAAAGAAGGGGATGTCTTTAAACTGAAGCAAATGAGAAGTAATTTACTAATTTTCTTAATCTCTAATCACTAAATGTCTCAACTTGATTAAAGCTTGTATATGTGTGTATGTGTATGATATATGTGTATGCGGTCACTCATGTATGAGAGTATTTGTTTGCATATGTCACAGTACATGTGTGGAGATCAGAAGATAGCATCTATCCCTGGTTAGTCCTTACTTTCTACCTTCTTTGAAACAGTGTCTCTTTCTTGCTCACTGCTGCATTTGCTAGGCTAGCTGGTCCCTGAGTGTCATGGTTCTCCTGTCTTCAACTCCAATGTCACTGGAAGAGTGCTAGGGATGACAGACATGTTCTCTGGCTCTTGACTTATATGGCTTCTTAGGATTCAAACTCAGATCTTCAAGCTTGCATAGCAAGTGCTTTACCCAAGGAAGCCATATCACTAGCTCCTTTAATTTTATTCACTCTAAAGACATTCAAAGAAGCTGAGCCCTGTGGCACATACCTGGAATTCCAGCACTCAGGAGGCAGAGGCAGGTGGATCTCTGTAAGATAGAGGCCAGCCTGGTCTACATAGCAAGCTCCAGGCCTGGTGGAGCTACAGGGAGACCCTGTCTTAAAAAGAGACAAAAAAAATGTGTTAAAACATAAAGTTAACCAATGGCTTATATCACCCTCCTTCCCTGAAATAGAATTGATCATCTCAGAGAAGTTATAGTGGACACTAAAGCAATTGTCTAATTTTGATAATTTGTGTTGGAGTAAATATCTTGTTTCTATTCCTTGTTAGCCTTAGTTGTAGAGGTGCCATTGTAAATATTCCACTTAGGGCTGGGCATCTATCAGACTTATTTTATCTGTGTGACTTGTTGTGGAACTCTGCAGTAGCCTCCAGCCATCACAGTAGTATGCAAATCTGGAAGGTGGATCAGGAGAGAAGCCTACAGGAAATTTTGGGGTGGGAAGGTCTAATAGGCTAGGCAGAGTAAGTGTGGGCCCTGACGCTGGCAAGGCAGCTAGCCTGGGTGCATGGTGTCAGGATGCAGTGCATTAGGGTTTGGGTTAGGCTGGTCCAAAAGTCTGAGGTGAGAAGAGCAGGAGCAGGCCTAGGCCCAAGAGGCAGACAGTGTGGAGAGAGAATAGAGCTGGTCAGGGAGAAGGGGGGGTGAAGCCATAGGGGGTGCGGTATTACCTACAAGGTAGTATGTTGGTTATAGGAGGCAAATCAAGGAAGAGGGACGATGAGCAAGGCAGGGGTGGAGACAACCTGGGGTGGGGGGGCGCTAACTAGCTAGGCAGAGTGTGTGTGGGCCTGAACCTGGGAAATAGAGCCAGTCTGGGTGCAGGGGATGGGGACATTTTATTTTTATTTTATGTATATGATTGTTCTGTTTCCATATATGTGGATGCACCACATGTATGCAGTGTCCACAGTGATCAGAAGTGTGCTGAGGAGACTCCCTGGAACTGGAGTAACAAATGGTGGTTAGTCCTCTTGTGGCTACAAGAGCCGAACACGGGACTTCTGCAACAACTATATCAGTGCTCTTAGCTACTGATCCATTTCTCCAGTACCAAGAACATTGAAAATTGAAAGCAAAATCGGACAAAATGTAAGACAAAATGAGAAGAAAATTTATTTAATTTAGGAAATCAGTGGAAGAGAAAAATGTATTAATAAATGAATGATACATTGCATGGAAAGATAAAAGAAAGCATTAAAGAAAGGCAGGAAAAGAGGTCTCCTTCTTTAGGATTATTGTGGACCTTCAGATCCTGAATGAATGCTAGGCACACGCTCATACTTCTTCCTTCCCCACTTCCCTGAGCTCAGTGATCTAAACTATGCAAGGACACGTGAACTCTCTGGAGATTTCCCAGCCCTAGCTTGGGGTGCTTCCTTTTCCACACTTTCTTGTGCTGGTCATTTCCACCCCTCTAGGACCACTGTAGACCTCCAGATCCAGGAGTTTTCCCAGACTTGCCTTGAACCTTGACAAGTCAATCCTGGAACTGGAATTCAAAAGTTACACCTATCTTTAGCATAACTGAGACCACTTCTTTTTTTTTTTTTTTTTTTTTTTTTTTTTTTTTTTTTTTTTTTTTTTTTTTTTTTTTTTTTTTTTGTATGTGTATGAATGTACAGTCTGCATGCAAGTTTGTGCACCCGTGTCGTGCAATGCCGCGGAGGTCAGAAGAGGGTCTCGGATTCCCCTGGAACTGGAGTTCTCCTGGAATTGGAGTTACAGACGGTTCTCAGCCGCCATGTGGGTGCTGGGGATCGAACCCGGGTCCTCTGTAAGAGCGGTCGGCGCTCTTAACCGCTAGGCCATCTCTCCAGCCCCGAGACCACTTCTTACACCCTATTTGCACATCAACATGAAGCAGACTCAAACTGAACACCAGGAATTACTCAGCTGGGCCATAAACTGACAAGTTGGGTATACAGCAAACAAAGATAAAAATAACCACACAACAAAGACAAGATCACCTAAGTGTACCAAGAAATACCATCACCAACACTAATCCAGATGCCTAGTTCTCATAAAAAAAGAAAACAAACAGCATGAATAACCAAGATAATACATGTACTACAGAAATTAGCAGCCCATCATAACCTGGCAGATGCACAAGACAATGATTTCAAAATGGAAATTAAAAATATGCTCAGGTAACTCAAAAGGATATGAATTAAAAAAAAATTTAAATGAAATAACTAAAAAAAAATAAAGAGGTTATGTGTCAATAAAGAGAATCTCCGAAGAGAAGTCAAACTGAAATAAAACTTGAAATAAAAAACTCAGATACTCGAACAAAATACCTAGAAGAAAGAGGCAAGAAGGAAGTGGAGGAAAAGGAGCAGAGAATATTAGATCTTAAAGAGCAGCAAGAGGAATTAATCAACATTGTTCAGTAATAATTCTCCATATTAATTGTCACAGCTAAAAGTCACAACTGGATTAGAAAACAGGATCCATTGATTTTTCTGCTTCCAAGAAACACACAATAGGAAAAAAAAATGATTGACACCATTTTAAGATTAAAGAATGTCTCAATTCTGAGTGCAGAAGATTCCTTTTACAGCAGCGAGTGATTGACATAGAGAATCCCAACTGGTCTACACGTAGAGATAAGAAACTATAGACTGCTTATCCGGGAATGGGACACCTATATCAAATTTCTGCCTCTCAGTGGTCAGGGATCATTGTGGAAGAGAGGGCAGAAGAACTGTAAGAGCCAGAAGAGGTGGATGACCACAGGGATACAGTGTGGTCATCTGACAGCTGGTCAGTTACTTGTATGAACTCACAGCAGTGGTGACACCATGCACAAACCCCATGGATGCTCATCCTAGACAAATTCCCAGCCTAGACATGGGGAGTAAGAACACCCCCACACACACCCCCGGAATAACTATTGGCCATGGATAGCTGCTGGGAAGGCAAGATTCAGTCTCATTTAAGGGTGAGGCTATTAGGTTGAGCAGGCTCCAATGGATGAACCCAATTTGAAGAGAATTTTGACAGATATGGGAGGGGTCTAAATATGACCAAAATACATTGTACGAAACTCACAAAAATTTAAAAAGATGGAAGACAGGAAACTCAAGAGAACCAGATGAGTGGGTGAGATAAAAAGTAGTAAAAGTGGAAGAGAAAGAGGAGACAATGTTGTTGTAGGAATCTTGGAAGAAGGAAAGCTAAATAATAGAATGAAAGTAATGTTTCAAATTATAATCTAAGAAAAAAAAATCCAGGAATAGGTAAAATATAGAAGTTACCAAATGAAAGCAGGTTGTAGTGGCACATACTTTTAATCCCAGCATTCAGAAGGCAGAGCTGGGAGTATCTGCCAGATCAAGCATAGCTTGAGTTAGTTCCAAGACTGCAGGGGCTACAGGGAGAGTCTGTCTCAAAATACAAAGAAATAAAATGCACCAAAATGTCTTGCTATGCATCTGGAATACCTGATCCAAACATCTTTATTCTGCCTTTGTATTTGAAATCTGAAGAGTCTATTGCTTATATGTAAAATTCTTGGACCTCATTTTCTACTGAATATTTAATGTGCTTTGTATATTGGTTTAGAAGAATAGAGAGCTGGATGTGGTGGCACACGCCTTTAATCCTAGCACTCGGGAGGCAGAGGCAGGCAGATCTTTGTGAGTTCAAGGCCAGTCTGGTCTACAAAGTGAGTTCCAGGCCTGGGGCTTCAGGGAGACCCTGTCTCGAAAAGACTCCCCCTCCCAAAAAAAAAGAAGAATAGAGAGGCAAGTCTCTATTTTACTTATGTGATTTATGTGCTACTTTATCTGGAAAATTATTACAGACATATCTTTGTCTCTGAAGCTTAATAGTTTTACTAGGGATTGGTGATTCTGAAATTTTATTATTTCAAACTGTTAAGAGAAGAAAGACATATAAACTGAAAATGTGAATATAAAATAATTACATATTTAAAAATAAATGAATTATCTATCAGAATTGGGTGTAATTCAAAACAATAATCAGAGGAAATATCCTAAATACTAAACATATTCATTATTAAAAAAAAGAAAGAAAATTAACAATAACACTGGGTTCAAAATCCAAAACAACAAAATAAAGAAATATGGAAGAATGAAAGTAATAAAGCTAAAATTATAAGTGAAGATAGATAAGAACAAAATAGACAAACTTGTAGTTAACTTTATACAATATTGTGATACAAAATAAGGAATGATAAGAAAATAAACAACAGGAATGAAAGTTACAAATTATGAGAGTCTATGTTATAGATGCTGTCCTAGTTTGTCTTCAATTGCTGTGATAAAACACTCTGACCAACTTGGGGAGGAAAGGGTTTATTCAGCTTACATCTTCCAGGTCACAGTTCATCACTCAGGGAGCCCAAGGCAGGAACTCAGGGCAGGAACCTGGAGGCAGGAGCTGAAGCACAGGCCATGGAGGAATGCTGTTCACTGGCTTGCTCCCCTGGCTCATGCCCAGCCTGCCTTCTTATACAGTACACAACAACCTGCCCAGGGTGGCACCTCTCATTGTGGGCTGGGTCCTCCCACACTGCTCGACAGACAACACTCCACAGATGTGTCCACAGGCCAATCCAATGGAGCCAATTCCCCAATTGAGTCTCCGTCAACCCAAGTGTGTCAAGTTGACACAATTGACCCCTTGTCAACTTGACACACAAAACACATCACTATTAAACCACCACCTTTCCAGTTCTTATCCCCAAAGTATTATGTTAACATTAATCACAACCTAAGACAGTACAACCTTAAAAGCCCCACAGTCCTTAAAATGTTCAAACACTTAAAAGTTCACAGTCCATTAAAAGTCTCTTAACTGTGGGCTGCTGTAAAATCCAAAACAAATACTGTCTTATTTTAAAGGGAAGAATCAGGCACTCTCAAACAAAACCTAAGTCCAGCAAGTAGCTCAAGGCTGGACACCTGGGACTCACTCACCATCTTCTGGGCTCCAAAGGGTTTCGGCAGCTCCCCCTCTCCGACTCTGCCGTGTGTGGCACACACAACTCATCTCACAGGCTCAGGCTGATTCCATTCCACACCTGTCACTGCTCTTGGAGGTCGTCCCATGGTCCTGGCATCTCCAAAAAGCTGGGGTCGCCACTGAAACTGAGGCAGCACCTTCACCAATGGTCTCTTCTGACCTCTCCTGATGCAAAGCCTCAGCTTCTCCCCATGACCCCTGCAATCCTGGGGTCTTCACTGCAACCGAGTTGCACTTACACCAATGGTCTTTCCTGACCTCTCACAGTGCTAAGCTTTGGCTGCTCTCTGTGACCCCCTCAAATTTCAACACCAGAACCATATAGGAGACTCTTACTACCAAGTCCTGCTTCTGGCTTGAGATGGAGGCTCAGGCCCCTTCTGGAACACAGCTTCTGTGTGCTGACCCTGAAGAAATTCTTCCCAGAAGATTTCACCACAGTGATGCTGGTCTCTTGATACTCACAGCTGATTTTTCAGCCCCAGCTAACCAGCATCAATTGTCCCAGTACAACAAAGATCTCACTTCAGGTTCTGGTCTCTTGTTACTTACAGCTGATTTTTCAGCCCCAGCTGACCAGAACCCACAGATTACACAGTCCTGATGATCTCTGTTCCCCTTTGAAACTAGAAACTTCACAAGCCAGGCCTCCATCTTCTACAAATCCTTCAGCAAAACTGCTCCAAGCTCCACAGCAACAAAACAATCTTTAGGCATTCAATGATCTTCCCAGCCCAAAGTTCCAAACGCCTCCACAATACTTCCCCAAAAAAAAAAGAAAAGAAAAAAAAAAAAAAAACCCAAAAATCTGGTACCAATTTCTGTTCTAATTTGTCTTCCATTGCTGTGACAAAACACTCTGACAAAAACCAACTTGGGGAGGAAAGGGTTTATTCAGCTTACATCTACAAGGTCACAGTTCATCACTAAGAGAACCCAAGGCAGGAACTCAGGGCAGGAACCTGGAGGCAGGAGCTGAAGCACAGGCCATGGAGGAATGCTGTTCACTGGCTTGCTCCCCTGGCTCATGCCCAGCCTGCCTTCTTATACGGTACACAAAAACCTGCCCAGGGTGGCACCACTCATTGTGGGCTGGGTCCTCCCACACTGCTCGACAGTCAGACAATAATCCACAGATGTGTCCACAGGCCAATCCAATGGAGCCAATTCCCCAATTGAGGCTCCCTCAACCCAGGTGTGTCAAGTTGACACTAAAGCTATCCAGCAGAGATGCATATGAAAATTTCAACATTTCAATAGAAAAACAATTTCCTCTGAAAATGAAGTAAACCGGATTTGGTCCCATTACACATTAAAAACTTTAAAAATGGGGCGGTGGCAAGATGGTTCAGTGGGTAAGTATACCTCCTGACAAGCTTGGTGACCCCACAACCTTCATGGTGAAGTAGAGGAGTCCTGGAAGCCATCCTCTGACTTCCACATGCTCAATACAGCAGGGAGGCATCTTCCCCACACCAGCACAATAGCATATAATATAATGTATGCAAACAATTACTTTTTATAAAAGAAAACCTAAAAAATATATTTATATTGAAAAGGTAGAGAACAATACAAAGGAGGTGTGCCATCCAAAGCACTATGTGCAGATGGCTTAATGGGGAATTCTACCACATCTTCAAAGATTAGGGAGTATCTCTATGAACTGTTTATGGAGTTGAAGAGGAAGAAAAGCTTCCTAGTGACGATCCATGTCTAAACCCATACACCACTGATACCTAGATTCCATGGAAATGAGACAAGAAGAATCAGATGAATACTTTCCAGGTCAATCAAACAAAATTGTGCTAAACAAAATATCAACATGCAAAATACAAGGGAATTTAAACAAATAAGTTTCACATCCAAGAACAGACCTGAAGGCTATCAACAGCTGTCCAGTACTTGGCTTCACTAGTTATGAGCTCCCTTCACCTCAGGCCTGGATCACCCAACCTGCCTTACATCCCAACTTGCTGAGGATAGATTTCATTCACTCTACCCACCAGTCTCTGTGGAGATTTTTATGAACTCCTTTATCAAGTGAAAGCAAAGAAGTCCCAGTCATTTTGAAGAAAATCAAGGCTGAGGGACACGCCGTTATATCACTCACACATGTGCTCTGCACAACAGTAGAATCTTGGCTGTTCTGACTAATGTCTTGGAATGCTCCTTTCCAGTTTATGCAGAATTGTGATTAACAGGGATTCAAAATGTTTCAGAAAACCCAATGACAAAATTCCTATGCTAGTTACTGCCAGTCGCTCTATGGCAGAACCCTTCACCCGTCTGGCTGCCACTCTTTGTTTGCAAGAAATTTTCCTTGTTTTATGTCTCTCTTCTGTCATATAAGTGTACTTTCTAAATATAAAACGGCTGTGAATGCTTGTTAAGGCATCATTCCTATGCTCGTTCCACTCAGAGCTTGCTTAATTCAGTTGGCTCATTTATTGAACAGTGACTTTGTACAGCCCAGGCAACTAGATACTGAACTATGCCAGATTCCTACTATCCTTGGTTAAACTGTAGAAATTTCTATTTTTTTTTTGTCTTCATTTTCTGTGTAGATTTCAAACATATGTTAAATTAAATAACAGCAATCATTATAAAAATTACCATTATTTACTTTTAAAAAAATCTCTGTATTTAAGTTCACAAGTCTTAGTTTTGTGTTCCTCCACCAAAAGTATAAAATTTGATTAAAAAGCCCAGATTTTATGATGGGATGATTTCCAGGGAAGGAGCAAAAATGCTCCTCTTTATTTATAGCAAGTTTGAAGTGAGAAATTCTTTGAGAATTTCTTGCCAGGAAAAATCGTTGTTTCCCTAAGGATCCCAGAATGCTTTTTTTTTTTCATCCCAGTGGTGAGAGCTATATAAATTACCATATCACACATTTCCTTCACTCCTGAGAAAATCAGACTCTTACTCGATTCTTATTTATGGTTAAAATATTAATCTGTAGAGTGAAAATATGTAATTTTTCCTTCCCTATCTCATTTTATGTTCATTGTTTTATTGGATATTATTAGTCCGCTTTGTGTAATTAATTCAGTTGAGCAAATATTTATTAAACACATGCTACATAGGAGAGTTAAAGGCTATGTGCTCTAGATGGAGTTGCACTCTGTGAATAAAGCTTTTCACATACAGTTTGGTAAATGAAAGGCAAAATAAAATTGCCACCAGCTAGATAATATCCCCACTGTGCTGAACAGTAAATGAATACCCCGCTGCTTGTCTGGCACCTTGGCTCTAACCATTCCCATTTTCACTGCCATGGATAAAGTCAGCACCTCAGGATCTGGCTTTTGCATCTGAAGATTCAAACAACTCAGAAAAGAAAATATTTCAGAAAAAAAGCCTTTTGTCTGCATTGAATATAAAGACTTTTTTCATACAACATAGTGTCACAATGATTTGTAAAGCGTCGGAGGTAATATGGAGACTGTTTAAGGTATGAGGTGAATTCGTGCAGGTCATGGGCAAATACCTCATCTTTTTATACACAGCATTTCAGCATCTCCAGTCTGGTGTTTGAACCTCCAGGAGAGTGCTACTTGAAGTATGCTGATTTTTTTCTTAGATTTATTTTTAGTTTATGTTTTGCCATGTGCGAATATGTGCATGTGAGTGGAGGTACCCTAAAAGACCAGAAGGGGATGTTGGACTTACAGCTATAAGTTGCCAAATGTGGGTGCCGGAAATCAAATTCAGATCCTCTGCATGAACAATCTGTTCTCTCCATGCCCTCCTGGTAACTTTGTACTTGGTTAATAATGTTTGGAAGACCGTCTTGCAAAGTTAATATAGTATATTTGAAGTTAAGCAGGATGGTTCAGCAAGTTAAAGAGCTTACTGGACAAGCTTAATGACTTGAGTTTGAGCCCTACAACCCACATGGTAGAAGGAGAGAACCCTCTCCTGAAAGTTTTCTCTAACATTCAAATATACACTGATAACACACAATAGTTAATAATAGATTGAAGTTTTTTAAAGTATTTTTTTTTAAATTTTTTTTTATTAATTTTATTTATTTCTGTATGTGTACGAATGTATTGTCTGCATGCAAGTCTGTGCACCCGTGTCGCGCAATGCCGCGGAGGTCAGAAGTGGGCGTCGGATTCCCCTGGAGCTGGAGTTCTCCTGGAGTTGGAGTTTCAGACGGCTCTCAGCCGCCATGTGGGTGCTGGGGATCGAACCCGGGTCCTCTGCAAGAGCGGTCGGCGCTCTTAACCGCTAGGCCATCTCTCCAGCCCCTAGATTGAAGTTTTTTAAAAGTTATTTTAAATTTGAATTTCTCCCACACACCTTACAAAGTATATTTCTAGCCTTCATTCCTCTTTTAGACTTAATGCATCTGCTTTATAAGTACAATCTAGATGAACCGTGTCTTGCTCAATCATGGTTCTATGTTCAGAGGAGGACAGAGGTGAGAAGAAGGACAACCATGTGGCTAGACTCAGGGAGGGAGTTTTCAGCCATAGAATGAGATTCCATAGATACATTCCACTTTCTCTTTGGAAACATCCAACTTTGTATTTTCTAGCCTTATGGTTGAAGTAGAGTTTGGCTTACCTGTTGATGGATACAACAACCTGGAAATTGAAGAATGTGGTTTGAGCATCTCAGGTGCTCAGATCAATTTCTCTAACTACAAAGACTTCATATGCTTGCTATTTTTTTTTTTCCCGAGACAGGGTATCCCTGTAGCCCCAGCTGTCCTGGAACTTGCTCTGTAGACCAGTCTGGCCTTGAACTCACAAAGATCTGCCTGCCTCTGCCTCCCTCCCGAGTGCCAGGATTAAAGGCTATTTTTTTTTCTTTTTTTTGAGACAGGGTCTCACTTTAGTCTCAGCTGGTCTGGAGCTTGCTACGTAGAGCAGGCTGGCTTTGAACTCACTGAGATCCTCCTGCCTCTGCCTTCCGAGTGCTGGAATTACAGGCATGTGCCACCATACCTGGTTGAGGGAGACTCCTGTGTCTTGAAATGTTAAAGAGACTTCTTGGTAGCATTTACTGGATCTGAATTATGAGATGTATCTGTGAGATTTGCTCTTTAAATTTATAAAACAGAGATTCAGTATGAATATATATTGTTATCAATCAAACCTTTTTTATTGTGTCCTCTGGTTTGATGGAACATAGGCAGTATCTAATTCATTTTCTCATTCAAATATTTATTGACAACCCATAAGATGGGACCTGTGGCATCAAGATCATAAGCTCACAGGTGATTGGACAGAAGGGCAGTGGCCGTAGCCTGCAACCACAGTGTAAGAGAATAGAGGGGGCAAGGCTGAGAGGGGAGAGACCTTGTCAGCTACCTATAGGTAGGGAGCTTGAGTTACCTAGGATCCCAGCATGCAGGGGGAGTCCACTCCAGCCTATTGCCATAATCACTATAAGTTTCTGTTACAGTAGCAGTAAAGGTCCATTAAGGAAAAACTTTGTTTCTGGTCAAGAGAATGGAATCTCTGGCCTGGGTAGAAAGCAAACCCAAGTAACTGCCTGACTAAGGGACACCCCTTGGGGAAGTAGAACCACCTTAAAACATGCTACAGGGATAGGACAAATAATAATCCTTTTAATGAGATTCCTTCTCAGAATTCATGCTCTCTGTACAGTCATTATATAGTTACCATGAGGTTCTGTTGGGTCTTCCTAGCAGGAATTTTCCTTCCTTCCTTCCTTCCTTCCTTCCTTCCTTCCTTCCTTCCTTCCTTCCTTCCTTCCTCCCTCCCTCCCTCCCTCCCTCCCTCCCTTCCTCCCTCCCTCCCTCCTCTGTCTTTTTCTATCTATTTTCTAAGCCTGCTTCCTCTAACAACTTGGCCTTCACTCTTTCTCTATAGTTTAGGAGGAATGGCCCTGCTGGGGGAAGCACACCACTGGCTTTAGACGTGCCACATTTAGAATTTCATTCTGTCAACTATCTATCTATCTATCTATCTATCTATCTATCTATCTATCTATCTCTATCATCTATCTATCATCTATCTATCTATCATCTATCTTTTATCTGTCATCTATCTGTTGCTTTGGTCATGGTGTTTTGTCATAGCAACAGAAAGGTAACTTAGATGGAGAAGAAATGGAATGAAAATATAGGGCATCTCCCAGGAACCAGATGAGATAAAAAGCAAGCGCCAGACACTGAATATCCTCAGGAATGCTGGGAGAAAGACAGATGCCACTGCTTCTAATCTCTCCAATTACACTTGATGAGTCTGCATAGTCATGTAAAATGCCAGCTAGTTTAATCACTGTTTTAGTTAGAAAAAAAATGTTCGATTTATGAGAGAAAAGAGTCCTGAATCAGCACCTATAACACCTGAGCAAAGCAGATATTGACAAATCAGAGCAGCTACCTCGACCTCTTCATTAGTTCAGCTCAGTTTAAAGCTTCCTTTTATTTTTTTTTTTTTTTAAGAATAAAAGGCTGAATGTTGTTGGCAGGGAAGTAATTGTGGTGTTTAAGTACATGAAATGAGCACTCTGCATTGAAATGTTAAAGTCACATTTCTTCCCTTTAAATGCTTTGAGAATTTTTTTTTTGTTAGTTGCAGCAGGAAGGAACATTAAAATTCATCTTACCCTAAACCTATAGTGAATAAAAAGGAGAGAAATGTTAAATATCAGCAAATGGATCTGATAATCTGCAGAGTGGTTTTGCTGTCAAGGAAGGGCTGCAGGATAAAAACACATGTTCCCGATTTGACAACCCTTGGCATCTTGTAAATAGCCCACACAAATCCACACCTGAAAACTGCAACACCGGCAAAATTGTGCCCAAGTTTCTAGGAAGTTAAGCAAGCAAAGCAGAGAAAGAAAATGTGGTTAGATTGCATATAAAAACCTAAGGACCCTGAAAACTGACCCCAAACTCATT
The DNA here is from genome assembly GCA_009823505.1 of Rhizomys pruinosus. NCBI lineage: Eukaryota > Metazoa > Chordata > Mammalia > Rodentia > Spalacidae > Rhizomys > Rhizomys pruinosus. The sequence goes on from VZQC01014532.1 coordinate 2,637,978, forward strand.
TTACCAAAAGATAATTTCCTACACATTTGGAGAATTGTCATTTTATTTGTAAACTAGAGAGCAGTTTGAGATGGATGTGTGTGAGGATACAGAAATATGAAGAATGAGCATGCGAGGTGGGGCTGGAGAAGATGATAAGGTAAGTGGGAAGAATTATCATGTGGAAGAAGGAAAACCTGCTGAGCAATTCAGAATAGACTTTTCTCATTATTAAAGGTCTCTGCCTCGAGAAGTATTGAAGTGATCCTTTGGCCTACATTTCTAACATATCAACACCGCCTTCTTGAAATAGGAAAAATGTATTTATCAGTGTATTTTTCAGGATGAAAACTAAAAAAATGGTGTATTTACTCAAAGAGTTGGGAAGTGCTTTTTTCCACTGGCCTGATAGTCTCAGGAGACAAGCAAAGGGACACATCACAGTTGAACAAAGCGTACAGTGCCTATCACCACAAACCCATTTCCTCATTTCATCCTGTCTTAGTGCATGTGTGTTGCTATGACAAAATACAGGAGGCTGGGTGAATCACTGTGAGCAGAAATGTACTCCTCCAAGGTGTGAAGGCTGGGCAGTACAAGATGAAGATTAAAGTATTTGCAGGGGCCTTATGCTGAATGATTCCAAAACAGAAAGTGAGGAGAGAGAGAGAGAGAGAGAGAGAGAGAGAGAGAGAGAGAGAGAAACATCTTCCTTCCTTTTTTCAGTACACATGTATGTTGACATAGTGGATGAGAGCACCTGTCAGCCTGGGTTGCTTGCCACCCCACTTTTTGAGGCAGAGGTTCTCTCAAAATCTGGAGCTTGCCCATTTGGCTAGATTGGTTGGCTCCGGAGCCCAAGGATGCAGCTGCTTCTGCATCCCCAGCTGGGACTGTGCCTCTGCTGCATCTGTTTTTATTTTCTTTTGGTGCCACGGATTGAACTCAAGTCCTCATTCATTCTGTGGATGTCAGCATTAATTAATTTACTTATTACCTGTCATTGCACTGCATAGTCTTAACACAGTTGCACTGAAGATTAAATTTCCAATGCCTACATTTTTGGGCAAATACCTACAAACCATAGCTGTTGCTCCACTAACCTTTTATACTAATCAAGAAATTCCTTTACCTAAATTATTGACCAAGGCAACTGGCAACTTCCACCAACATAACCGACTATGATTTGCTATTGTAAATAAAGTCCAAAATAAACCTGCTTTTAATTCTGTAATTTTATTAGGGAAAATACGCATCTCAAACATAATAATGCTAGTTGAGTAGAAAAGTAGTAAATTCATATGCCAAATTTTCAAGTTAGGAGTTAGCAAGGATAAATATCAATGGACCAAATCCAACACACTTGGTGAGTTTCAAGGCTGAGTTTTGAACTCAAGAGTTGTAATGCTAGAATCTATGATTTTATTTTAACTTCCTGTGATACCTTTTTAACTAGCTTCCTTACCACACTTTAGGAACTACAAAGTATCTATGGGCCTGTACTTGGATATATCTACTACTCTGATTGTTCTGTGCAGAGAGCACAGGTAGTCATGACAACACACACACACACACACACATACATTAAGAGAGATATTGTTACTTTTTTATATTTTATTTTTTATTTTATACATATGAACTTATTGCCTTCGTGTATGTAAGTTCACCTGTGTCATGCAATGCCTGTGGAGGTCTGAAGAATGTCAGATCCCCTGGATGGAACTGGATTTACAGATGGTTATGAGCTGCCATGTAGGTGCTGGGAACTGAACTCAGGCCTTCTATAAGAGCATCTGTTGGGGGCTGGAGAGATGGCCTAGCGGTTAAGAGCGCCGACCACTCTTATAGAGGACCCGGGTTCAATCCCCAGCACCCACATGGTGGCCGAGAACCGTCTGAGACTCCAATTCCAGGAGAACTCCAGTTCCAGGGGAATCCGAGACCCTCTTCTGACCTCCGCGGCATTGCACGACACGGGTGCACAGACCTGCATGCAGACAGTACATTGATACACATACAGAAATAAATAAAAAAAAATTTTTTAAAAAAGAGCATCTGTTGGGCTCAACCACTGACCTGTCTGTCTTGCCCTTCTGTTAACATTTCTTGTAAAGAAAAATAAATAGATAATGTTTAAAGGTAGACCAATGTATTAGTCTCTTTTCTGTTGCTGTGATAAAACCATCATGACCAAGGGAACTTGTAAAAGGAAGAGTTGGGGGCTGAAGAGATAGCCTAGCGGTTAAGAACTCTGACTGCTCTTGCAGAGGACTTGGGTGTGATCCCCAGCACCCACATGGCAGCTGAGAATGGTCTGTAACTCCAATTCCAGGAGAACTCCAGTTCCAGGGGAATCCGAGACCCTCTTCTGACCTCCGCGGCATTGCACGACACGGGTGCACAGACCTACATGCAGACAGTACATTCATACACATACAAAAATAAATAAATAATAACTAAATAAATAAATAAATAAATAAATGAAAAGGGAAGAGTTTATTTGGGCTTATGATTGACAGTTCCAGGGAATTAGAGTCCATTTTGGCCGGAGGCATGGGCTGGAGCAGAAAGTCGAAGTTCACATCTCCCAATGAGTAAAGGAAGTCAAGAAAGAGAGAGAATGGAGAATACAAGGCTTGTTAAACTCACTAAGCCCGCCCCAATGACATACTTCCTCCAGCATAGCCATGCCTTCTAAGACCTCCCAGAACAGTGCCACCAACTGGGGACAAAATGTCTGAATACTTAAAGCCTATGGGGGACACTCTCATTCAAACTACCATAACCAAAATTTTAAAAAAGTTACTTGCATTTTTATTGGTGTATGTAGATTACTCCCACGTGTTTTAAGAACAGCTGATTACTGTATTACATCATAATTTATTAAATATTCTCCATTGGCAGAAATTGAGATTACTTTCCATTTCTTTTGCACCATAACTTTTGTAGGAAAAGTTATACATTCATTCCTCATATTTCAATTTGCCGTATTGCTTTTGATCAGTACCAAACAGGACTGCATACAAATGAAAATGATATCTTAAATTTGTAAACACTCTACTAAATAGCAATTCAAAATGACTTCCATTCATGGTGACACTGTGAGGGACCAGTTTCCTTACCAAATTGCCAAAGGCATGTGCTCAAAGTTTAAATGTTTTACCAACCTCATAGGGAGATTTTGCTTTAATTACATGTGAGAAATTCTTGAGTATATTACCATTGTGTAGACTTTGGGATGCTACTTACATATTTTTCAGACATGTTTGTTTATAACCTTTAATCATTTTTGTTTTGTTAATAGCTTTTGAAAAAAAAAAAAAAAAAAACATTTGCCAGTGGTGGCACACGCCTTTAATCCTAGCACTCAGGAGGCAGAGGCAGGTGGATCTTTGTGAGTTCAAGGCCAGCCTGGTCTACAGAGAGAGTTCCAGGACAGCCGGGACTACAGGGAGACCCTGCCTTGAAAAGACCAAAAACGAATACATTTATTTGTGTGGTGGGGGGCATGTATGAAGAGTGTATGGGATGCATGCACATCATGTCGTACCTGTGGATGTCAGAGGACAACTTGTCAATTACATGGGTCCATTACATCAGGCCTGCCTGCAAGCAACTTTACTGGCTGAGGTATCTCACTAGCCCCATTTTCTTTATTGATTTGAATGAGAAAATTATAAAATATGTAATTCTTTGTGATTTTTTCACATTAAACTGTTTAAATGTCTCTTGCTGCATAATTAGATAAAAATGTGTAGTGCAAGCACAGGGGATTCTCCTTTAAAGTTTTTATGAGATGTGTTTCTATTTCCCCTGGCATGTGGAAGATAGATTTTGATTCTGGTTTTCCATTCAAGGTTTGCCTCTGAGATTCCAAAGTTAGTGGATTACAACACTCTGAGTGTCCCTATGTGTCCCAGAATTGGGGGGGGGCAGGGTATTGTGGAATATTTCACTCTCATAAGACATTAAAATTGAAAGACGTGTAGTTTGTGCACTTGGAAAGTACTATTTTGATCTTCCCATGACAATGGCTAAATAACCATTGATGGCAAAAAGAGATTCTCCCAGTTTTGAGATCATGAAATGTATTTAAATACATTACCAATGTATTTAAAAATGGCAGTCCTGCTCTTTCATATGTTCTCCCCTATGAAAGTTGCCTAGGATGAGCCTGGCCAGGTGGGAACAAGGCCAGAAGATACATCAGGATGCTACAGATCAGGGGATAAGAATGAGGCTGTTCTTAGGGAACAATCTGCGGAAGAGGGGGTGTGGTAGAATGTAAGGGCTGCGATTGGGGTGAATGGTGAAACTACAGCAATATAGACTGGACACTCATTTGATCAACTTGATTGAACATACAAGCCCCCCCCCCCCGCCCCCAACCGGATGGTGGGACCCATGGGCTGTGTGGGTTTGGGCACGACTGCTTGCAAATTGGTTTTACATGAAGGATGTTTGTACTCATAAATTATTACTTATTGTTAAAAAATGAAAAAAAAATAAAGAAGTAAAATAGAAAAAAAAAAAAAAAGAATGAGGCTGTTCTGAGAGACAGTGCAGCAGACACTCCTATGTATGTAGCAGCCTGACCCAGAAGCACTTGTTGAAGAGCCTGGCATGAACTCTCACTTTGGATTGGTTTCTGTGGAACCTGATCCATTCACCAGAGCAGCTCCACTCTCTGTGGACCAATGGCCTTCCCTCCCAATTGCCCCCTCCAGTGTTGCCCATTGAACTTGAGCTTTACCTGTCTCTTCTTCCCACATCATTAGATCCTCCCTTAACTCCCACCCCTGGGTCCTCCTCCACTCTGATAAGCTTTCCAAGCTCAGCCCAAGGTTCTTGCCAGTCTCAGCCCCAAGCCTGGGCAGTGTTTTTATTTTGTTTTTGACATGAGTATGATTCCTTTCTCTATTCCAAGTCCACATCCATCCTCAGAGTCACAGGTCTGTGTTCTTGTCTTGCTCTTCAACTGCACAAAAGCATCTTCTCAGAGGCAGACAGAGGCTTTTCCAATTCATACCCCATGTCCCAAATATTTCTCTATTATGTGTGGCTTCATTAGCTGACACCCCTCTGTTATGTCAAATCAGCTAATCCACACAAATAGGATAATTAGAGACATAGGCTTGATATCCTTTTGACCTGGAATGCAGGTAGACTCCACAGGACCTTTATCAGACAATGCCACCACTCCAGAGGGTGATGCAGCTGATGAGGACCCCAGTCTCACCCGGGTGAACATTTCAGGGCTCATTAAGTCACCCTGGATAGGAGGGCTCCCTACTTAGTTTCTGCCTACGGCAAGCTCTAAAGCTAATATTTATGTAGGTCAGAGCTTTGTTCTTCTCCTCTCTCATTTCACAGATGAAAACTGCTCATCTTTTCTGCATCCAGTGTGCTACTGCCAGAAAAATGTCCACGATTCTCCACTCCGAATAGCTTGTTACACAACTCCTTAACGCGAAATTTGATATGTGAAAATTGGTTCTTTTGAAATTTTTATTTGTGTGGGCTTTTTTTCTACTTCTTTTGGCAGGCTTTGGGAAAGGCCTATTTCTTGGCACTAAAAGTAGCCATTCTTGGCGTGAACAGCCCCTGACAATCCCCAGCATATGGTAAGAGAAGATGCTCTGCCCACCCATCAGGTAAATGCCATCTTTCTGTCTGAAGCTATGATAGATGCCGTGTATGGAGAGCAGTGACTGCTGGGAAGCAGCCAAGCAGCCCACTCGCCAGAACTAGTGAGCAGGTCAGAAGGTCCCAACCTCTGGGTAAGGCAGTCCTGTTCATAACCAACCATGTTGGAAACATGTCCATCCTGACAGGCCCTGACTTTGAGTGCAAAATGGAATATTATTGTTTTCTCATGTGGCTGTGGAGTTTTCAGGAAGGATGGTAGTTTGGAAGGTTAAAAATCCATGCAGAGAGCTTGGCTTAGCTTTTAGGCCAGAACCCTAAGAGTCAGCTCTGTCATGAATGGAATGGATGTGGCTGTCTCAGAGCAGACAGCTGTAACAGGCAACCTTTCTGCAGTCTGGTTTGTCAAAGTATTTTACTTTGGGCACTGACCATCAATGCCAGTCATTTATCAATTTTAATCTCTGGCAACTCCTTTGTTGTTTTATCAAGAAATATATATGTAAAGTATAGAAAATCAAATGCTCCAAAATACATAGAAACAAACCCTATAAAAGTTATTTAAATTCCACTACATATAAATAATAATGGGCAATATTTGAAGAATAATCTAACATAAATCTTTGAGTGAGGTTATTTGATGATAACTTACCCATAACTGCACTTCAATTGGATAAATCATTAATAATCCTATTTTTTGTGTGACATCATATGTGCACAAATATTCCCTTGAGTGATTGCTCACAGAGGACAGGTAGTTTCTAGTTTTCTAATATCATAATCTTTCTGCTAGTTATATCTTTTGGTACTTTAGGAAAATGTCTCGGACTAGTTTCAAGAGTCAATAGTAGTAATTTTTTCTACATGATTTATATTGATAAACTTTAACTTACTTCAAAAAATTTATTAATTTATATACTAAACTACATCGAGTTTTATATAATCTCATGATTATGGATTAATTTTATTAGCAACCCAAGAAAAGATGGGAGTTAGCAGTTTTCACATCTCAAGAATGGAGTATATGCTAAGAACAGGGTAACAGGCCCATTTGGGTGTTACTGGAGGGGCTGTGGGTGAAAACATGGTTGAAGTCTCTGTGAAATGTTTATGGAATAAAAATACAACAGCTCAGTGCTCAGCAACTTCAATGAGGACAAGCACACCCTCTGCTCAGCAGTTCTGTTCTGTCTTGTCAGCATCTTCTCTCCATCTCTGAATCCATCTCAGGCTCTTTCTCTTTTCAGACTTCCTTTGTTGTCTTTCCTTCCTTCTTTACTGCATCTGATAACTATTCTTAAAAATGGCACCAAAGAAAAACAGAAGGAACCAGAAAGGAACCTTTTCTTTTTTTTTTCAAATTTACAGCAATAGACAGTGGTAGGTCTTCATGCATGGCATGTCTACTGTTGCTTGTTTGATATCATGGATTTATCCATCTATGGCAATGCTAGCATATATGTGAGGGTGTAGTGATAGTAACATGAATGGTGTTACTCTTCTACCTATGAACACGCTTGTTCTTGTTTCCCAAGGTTTCCCTGCACAGTGGTCCTTACCAGGAGTGATATGTCTAACCCTAACTGGATTATTTTACAATATCAGGAGAGGAATGACTTTTGGAATTTAAATAATGCTGAAATCTCCTATACTACACAGAACAGATCCCCTAGAACAATTCTCTAACCTCAGATATTAATAGTACTATGGCTGTAAAGAATTGACTTAGCCAGCCTTTGAGCCCAGAAAGCTTATAGCCTCAAAAGCTCTGTCTACCTCATCCTTATAGGTAGACACTATGGAGACAGACTGCCCAATCTTGAATCCTTCTTTTCCTGTAATGGGCGAAAAAAAGCAGTTGACAGGAAGCAAATGAAACTACCCTTTAGACCAGCATAGGGAAATGAGCTTACTGAACATGCTATAAGAAGCGACATGTCGGGCAGTGATTAGAACATCACCTGCTGCAACAAACAGCAGTGGACTGTGGCATCTCCGGTCTGGAGTAGTACTGTGAGAGCTAAGGTGAGCTTCTTTGTGTGCAGTTTTTTGCATTTCATTCATACCATATGTAGGAGTCTAGATTGCCTGGTGTACAACGTCAGGTTAGCATGCACTGATGTGCGTGCAAATTCCAGATGTATAATCCCCACTAGAGAAAGAAAAGTTATGCAAATCATGGAAGTAGGGGCAGTCATGATTTATCAAAACTGTGTTGTTGTCAAAGGCTTGGGTCACAAGGTGCTGGGCTCCAGGTCTGTGATGTCAAGCTATAGCATTCCAAATCTTGTAGTTTGGGATTCCTGGGCCAAGGTTATGAACATTCCTAATGGTTACCAGAAAAAATACATTTGCTGATGTCTTTCCTTCCTGCTCAATAGCCTCCCTGTATAGTCACCACTTAAGAAACAGTGAATTTGACAAAATAAACCTAAAATCTCAATAGAGGTTGAACTGTAAATGCCTGGTGGCTCCCTGTTCTGGGAGACCCCTCTGCCTGCTGACCCCATCACAATCAGAAAACAGAATGTGTACCACAAATATAAATCAATGATGGAGGTCATTTTTGTGTCTTGATGCATGGGGGAAAGCACTTTGAGAGCTTAGAATGATTCCTTTCATAGCCATGAAGGGAAAGGTTAAATCAGTCACAAAACTGTTTTCTTTCTGTGTTGTTTCGTTCTCCTCAGGAGCCAAGCCAGTGTAGATAACCAATCCTGTTGGAACTCCCTGGTGTTGTCAGGCTTCTATGGCCCATATGGAACCCTGGTCTGTAGATTGGCCTAACTTGACAAAATCAGGTTCTGGCTGACCATGGGATACCTAGCCTTGGAATGGGAGCAATACAGCAGCTTTCTACCTATATTTTCTCCCCTAGGGAAATAAAACACAGAAAGGTTAGCTTGGCTTGATCTCCCTGAGAAAGGGGGTAGAACCACTGGACTTTTGGCCTTAAATGTTTCCCAGGGAACCTTTTAGTAAGTAAAGGCATGTGTTAAGCACTTCACACCTTAGAGGGTGCTACGGGGCAGAGGTGGAAATGTTCAGTGTGGCTTAGCAGCTGGTCTATGAGGTGGGACCTCGATGCCACCCAACTTGATCCTCACTCTTCCCCCCCACCCCCGACATGAGGTGAGTGAGCTGTTTGTTCTGCCATGTGCTCCCACTATACTGTGCCGTGCCTGAGCACTGAAGTTGGTTTTTGACAGACTGGAAGTGACCTCTAGAACTGTGAGCTAAAACAGACATTTTCCTGTTCTAAGGTGAAGAGCTGATTCTTTCAGGTATTTTTGCTATAGTCATGGAAAGCTGACTTACCTGGGAAGATGCCAATAACATCTATGTTGCTTCTTGTTCTGACCTTTCCCTCAGGTCCTTTTACTTCTGTTCTGGAAGGTTTAGTTCCTCCAGCTTTCAGTTGCCAGCTGTGTCAGTCTGTCTAATCCCCTCCGTTAACTTCTCTTGTATTACTTTTCACCTTCTTCATCTTACCATTGTGTGTTTTTTCCAGGATATTTAATTATATAAAGCTGTGCACACAACCCTACATACACAACATGCCTGTTCCTCTCTTGTCGCTCTAAAGGTATTATCATTGAGCCTATGTCCCCTTATCCTATGTCTCCTGCACCTTCTGGACTCCTAGCTTCCCTCATCTCTTCCTTGATTATTCTAATTCTGCCCTGCTCCAACCTTGTCCCTTATTACCAAGCATCAGCTTCCAAAGAGCAGCATAAGGTGATTTCCACAAGAAATCGGACTATGTCTTCAAGCACTTTCAACTGTCTTGGCAGTTCTCGTTGCACATTGGACAACATTAAACCTTCCATTGTACCTAACAATGCCATATTCCACCACACTGCACAGCTCTGGACTGCCAATCACCGTGATTGCTTTTCCATTTCAGTCTGGTTTTTTTTTTTTTTTTAATCTCGGGAATTTTAATACTTTGATGTCCCCCCAGTTTTGTGTGTGTGTGTGTGTGTGTGTGTGTGTGTGTGGTGTTTGTGTGTGTGTGGGTGATTATGGTTTCATGTGGGTCCTTGGGATGAGTACTCATGTCTTAACGCTTGGACAACAAGCCCTCTTGACCCCTGAGCCATCGCTTCAGCCCACTCTTCACTTTTAATTTTCAACTTTTTTTTCGATCTTTTCAAGACAGGGTCTCCCTGTAGTCCCAGCTGTCCTGGAACTCATTCTGTAGACCAGGCTGGCCTTGAACTCACAAAGATCCGCCTGCCTCTGCCTCCTGNCAGAAATGACTTTAATTTCATTTAATTTAATTTTGTTATTATTATTTATTTATTTATTTATTTATTGGTCTTTTTGAGACAGCGTTTCCCTGTAGTCCCAGCTGTCCTGGAACTCATTCTGTAGACCAGGCTGGCCTTGAACTCACAAAGATCCGCCTGCCTCTGCCTCCTGAGTGCTAGGATTAAAGGCATGCACCACCACACCTGGCAATTTTCAACTTTTATCATGTCATTAAAATCTGTTTTTTTTTTCCTGCTGAATATTTACAGTAAATAGGAAACAAAATCACTGGTATAGAATAATGTGGTGATGGCAGCCTCCACTTTGTTTTCCCAGTTTAGAGAAGGACTATGCAGCTTTGTCCGGAAAGGATGTGTGCAGGTGACAGCATCATACCAGTGCGTGTCACTCAGATACTATGAGCAAGCCTGTGATGATCATTATTTGTAAAGAAATAGTTACATTGCATATTTTACCTGGAGTCTGTCTGAAAATGCACCCTTGACTCTCTTTCTCTCCATATCTCTATCTCACAGTTTGATAGAATGCTGAAAATGTACAGTTGGAACTGGGGATATAGCTCAGATGTAGAATTCTTGCCTGTCATGTGCAAGACAATGAGTTCATTCCCCAGCAGTAGGGAAGGAAGGAGGGAGAGGGAAGTGGAAAGGAGGAAGGAAAGGAAGAAAGGAGAGAGGGAGCTGAGGGGATATAGAGAGAGAGAAAGAGAGAGAGAGACACCTTTGGGCAAGGGTTCATTTCTGGAAGCCCAGAGGCTTATGTCTACAGGAAGCAGCACACAACCGGAATGTGAGTGTCCCCAGGAACTCATTGCTGCTCTGGGGGACCTCAGTTGGCAGGAGAAAGGAGTCTGCTCTGAAGGCCCTGTCGCAGTTCCTGCACACCTCATCAGCACAGACACCAATTAGTGGTCATTGGAAGGTGTTTGGGGTTGTTAATTTACTTCATGCTCCTGATGTACATAGCAGGCCTGTAAAGAGTGGGCCGAGAGACTGTTTTTCAGGACAGGAAAATTTCTGGGAGACAGCTGCTTTCCAGATACTGTGAGGCTACTGTGGGCCTTAATGAGGACCACAGCGGGCAGACGTCTCCACAGAGACAGAGGGGAGGCATGGGTGAAAGGACAGGGCTTAACTGGCCTGCTGCACTCCAGAGCATCCTGCCACCAATCACTGTCACTTCATAGGGACACCGGGCTCCACCTTGTCCCAGGTAAGAAGCAGTTTATGATGGTTGTAAAGCAGAGATGGTTACAGCTTGTTAAAGCACTCCTTTTAGAGCACGGGCAGATGGGGTTGGAGTAGTTTCCCATAGGTATGTAAGTAAGAAGCATCTTTGTGGAGCATGGGGAATTGTGGGTCTCTAACGCATATATTCCCTTACTGAAGAACATTGTCACTCTTTTGCAGAATATGCCTTATTTTACATGTATCATTTTTTTTTCTGAATTAGCAATATGTAGCTATGACTTTAAAAAAGAAAAGAAAACAATATCCAAACAGTACAGAGTTTGCAGTCAGAAGATATGATCTTGTGCCTAAGCTGTACAATTCTCACCTGGGTGACCTTGAGCTAAGCAGTGACCTCCTCTAGACGTAGTTTGGCGGAGGTAGTGAAGCCTGCCCTGCTTATGTTACATAGCTGTTGTGCATAACCAGCAAGGGAATTTTTGTTTTGTTTCTTTATTTCAGACAAGGTTTTACCACATACCCAAGGCTGTCTTCAAACTCATAACCTCGGTTTCCCATGTACTGGGATTACATGTACCCAGCAAGTTCAATTTCCAGTTTTTAGAAGGGTACTTATTCCATGTGAAATTTCCAAGTCCAAATATAATTAGGAATATAAAGTTCAATGAAAGAATAGTCAGCTAGTTTACCATTAAAATTTTCTTTATAAAAATGATATATAATTATATCAAATGATAATCTGAAACCCAAACCAAAAGAATATCGAAAAGAACACAAGTCAATTTTCCTCAGGAATATGGTTGATAAAATTCTTAACAGAATATTAGCAAGTACACATAACCCTGAGAGATGAGTATCAGTGGCAAGTTGGGTGTCCCATGTGTGCTGAAGGAAGGGGGAGGGTTACAGCAAGAAAGAGAGAGAGAGAGAGAGAGAGAGAGAGAGAGAGAGAGAGAGAACTCTAAACTAGTCCCCCAAACATAATCTAACTACAGAATACTAAACAAAAATTGGGCAGTTTTGTCTCTGATTAATCAACTTGTTCAATCATTCAGTTTGGAATTGTTATCTACATTTAGATACTTAAGATTTTTCATTCATTTATACATTCCTATGCCAAGCTAATTTTATTAAGTATGTTTATAATTGCAGTATTGTGGTAGACAATCTAGTAAACAAACCTCTGCTTCAAATAATTTATTAACTCAGCCGGGCATGATGGAGCATGCCTGTGCTCCTAGAACTTCATGTCATTTTCAGTTGCGTGAAATATGTTATCTAGTAGAGGAAAAATGAGAAATCAGAAAAGGAGTGCTTGGCAGAGTAGTGGGGAGAGGAAAGTGCCTTACCTGTACGTTTCAGAGGAATCTCCAAGCTGTGCCTAGAAGTTGAGTCTGGTATGGATCAATGAAATGGATGGCAAGCTTGCTCCTGGTATAGGGAACAGACTGTGAGAATTTGCGTGGGGTGACTTCCAGATGGTACCTCTGATAGGACACTTAGCTCTGGTCATCCAGTCTTCTCAGGTGGCAAGAGAAAGTTGCCTTCTAGTATTCCCACAGCCTTGCCTTCGCCAGAAGAAACTAGATCTGTGTAGCAAGGTCAGCCCTTGCTGGGTCTCTGGAAAACCTAATGCTGCCTCCTCCACTCACCAATGAGGAGTAACTGAGGGCCAGGTGTTTTCACTTCCAGAGACTCCAATGGCCATGATACGCTCAGCACTTGGAAGGTAACAAATTTGCTATGTCACAATTGATAATCAACTCTAGTAAAAGAATGTCCAAATCAATTGAGCTTTAGCAAGGGCAAACGGGCTGGACGCAGGCAGGCTCCCAGCTCGAGCTGGCTGGGCTTGATAAATTTGCCCTTATTATGGCTATTGATGTTTAAATTTCTTCAGGGATGTTGTTACATGGGTGCCTGGTGGTGACAGAGGTACGGTGACCTCCTTCGATCCTTAATCTACACCTGTTAGTTGGCTCCCTGGTTGCCTCTGAGTATACTCAGGCTTAAAGGTTAACAAAAGAAAAACAGGCCAAGTTTACGCGACGGAGGCAGCCGATCAATGCAAGTAAATAACCTGCTCTGTCTTATTTCCCCAAGCATTATCGATCCAAGTTCTTTGTTCTTTGTCATGTTTCTGTCTTCTCTTCCCGGGGGACACTCAACGATCAGCCTGTATTGGACATGTTAACTGGCACATTATGACAGCTACCATTTTGTCACACAATGTGGTGATATACATATATATATATGAAATTGTACTTTAGTGTTTTCTATGCTGTGGACTGAAAAGGGAATCTCAGATGTAAACTTCCTATGCTCAAATTTCCTTTTATGTCTTTCTGTAGCAAATAGAATGTTATGCACTTCTAAGACATTGACAAGTAACTTATTTGTATTAAATATCTGTCAAAGTGAACAGTGGTCTGATATTTTAAAGAAATCTCTGAGCTGCAACAGAGGCTACCAGCCTCAGGACTTACCTTTGGAAAATGGGTCCTTCTGTTCTGCATATTCACAGTGTTAGCTGTGGTCTTCTCTTCTTTATTTTCTCTGAAACAGTAGGGGATTTTACTAGTGACATTTCTGTTGCTGTGATGAAACACTATGACCCAGGAATCATATTGACAGAAAAGTTTATTTGGCTTACCATTTCAGAAGGAGATGAGTCCATTAAGGCGAAGTGGCATGGCAGGAGGCAATTGGAGTATCAAGCTGAGGGCTCACATCTGCAGGCAGCAGAGTGTGTAGGGAGAGACTGACTGGAAACGGGTAAACCTAAACCCCACCCCAATGAAATGATTCCTTTCAGCAAGGCTGTACCTCCTAAACCTCTCAAAACAGAGCCACCAACTGGGGACAAAGTGTTCACATTCATGGACCCTAGCTACAGGGGACACTTATTCAAACCTCCACAGTGATGTTGCAGTGCCATTACTTGAACCTTCTTTCCCCAAACAGGTTCTTCTCATATCCTAGCAAGATTGTGATCCTCAAAGTGACGAGTGCTAATGTGAATATGTCTATGTGCTTATGAAGTCTATTGCATCCCATCTGTAAATAACGTATCCATATTTATTTTATTTTATTTATTTCTGTATGTGTATCAATGTACTGTCTGCATGCAAGTCTGTGCACCCGTGTCATGCAATGCCGCAGAGGTCAGAAGAGGGTCTTGGATTCCCCTGGAACTGGAGTTCTCCTGGAATTGGAGTTTCAGACGGTTCTCGGCTGCCATGTGGGTGCTGGGGATCGAACCCGGGTCCTCTGTAAGAGCGGTCGGCGCTCTTAACCGCTAGGTCATCTCTCCAGCCCATAACGTATCCATATTAATTGTAAAATAGAATAGAATTTTAATTTTAAAACTTAAAGAACAATTTCCTAGGAGGCAATAAAACTCTTTTTACTAAAATCTATCAAGCTAGAAGGCATATTTCTGTAGTTGAAAAGTAAGAAAAAAAATTCTTTTAGTTACAAAACAAACTTAGGAGGGGATCAAGAGAAGGGTGAACAGTTACAAGTCCTTTATACTCTTGCAGAGAACCCAAGTTCCTTTCCCAGCACCCATGTCAGGTGGCTCACAACCACTTTGAACACAACCTCCAATGATTCAGACACCCTATTTGGGCCCCTGTAGGCACCCATGAGACTTACGTGAGGCTTGATACATACAGTAGGCAAGGCTAGAGACCCAGCGGCCTCTACATGAGGTCAGCAGTTCAGTCTTTTGGATCTGGAGGAGACCTCTGCGGCCTTTCACCCATAGCCTGAGGCATTGGGTTCCTGACACATTCCTGCCATGCTCTCCGGAAATCATCAAGGGGAATTAGCCCCAGCCCATATTTCCCTAATTGCCACCTTACCCCTCCCTTCCTGACACTGAGCAAGCTCCCCATTCCACTAACTGACTATAGAAATGATCCCCCTTTCCTTACTAAAGGAGCTCTCCACTGACACAGTCTCCTAGGGTGTCTCTTTCCCTGTCTATTCACTGCCACTCAGAGAACCAGTGGTCCCTTTCTCCTTCCCTGCCCAGCTTGGCACAACTAAGGCTGGTATGCAAGGCCCAAAGAAGGTCACAGGGAGAACCGGACAGGGAGGAAACCCTGCGGGCACCCACACATAATGCCGCACAAACGCAGATAAATTATACATAAAATAAAACTAAGGAAGAAATAAAATAAAGCCAAGAGAATGGTAATCTTGTAGCAGTAAATGAGTGTCTTTTTCTTTTCTGTGTATTTATCCATTGGGATGTATTTATGGATCATATTAAGTATATTCATGCCCATTATCTTAAGAAACAAGACTGTTACAGTTAAACTAAAAACTAATTTAAACAGGAAAACTGGAATTCAATGTCTATATTTATTGCTGTTGGATTCAAATATATCAAATCAAACAAAATTAAGCAAAAACTAGTTTTTTCACAAAAGGAAAAGCAGTCTAACAACAAGATAGTACCAATATTCCTTCTGTGGACAATAGTAAAAAAAAAAAAAATTGGATGATCTAATGTGTTGAAACCATTACTAGTCAATGATTTTTAGGGCTAAATATCATACAATGTTTTTTTTTTTTTTCAAATCATTTGACCAAACAAACTTAACTCCTTCATACACAAGTGTAAATTGTGTACTTCTTGTCTTCATTTGCCAATTATTAAAATGCTTGTGAATAATGCATGCCTTTACAAAGTCACTTCTGCCGGGCGTGGTGGCGCATGCCTTTAATCCTAGCATTTGGGAGGCAGAGACAGACGGATCTTTGTGAGTTCAAGGCCAGCCTAGTCTACAGAGTGAGTTCCAGGACAGCCGGAGCTACAGGGAGACCTTATCTCAAAAAGAAAAAAAGAAAAAAAACTCACTTCTCTCCTATTTCCTTGTGTTCTACGGAATCTCTTCCCTGGAGACTCAACTTTTAAGTCATTCATTTATATGGTACATAAGTTTATTCTACCAAACCTCTATGCAGTAGCCACTGAAAACATTTCAGGCTAATGAAAAAAAAGATTATTGTTGGTGCTTGGAGCTAGAGTGTTGCATTGTTTTGCTTTCCAAATCGTCATTAGTGAATCCTCACGCATGAGAGTTGAAAAGACCCCTTGGCCTAAGATGACTTTATGCAACATACCAACTTCTGAGCATTAGCATAACAGATTACAATCCCAGAACTACTTTGTCAATTACTTTTCTGACTCTTCTGACAAAAGCAACTTGAGGAAGTAAGGGTTTATTTTGGCTCATAGTCCCAAGGAATATTCTATCAGTCTTGGCAGCAGGAGTTTGAAGCAAGAGATCACAATCAGGTAGCAAAGAGCATCAAATCCCTGTGCTTATGTAGCTTTCACCTTTTAAAATAGTCTAGGATCCCAGTTGAGAGAATGACGGCACACTCACTGGCTGTTCCTTGAATCTGAGTTAACCCTATCAGAATAATTTCCCATAGTCATGCCCAGGGACCTATCTCCCATATGATTACAAATCTCCTCATGTCGATCATTGTCACCCTCAACAGAAGGCAAGCATGGTGGCAGGAGCCTATGGCAGCTCTTCATCCACAGTCAGGACGCATAGAGATGAATGCTGGTACTTAGCTGACTTTCTTCTTTTCATTTAGCCTAAGACTCTAGTCCCTTGGAGGATGATGGTACCTGTATTTAAGTTTTCCCACCGTAATTTTCTCAATGTGGAAAATTCTTCACAGACTTGGGCAGAGGTTTGTTTCCATGGTGACTGTGTGCTCTTTGCTTTAATGTGTGTCCTGGGTGCTCTCAAATACAGCAAAGGTGTTTTCTTCTCAGCTCCTGTCTCCTTGGATCACCCCTCTCATCTTTCTGTTTTTTAGTTGTATCATCTGTCTTTCCACTTATTCATAGAAAAATACCATTAAAAACGTTTTGTTTATACATGTTATTCAGGACACTACACTATATGTTATAAACATAATTTTAGAATTGTTAGCTTTTATTTCTATTTTTAAATTTTTCCAGCTATTGGCCCCTCTCAAAAAGGTCAGTGTAATTTTTAAGAAAACATGTTCAAACTTGAAAGAGAAATAAAAGTGGAGTCAACTGAAAATATTTCAGCCTTTGGATTTCTATTAAATAATCCTTCTTATCCCTCAAGCCATCATTATAAGTAAAAATAAGGGACTATTTTCTCAAGGCCTGAAATATATTTGGTTTTATAGGAAGAGTCTGTTTGGGAATTGTTTATCCCTGAAGTGAGAATTTTGTCAGATCATGTCATACTTTTAAGAGCCAAGGGTTTTCCAGAAATGGTATTCAAAGACACCTTTAGTACAATGAAAACACCATCATACCTTGTACAATTGCTACAAGATTCTTGCCTACCGCATTTCTAACGTTTTCAAGATAAACTTCCTTTGAAAGTTTTCAGTGTTAAAAATAAACATGTAATGTGTGTAGATATGCCCAAGACTTACCCCACTCAATGAAAGATACTCACTGGCTTTACCTGGAGACTGCGTTGGTGTTAGAAATTATAGAACCACATACAGGATAGCTTCGCTTCTTTAGAGGAACTGAAATAAGTTTCATACATAAAAACTTCCCTAGGATAGCTCTGTCCATTTCTAGAGAGCTTACTTATGCTGCAGTGGGATATGCTCAGTAAACTAATATCTCTATCATAGCCGACACAGTAGGCACATCTGGATTATCTCTGAGTTTTCATATGGGAAGTCATACAAGCATCCCACAGAATCAAGATGGTCTGCTGTATCCAAGTAGGGCAGAGAAAATTCCATTACTCTGCTCCCAGAGAAAACGAGTCTATCAAAGCCAGACATTTGTTGATCAGAGCCACATAAACATGATACTGAAATTCATCTGCATAAGATGCATATTAGCTGATAATTAGCATCAATATTCCCAGTGAACATGACCTTATTTCCAAAGTACATCACTTAGTGCCCTACTTTTCTGCAAGTTAAAGGCACATATGAGCCTGCATTATAAACTGTACTCAATACCTACAACATTGTCTGTAAAGTTCTTGAAACCAGAGCCTGTATACTGGCCAGCTTTGTATATCTAGTGCGGTCCATATATGAAAGTTATGGTCAAAATTTGTATTACTCAAGGGAGAAATTGTCATTTGAGCATGGCCTGAACTGGAATGCAATTCCACTTGTTATAGCACACTGCCTGGATTGCATCAGTGGATTTTAAATCTGTAGATATGAAGGTACCCTTCAGTTTCCCTGCATTCTGTAATACTAGTAAACTCTTGTGTAATATCAATCCTGATAATCTAAAGAATACACTTTGAGTACTAAGAGTGTTCAAGACATAGCTGCAAACTATGGTTCAATCCTGGCAGTGTGACTTGTCAGCATTGGATTTTGTAAAAAAATTCAAAGCATATTAGTCTCAATTTTCAAAGTTGTTAAAGAGAAATAATTATCTAATAATAATATTATAATTATTTAATAATTATTATAAATTATGATAATTTATAAATTCTGGTAATTCTAATTATTATTATTATTATTATTATTAGAATTATCAGAATTTATAAAGTTTACTTAGAACATTTTTGGGACTTCTCTAAGATTAGTTATTTTTGTTTCTAAAAGAAATTTATATGTTCATGTCCTAAATAACTGACATAAATACACCCTTTAGTAATGATAAGAACAGACTGTGTCTGCAATATATTAATCTAAGATCACTACATATGTCAACTTTCATTACTTAATACTTTCCCTCATTCTGCATGTAGGACTACCTGTATCCAAATTAGGCCCCCAAAATGTATAAACCTCATGTTAAAAGCAAAACAAAACAAAACAAAAATCTTAAAAACAAACAAACAAAAAAGCAAAAATACTCTCAAATCTTCTTTCCAATATTTTGTATGCATATGTTTTAGAGGTGTTTAATGTTTGAAATGACAAGTGTCCTCCCTGCCTTTGTAATTTGCCTTTTATTTAGAATCTGAGTAATGAATCTGAGTAAGTGAAGGTGAGGGTATATGTAAATATATGATGCCCTAATTCTTTATACAGTGTTCCTGCATGATGAACTTATAGCAAAGCTTAACTGTTTTACTTTACTCAGACATACATGTAAAATATCATCAGTCAGAATCATTTAACCAATGTTGTTATAACTACATTATTGGAAATAAATACCCATAATTTAAAATTAGGTCTTTGTTACTTATATGTAGTACATGTCTGCTCCACATCAGGGTAGTGAATGATAAGACTTTGCTTTAATTACAAAAGGACACAGGTTACTGGAACAGCCATGACCTTGAACAGTGCAGCTGCTTTGTGTTGTAGTTTGGATTGGAGGTGGGTGTGTCTCACAAGGTTCATGTATTGTAGGCTTGGTTTTCAATATGGTCATGGCAGGAGGGAGTGGAACATTTATGATGCAAGACCAAAGAGGAGGTAATTAGGTCCAGGAGGGCACACCCTCGGAAGGAAGTAGGATGTCCTCTGAAGATCCTGAGTGTATTCTGGTGAAAGTGGTCCTTTATCACCCTGTTTAGCAAACTGATCTTTCCTTCCTCTTTGTTTCCCAGCATGGTGCTGCCGTGGACTCCAGTGTCCTCAGCCACCCAGCAGTGATTCAGGGTCATTCTGTGGAACCTCCAGAATTGTGATAAATGAACCTCTCTTCTCCTCAAGGTCACCCAATCTCAAGAGATCACTATAATATTACACAAATAAATGGTAACACCTTCCTCGAGGGAAAGACAGCATTTTGGAAAGTCTTACACTGGTAATTAACTTCTGTAGTACACAAAAACTTCTCAGTTTTGTGTTATCAGAAGCAATCACATGTCTTATACAACCAGTAAAATGGACAAGGACTATAGATAGCCCTCTACTTTTCTGTAAAAGAATTAACATAACATAAACTATTTGGTAAAGAGTTAAAAGAAACAGGTTTTTAAGCAAGCAGAGGTCTTTGTGTTTTCCCAAATCCCCAAAGCCATGATTCCTAGAGGAATACAGTGCCTCTGCCAGGGATGAAGCATTACTTGTTCTGGGAAGGTCAGGCCATCTTCCCTGACCTAAGAATAACAGCCAGCCGAACAGCCACATGACTACACTATCTGGATGTTTCCCTCAGATTCAGAGGCTGATGAATGACAGGAATAAGAGATCAGCATCCCTAGAGCAGTAGACAAGAAGAGGTGATAATAATATTAACACGATTGAAGGTTAGCCTCTTCAAAGGGTAAACTTTGACCAATGACAAAGTTTTCTCTCTTTAGTGTCTTCTAAACATGACTCAGGTATTCTTTGCAGCTTTCCCAGCAGAAGCTTTGAGGTTTTCTTAGACAAACTTGCTGAACAAGCTTCTGCATCACATGTGGCACTTCATGAAACAACATGCACTCTGGTGCAACAATGGAATGCTTTACGTCTTCCCAAGGTGCTTTTTCTTTATGTTGATGGGCCTGGCCCTGAGCCTCCCAAACTCAGCACTGAACACTTTCTTCTTCCCTTCAAGCTCTGTCTTCTCCACAAATTCCATGCAACAAATCTGCATTGGGTCCTGCTTGTACATGGTATCAATACGGAGGTCTAACTAACTTCACTATTTTTTATTTGAGTGGGAATGAGACCAAGTCATGTTAATTTAGGGAATGACTTCCTGTGGTTTTCGCCACATGAAAAATTTTGGTTAAATCATGTTTTATATCATGGATAGTAAACTTATTCAATTATGTTAATAACTGAATCAGTCATTCAAAATCTAAGCATTGCCTTGGCAATGATCATGCCTTGATGTGACAGGTAATTCTTAGTTGTGGGAGGATTATCTGTGTATGTTCCAGGGTGTTTAGCAACATCTTCAAGAAATACCAGCAACTGGCTCTCAAGCTGTTCTCAAATATTCCCCGAAGAGCAAAAGTCCTGGGTAGGAACCATTAATATAAACATATTGGTAGCTTGAAAATTAAAATAATTACTTTTAAAGCATAATTTAAATATATTTAATGGCCACCATATTAATATATTAACATGAGATACTACCTATGTAATGAGAGGCTGTTCTAAACAACATATATTTCTCTCATTAAGTTAATTGCCATTAGTATCAAAACAGTGGACTGGCAGAATTATAAATTAGCAAGGTCTAAGAGTTAGGTAGATGAGGAAATAAAACAGATCAAGAAATAAATGGGCCAAGGTAGTGACACATGCCTTTAATTGCAGTACTACAGAAGCAGAGCCAGGCTGATCTCTGTGAGTTCAAAGCCAGCCTGGTCTACATAGCAAGTTCCAGGAGAGATGGAGCTACAGGAGAACCCTGTCTAAAAATAAATAAATACAGAAATACAGAAGTAAATTGGAATACATTAAAATGTCCCAAATAGAAGTTATGCTGAATATATTCTATGATTCAATAATACCTTTTCATTCCATAGTCATGATGTATAGCTGTGCAATGCTCAGCTATTTCAAACAATTTGTTCTATTCTATACTTGACATTGTTCCATGAGATCTTACTGAGGATATTTTTTTCCCTGTCAGGAACTTTTCTTTCTAGGTTATGAAGAATAGTGTACCTTGTTCATATTGTCATGAGATTCTAAGAAGTCTGTACTAAGGATATTTTACTACACTTGGACATATGTTGAAAACTATGTCAGATAGCACTAAGATTTTGAACCAATAGTAATTATGGTTCTATCTTTGGTAATGTTAAACTGATTTAAAAGTTGGCCATGTTTATTATTATTCTTCCTTCATTGAGATTAATTGGTTATTTGCATGCATACAAGAGCAATTCTACTTTTTAAGCAATAGCAATGATAGGTAATATTTTTTTAGAAAAAAGTTACATTTATATAGAAACGCTTCCCTCAAAATGACTGATAGCATGTACTCATAAATGAGAATCTACATTAATAAAACTAATTTTCAAAGGGCATAACATTGAATTGAGATGCTAATGCTGTTTAAATATATATGGATGCTGGGCATGGTGATGCATGCCTTTAATTCCAGCACTCAGGAGTCAGAGGCAGGTGAATCTATGAGTTTGAGGCCAGCCTGGTTTACATTGGGAGTTCTAGGCCAGCTGGGGCTACAAGAACTTGTCTCAAAAAAAGACCAAAAAAAGATTAAATTCATATGGATTCAAAGATAAGTATTATATAGTCTCACAATTCTTCCTCAACTATGATTTTAAGCAAATTAACAAATCAAATGCATGCAGAACCATAAAGCCGATATAATTCAGTAAGACAACTTTTAATATGATAGATGATTGTGTTTTACTGAAACATAGAAGGACAGAGGTTCCATTGACCCTCAGATGTGATTGCTTGTCAAGGTCTGTGTGTCATCTTCAAATCTCATGCTAAGATTTAATTGCTATTTTAACAGTGTTGAGAATGGGAACTCCTAAGAAGTGACCATGTCCTCAAAGTGCCATTCTAATAAACTGCTTAATATAATCATCATGGAGTGGGATTCCTGAGTAAAAGGATGAGTTTGGCCTGATTTGCTCTCACATGCTTCCTTCCATCATGTTGGGATGCAAAGGTCCTCTAGACACCTGGAATGTGCTCTTGTCCTTCTCCTCCTCCAGAATCAGGAGCCAAATATACTTGTTTGTTTATTTATTTATTTATTTATTTATTTATTTATTTATTTATTTATTTTGAGACAGTGTCTCCCTATAGCCCAGCTTGCCTGGAACTCCCAAAGTAGACCAGGCTGGCCTTGAACTTACAGAAATCCACCTGCCTTTGCCCCCCACTACTGAGATTAAAGCCATGCACCACCATACTCAGCATTAACTTTTATTGTATGTAAAATATGCAGTCAGTGACATTCCTTCATAACAGCAGAGAACAGAATAGGGGATTATGTGATCAATTTATCTCTGAATTTCAGCATCAATATTTTTATTTCAGATATTTTGAATATGGTATAATAATATATATGTAATGCATAAAACAACTGTTCTAAGATTCTGTTACTCTAGAATTACTGAACCAATAGATTATCCAAATGTTGTACCAAGGCAATCTTAAAACCTCAGTTTTAATAAACACTTTGATTCCTATGGAAAGCTTCTTGTTCATTTGGATATAATATTGTTATACATTATTGATAACTGCATTAAATGTGCATTTAATTAAATTGCTTCTGAAACTCTTAAAAGACAAATGTTTCATTGTCTTTTGATCATTGTACTTATTCCTAGTGAAATTGTACCTGCGGCTGTGGATAAAAACATAATCAGTCAAGATGTGTTTCTCAAAAGTAGGGCTATGCTGCTCATTTTTAAAACACTTTGTTTCAATAATGAACTCAGGTGCAATTTTAACTTCAGTTCAATACATCAAAAGTTGCAAATCATGGAACTAAAATGGGGCTAGAACTTATTTTTGAGATATTCCAACATGCTTGTGTCATTTGCTTTATAAAATGATTTTATCAATTTCATACACTACATATTAATCCTATCTAGACCCCCTTACCTATCTGTACCCCTATAGGCTCTCCATTGTATTTCATGCATTTGTCATATAGATTAAAGCCTATCAAGTCAGTTTATATCCCTTTGTGTGAGTTTATCCACTAGAGACTGATTATCCTAGCTAATGTCACTTCCTTAAAGAACAACTCCCAGCAGTAATCAGTGGCCAGTAGTTAGTTCTTCTGCCAAGGTTAGGGCTTCTTGCCCATTTCCCCAGTTCTATGCTGGGTTTTTATTCGGTTTGCATTTGCATGAGTCTTGTGCACATGGTCACCATTGCTGTAAGTTCTTATGAGCAAGTTCCCAGAAGCCTAGAAAACAATGTTTCTTTGTGATCATCCACCACCACCCCTGGCTCTTACATCTTTCTATACTCTTTTTTACACAATGTTCCCTGATCCCTGAGTAGGTGAGGCTTCAAAAATGTGTGTGTGTGTGTGTGTGTGTGTGTGTGTGTGTGTGTATGCCTAAAGTCCGATTTTAAAATAAAAATTTAGTTTTGCATGTATGCAAGATAATTCTGATAGCAGATTTTGTATACAAAATTAAATATAATGAAACACTAAACAACATAATTGTTATGTGAACAAAAACTTTTAATTAGATGCTGAATCAACCTATTAACAAAATTAAAAATTGTATAGAAGTGTAGTTTCCCCGAGAATGAGTTTGTAGAAAAATCACAGATTAAAACACCTAACTTTAGTGAGAAGTACATATTTAAAACCCAATTCTTTGTTTTTAATAATCAATTAAATTTTTATATTCATTGCCTCTAATATTCTAAGAGTTTTCTAGGTGGAATATAAATTGTAAGGACTGGTTCCAAGTCCTCCTGCAACTCAGAATTTAATCAGTGTGTACAGCAATGTAATGGGGAAGAAATTAGACTTTGTTAATCTGTCCTTGGATAAGCTATTACTTAAATTCTTTGAGCCTCAGCTTGCTAAACTATAGGATGAGAGCCATACCTAACTTACCATCATATGCTTGAATTTTAAAACTTTAAAGTCCTAGATGAAAGGAAATCATTATGGGTCACATTTACTTATGACAAGTTAAATCAAATTCAACATTAGCAACTGGTAAAGCCATTTCCAAAATAGTTCAACTTTCATCATAGTACAACCATTAAGGTCAGCAATATTAATCATTTTATAGTTATAATTTCCATCAAAACTAGCCTGTTTGAACCCCAAATCCAAAATAATGGATCCAATGGCATGATTATGTCCATTATTGAAATCAGGCGTCTGGAGTGTGACATGGCATCTGTCTAACAGCTGTCTGAGACTCTACAAATAGATTGGGGCCATAACAGAAAAGCAACTTCTTCAGCTGAAATTTCAAGGGAATGTTCAAGAGTGGTAGCACATGGCTTCCTAGCTTGGAGGCCCGCCAGGATCGTTAGAGTTAATGACCGTCCTGCAGTGGTGGAGCATGCCATGGGTGCCTTTACAATCATCCTGACTTCCCATCTGAAAGGCGTCATCTCTGACAGCCCAGGGTCTGCTGCTTATAGCCCAGCACATGAGGAACTCTGGGGCAGTAAATCAGTGCAATGCTCTCTACAAGAAAGGGTGGCTCTGTTCCTTTGGTTCTGGAAGACAAAGACCTTGAACTGATAATGCCCTGGACTTACTTTTTATGCCACAGCCATTTCCCCACCGCCAGTAAATTTGTGTTTAGGGAGTGCTTACTAATTTTAATAATGGCTTAAGAAAAGCATATAATTAGAAAGGTAAATCTGCTGAGGAGGTAATAAAGTTACCTCTTCTGTGTGTGGGTTTGTGTGTGTGTCTGCTCTAACAATCTACTTCCATTATGTGCATTCCTCTGAAACAGTGATAAGCACCCAGTAGGTATATAATGAATAGCTCATGAATGTGTCCTGTATTCAAGAGATTCCAGAGATGGATTTAAAGTCTATCTAATATGTTTAAAATTGCCTGAAATTTGTTTAAAAAAGATAATGCATACCTAACTTCAAAACATGTATTAAAGATTTAATTCACATATATTACTTTTCCTGATTTAATAATAATATGTTTTTTAAAGAAAATTAAACAAATAGAAAAAGTCAGAATCAAGCAGATGGAAAATATCAGTGACTGTCCATTTATATACAGATAATATTTTTATGTTTTCTACCATTTTTATGTGCAAAACTATATGCTAATTTGCTTTTATAGCAAACAATTTAATTTAATGTGTGTTCTGTGTGTGCAATGGAAATCACATGTGTTTGTAGTAGTATTGCACTGTAGTCGTTTATTGCTCTGGTGTTATTTAGTTGTTGCTTCCTGGTGCTACCAAAATTAGAGTTTCTATTTACTAAGGAATAAGGAAAATATTTCCTAGAACAAGTTCAGTACATACATTAACTTATATTAAATGTTTAATATAGAAGCAAATTAACATGTTGGGTCTTTAAGAAAAGTTCATCAATCCAGTTTAGTTTGGGATGAACACAATCCATCAAGAAGGGAGATGATGAACTGAAAATTCTATACAATGGCTTGTTCTCTTTAGTGTGAAAGGCTGCTCACTTATGCCTCTCTTCTAGGTTTGCAGTATGGCTCAGAAATGCCTGGAAACCTTATTTAAAATTTTGGAGAAAGAAGCATAGAAGAGTGTAATAATATTAATGTGTTTCATTAATTGGAGGGACTGTAACCGCATTTGCTCAATTGCCCTGAGAATATGGTTGCTGCTTTACTTGGAGAGCGAGTGGTAAATTGGGAACCCAGAGTTTCACATTGAAAACAGAACTTCTAGTACAGCACCAGAAAGTCGTATTCAAGGAAAGCCAAGGCTCTGCTTTGCCCATTTAAAGCCTAGCAAACTGCAGCACAGCTGAAGAATGCAAGGCAACATGAAACAGCTGTGAAGTCCTGGGAAAAAAAGAGGCCCAGTTAAAGTGGAATTTCTGATAACCACAGCAACATTATCTTTCCCAGGAGAAATTGCCAAAACTGTGTTTGTTTATGGTTACTTGAAGATAAAGAAGTAACTTTGGACTAAGGAAGAAATACTGCATGTCCCTGAGAAATAAAAGTGTTTGGGATTCTCTTACAATCCTGGAATGCATGTCAGAGGAGCCTGCCCGAGGGGTATTTCCTGCCTAATCATGCAGTACTGTCAGCCACAATGGTCTCCAAAAGCATCACTCTTAAGTTGTACTATTAATTGGGGGACAGTTTTGAGTTTTGAGGTGAGGATGACACTTGTCAATGAGTTTCCTTGAGGAAAATCAAATTTGCACACTATGATGTCTTACAAACTACAATGTCGAGGTCATGGCAAGTGTTTCCAGACTACTGGTGGATATGAAGAAACACTGATGGCCTGAGCTTATAATACATTCTCTTGTGAGTTCTGAAGTTTCCACCATTTTCTGTTGCATTATTTTATAGGGTCCCATGAAGAAAGCATACTCTCAAACTCATGTATGTAGAATATGGAACTTTCTATCTGTGGCTATGGCTACAGCCACTTCCTGTCCATTCCCAAGATCTCCCTAATGATGCAGCAGTTCTAACTTGGTGGTGGTGTTTAAATGTGGGTGTGGTTCACTGAACCCTGTGCTTTGAGGGTATATAGGTGAACCTAGAGCCTTGTAACTCCTGCACCAAGCATAGAGCTTACAGCACCCAGCCTCCTGTTCAAAATACTAAAACGTTATTTCTCGTTATATGCAACCCCTGGAGATAAAAACAGTTTCCCTCCTTTTGGAAATATTTCATAGTAACTTATTTGCTTTCACAGAGTATAATATGTGGTGAGATTTTTCTTCCTGTGACTTTCAAAGGAAATGATTAAAACGACATGGAAATATACCTCAAATGTGTGATCAAGGTTTACATAGAAGATATTCTGGCACTATTCGTAAGCACCTATTAAGAATGCTCATTAAGTAATAATAATAAGTAATAACCAGTTACTTTGCTTACAGGAGGATAGACAAAATAGAACCACACGCAGCAGATAGACTTTTTTTTTTAATCAGAGACAGTGTAGTAAGTTCTTTAGAGCTCTGGTGATGAGTGATTCATTTTAATAGGCTTCTTGGAGATGTGATAGTGGATTTGGACATTGAAGGAGGGTAAATTTTGATAGATGAAGACCAAGGACAGAGAATTGGGGAGAAGAAAGGAGGGACAAGTAAAATTCTAGAGGGATCAGAAGATATTTGTAGTTAAGGGCACCAGGCGGTTTAGAGGATGGACGGCATAAAAAAAGACTCAAGAAATAGGGAATGATTGAGCCCTGCTTCTCCCAACTATGAGTGGGATACTGGGACAGTATACACAAGCTACTGGCAAAGCCAGGAAGACTAAGTGGACAGAGCTCGCAGATGGATAAAAGAAAAATCACTGTTTATCTTTCTGTGCCTGGCTTATTTCACTTAGCAGAATGGCCTCCAATCCTACCTTGTTGCTCTGAGGGTTAGGGTATTCTGTACTGCTTGTGAAGCACATTTTCTGTCTCTCCTCATCTGTGGGCATATAAGTAGGTTGGGTTCATATCTTGTCTGCTGTGGATAAGTGCTACAATGGACACAGGGGAGTGCACACAGGGAAGGGCACACATCTCAGTGATGTACCAATGCTACTTTGAAGCTTATTTTAAAATAACAATTGTAAACTCACCATATGCTAACACAAGAGTCATAGTGTTAGCATCTAGCATGCAGTGTCTGCAAAACTCTTCTGTGCATTTGTGAGAAAAGGCCAAAAGGACATTAGCATTATGAAAATAGTACAGATCCCACAAATCCCTAGAATAGCATGAGGGACTCAGAGTTGCCTAGACCACAATTTGAAAATCACTCTCAGGGAATAAGAAGTCTAATAGAAAAATTCAAATTGTAATAGAGCCCAAACTGGAGATAATGTTTACCATTTGGATAATAGAAGATGTATCAAGAAACGTCACCAGATATAGCTTCATATCTTTGTAAGTATCCAAAACAACCTCCCATGAGCCGAGTGCTGGCTTCTCTTTCATTCATCTCTTTCATCCCTCTAAAACACATCCTCCATGTTCTGGGGCCAAAGCTGACTGCTCCAAAGATCTCTTAGGCCTATGACCTTGACTTGTGAAACATCCACACTATTCACATTTCACAGACTTTGATATCAGTTTTTGTCAGTTTATAGAGGTTAAGTTTCCCAAAATAAGTTCCAGAATATGAAGGCTCCAATCCCCACTCCCCTTCTGCCTTTTCATTGTTGTAATTATAAAGAAGAGAAAAAATATAAAGAAAAAAAACACATCCAATCATCAGTGTAGTAGTAGATGGGGTGGGTCATTTGAGAGTTAAAGAGGGCATGGCTTTCAGGAGTGGGATTAGTGCTCTCCAGAGATCCAGGATGCTGCCTTGTGCCTGCTCTTACAGGAGGACACAATGAAAAGGTATTTTCTATGAAGTAGAAAGTCAACCTCATGAGACACTGAACCCATGGGCTACTTTACCTTGAATTTCTCTGGTGAGACTACAAGACAGAAATTATGTTTATAAGACACTCAGTCTATGATACTTTGTTAAAGCATCCTAAATGGACTACAATACAACTGTGTAAGATATGGTTTAAGAGCTGTAGTCTATAGATCAAAGATTATAGTCTGTAAAGTTTTAAAAGAACTACAAAGACATACAGAGCAAATTAATGGCAAATCCCCAAAAGATCTGCCTTATTAAAAATATAAAACCAGTTCTAACTCGTATATCTATATATGATTAAATTAAAAAGTTAAGATTTTAATCACTCTATTTGCAAATCACAAGGACCAAGTCTGTATATCTAACACAATTATCCATTTAATCCCAGCAACATTGTAGACTAAGGGATGCAATCATCCCCATTTAAAAAAACATACTATATTTACAGAGATTAAATATTTTATCTGAAACCATAGATTTATAGAACAGTACAGATAGAGGTGTTATCCAGATCTTTCTGGTGCCAAAACCAGGTTTGTTACATTATCTCTGAAGAATAAGGAAACAGTAATCAAATAATAGATAAGATTTATCAAACACATTGCTGATTCGAGATGATCACCTATTTAATGCTAATACAAAGTATCCTCTATGTTTAGAGCAGTAATCATTGTTAAAGAGTGTAAATAATGATGATACCTGAATGGCCAATGGAACAAAGTATCCTAGAAGACATGGGTCTAGAATAGACATTGCTAGTAGCTACATGTTAGAAGTAGGAAGGACAGGCTGCTCTCATCATTAGAGCTTGTGATTAGAAAAGAACAGTGATCTCAATATTTGAAACGTGTGTCGTTCAAAATAAAAATGGTCTATTTCAGCCCACCCCCTCTCCTTGCCTTCTCTGACTACAAAGTGGATTTCCCCCTCCAACCCCCACCGGGAAAGATGCCTCGGGTTCTGCTCACGGTGGTGAAATGTCACTAAGTTTGGCTATTTGCAATGCAAATTTCCAGACTCTGGCATCTGAGATTGATGCCCCCTCTAAGAATGTACTCAGTTGTGAGGCTGGAGCTGAGTGGAGAGGAAACTGGTCTCTTCTCAGCTTGAGGTAACAAAGCAGAGCAGGGGAGATAGGAGCCTCATGCCCTTTGAGCACCTTCCAATAATCACCTGAGATATAAATGTATCTAAATTTGGTGAGGGCCAGCAAGTCTGAGCTGGGGGCAAGTGGCTTTCCCAAGCTGGGATAGAGGGCACTGGTTGTTCCATTGACTATTCCAGAGACCAATGAGAAGGAGCTCAGGACTGTGAGCACTCCTGTATGTAGAGATTGCCCTTTGCTTCTCAGCATTATTTCTGAAAGAGCAGTACTTTTGCTTCTGGGTAGGTTTGGGGCATTGTACATGTGGTCTTGCTGGACGGATCAGAACCTCTTGGGAAGTACAGTGTGGCTGCTGAAGTCCTTCTGCCGCTTCGCAAGGATCCAGAAACCAGGACTAGTCCAAAAACTCGGGAGGATCCTTAGGGTGCAAGAAATATCTTGGGTGTGTTCTGATGGTGGGAATCATCTGAGACTCATCCTTCCCTTACATGATGTTTGTTAACAGGTTTCTTATGATGTCCATTACCAACTCTGGACAGCTTGATTTCCTGGCAGTGATATGGAAGGACTGTCTTTACTAAGGACCCTAAAGATCTCAATAATGGCACCATGTACTTGGTCGTTTTCAAGTGAACTAAATTTTTCCTTAATCTTATTTCTGATCAACCCATGATAAAGAAACTTTATTACTGATAAGAGAATAAGTATAACCAGATTCTAGGTGTTGTAACTTAAAAGTTATAAAGTCAATATGGATGTCACAGAGGAATTTTCCTCTTGGGGCCTGAAGTGCCCACAACCTACCAGATGTTCACAGCCAACTCTGCAGCTCTGCGCAGCCTCTGCAGTTTCCCAGCTTTCCCCCAGTATTAAGGCAAGGAAAGTAAAGAGTTCTCCAATCTCAGACTAGACCCGAATTTATTGAGATTGGCTACAAAGTAATATATGGGAAGCAAACAATCACTGGAGTCCAAGCTGAACATGGCCATCAGAGTTCCAGCTTGATGCTCTGTGCCCTCCCACCTGAGCTAGTGTGTGGAGAAATTCCAGCCTCACGTGGTCAGCTTTTTATACCTCTCTGCCCCTCTCAACTCAAAGTCCCAGAATTCCATAGTCCTGTGCACTTAACTGTGAGAATGGCAGAGCATGATTGTCAGCACCTCAGAGAGCCCCCCGCACAGGTCCGGGTGATGAGCCCATTTCAAAGAAGAAATAATTTATCCCACAAAAGCATATGAGAAATATTGGTGGGAAAGGTAGCTTGGAAGCATTTTAAGTGTCAAAATACCTAAGAAGTAAATGCTGTAAATATTTTGTGTGTGGCTTTCCTAGATCACGCACAGCTTACAATAATGTATTATCTGTCATTTCCCAAAGCGGGAAATAACTTTTGATGAGTGCTTCTATCTTCAGATAGGTGTTTGATGGTCCATGGAAAAATCACTGGATTTCATAACCTGTTAGACTGAGTGACCTAAATTTTTTTCACAATTTTTAAAATTAGAGAAGACACTGTGGTTTCATGTTCAGTCATTTCTGAGGTTCAACATTTCTATTCTTATTTCTTAGTGAATATGCGTGCTTGTCCCTGTGTGGGTATGTGGCTATATATTTGTGAACGTCAGAGAACAACTTTCATGAGTTGATTGTTTCCCTCTACTGTGACTTTAAGGATCAAACTTAGCTTTGTGAAGCAAAGGCTTTTCTCCCACTAAAGCATCTGGTTGGTCTGAACATTTCTATTTGTAAATCTAATACTATTTGGATTTTACATAATTTTGTTATCTGTTGTTGATTCCAATGGTTGGTCTTATAATTCTAGGCCCCCTTTAATCAAAATGATTTGGAAGAACTTCTCTGAATTTTATTAACTTAAATACAGCAACATTTTATCAGCATTCAACTTTGGGCCCCCTTGCAAACTGGCAGAAGCAGTGATATCCTGGCATGGCTTGATCTCCTACTCCTCACATATTTACTGATGCTGCTGATGTTCAGCCCTGAATGTATCATTCTAGAGTCTCACTTATGAATAGACACTCTGAAATAGAAAAGTAGTTTTCTATACAAATAATAAATGCACATCTGTCTCCCGGGAAAGTAAAGCAAAGCTTATAAATAATGAAATAATGACACTTAACATTAAGGAGCTAGCTACCAGACAAACACGCTAATCCATTAGGACTTTAAGTTATGCATATATTTCTTATGTCTTCCTGATAGTAATATGATAGCTTTTTAGTTTAATATCATAAGTTCACTTATGTTTCCTATATGTGCCAATTTCACTATACATTGGACTAATTATCAAAAAAGTAATAAATGAAAGTTTTGAAGCATGTTATATAGTCATTTTCCCGTTGCTACATGTGCAAAGAACAAAAAAATAAATGAAATTACATGGAAATAAAGTTAAAAGCTGGTGCCTGAAGACAGGATGTGATCTTCTAAAGATTCAGAAATGCTTTCTGGGACTTTGCTGAGAGCCAAGACCAAGATGGCTATGATCCTTCAGTATTCATGAAACACTTTTCCTGTCATAGTTAATAACATCTTTTCTCTGCCATATGTGATATGGACTTTCAGTGATATATTGATGAAAAGCTGACCCTCTTTGAGTTAAGACAGAAAAGCTCCCATGTGAAGCTACACAAAGGCATCTACCCTGGCATCAATTGTTAGTTTTACAGTTATTTGTGGGTTTATTAAGACACATATATTTAATTGCTAGCATCATTACCCCACAGAAACTTTGAATTTGTTCTCTTGGATTCCATTACTTTCTGCCTCACTCTGTCCCTCCCAACTCTACCTTCATCTCATGTCTTTGCTTTTCTGTGTCTAAGTGTTTGTCCTGAAGACTGAGTTCATTGCTTGATTTTCCTGCCCTGGCCTCCTGGCTCACTGAGAAAGGCAGGTGACAAGAAGTATGCTAATGAGAGTCCATGCACAAACCCAGATTCCTACAGCAGTAGACAGCTCTTCTCTGACTCTATAGTTAACATTTAGTCCTTCTAAAGACCATTAAAGCAAATTACTATAATACCATGCCATAGATAAAACACTCTATCTTATCACAAGCCATGGAAATTATTCAATGAATGAATAACAAACAGACTAATCCACTAGTAAGCTGATCCCAGTGTTCCCTGTGAAACCAGGTATATCCAATGAGAGTTGGAGAAAGACTGAGAGAATCCT
Source organism: Rhizomys pruinosus (assembly GCA_009823505.1). Classification (NCBI taxonomy): domain Eukaryota; kingdom Metazoa; phylum Chordata; class Mammalia; order Rodentia; family Spalacidae; genus Rhizomys; species Rhizomys pruinosus. Next base: position 2,671,308 of record VZQC01014532.1, read on the forward strand.
TGATGCAGGAACATGAAGACAGGAGGACTGAAGGAAGAGACTCCACCTTGGCACTTAACAAAGAGGAGACTAGAGGAATCCTGGGGAAAATGCAGTGTTGAGCAATGACAGAAACTCAGCTGAAAAGACACGTTCTTCCAGGGTGGAACTCGGAATGTTCCCACTATGAAATGTTAGTGCAAGGAAGGATCTGAATCTAAAGGACCATAGAAATGTTCGGTGATGGAGACCCAGGAGAACTTTGGAGAATATTCTGAGGAACCTGACTTTATCAAATTATACAATTAACATTTGTTATGAGTTAACTTGGATATCTTCATCCAGAACCCATTAGACTTACCATTATTATTATTTTTTTAGTCATTTTTGAGACAGTGTCTCCCTTTAGTCCCAACTGGCCTGGTGCTGACTATGTAGACCAGGCTGGCCTTGAACTCACAGAAATCCACCTGCCTCTGCCTAGGATTAAAAGTGTGCACCACCATGCCCTGTGATAGACTTTACATTCTTTTAATGCTCCTTAACAACATAATAAAAGCAAATATATACTTTATTATATGTTTTTGATAATTACCTAAATTACAGTGTCATTTAATAATTCTCATCATACTGGGAACTGGGCAGAGTTTATCATTCCTGATATTAATTGATGGGCCTTTACTATAGAATTTTGATAAGCAAAGATAAATTGCCAGAAATTCCAATTATCATTACTGACTCAGGATCCCTGCCAGTAAGCAGGGCTGGACATGCCACAGTACATAATAACACATACCATGAAGACCCTGGATTGTGTTTTTACACTTAATTTGGATGGTGAAAGGAATAGAAATGTTTGGGGATAGGAAAGCAGTGAAGCAATGCTGGTGGCCCATTGGCTCACTGCCAAAGCCACCCCCAGTTGGCTTTGCAGAGGGAGCAGACTCTGTATTCCTCCCACTCTGTCTGTAGTCTCCATTAGAGATTCCGACAGTTACTAGATAAAGTGAAAGACTTGTGTAGTGATCCCCACACTAATTGGACTGTAATGGATAGCCTTGGTCAAGCATGTCTTTCCTAGCCATCCTCTCCGCAGAAGGCAATCAAGCCAGTTACAGAAGATGCATTGGCTGCAGGGACCCTAGAGCAGCCTCACGTTGCACTGGCCTTTTAGCAGAGAACACAATTAATTTTGATGCCAAAGGGCAATTAAGAGAAGTTAAAATGAGAATCTTTTGGAACACAGAATGCCAAAGATTAGGGAGGAAATATATTTGCTTTACATATTTCAGAGGCCTACAAGGACACCAACATCTGGTTCATTTTAAGTGAAGTTGCCAAATTTCCATCATTTCAGTACATATGAGTTGAACTGAGTGGTTGTGTTCTCTGTGTTGCCATTTGGAAGGACTGCTTACACTTACTACTTCGATAGCAGTAGTTTCAAATACACATGTACATCTGCACACCTGTTACACTCGTACACTTGTAGAAACACCTACCCAGATTTCCTGAAGCACATGTACCCAACTATGAATAAGACACCATGTGTTCCAAGTGCTTCAGCTAATTTAAGCTCAGAGGATACTTCCGAGCAAAACAAAAATGTTTCTGTTTCAGTAAAGGACATGCCAAAGGAAGGAGAAAGATGATGATGTCACATATCACTGAGAGGAGAGTGAGGGATTTCATGATTACTTGGAAGCAAGCAGTGGGATAATAGAGGAAGGCTGGGTACAGAGTTGAGGGGGCCTGCTCAAGCTTCACTGGGACAGTTCCAACTCTGTTTCTTACTGACAGTTAATCTGTGAGCCTCAGTGAATTTATTGGTCACTTGCATTTTTGTTTTCGATGAACTCTTTGGTTACTACATTTGATTTCATATTTCTAATGGGTATTTGTTCAGTTGTAAAATGTAGATACTTTAGTAAATGGACACTGGTCTTTTCTGAATACATCCATGGCAAATACCTTTGCCTAAGCTGTGGGTTGCTTAATTATATCAACCTATGATTAGAATGTGGATGAGTGTGGGGGGGACCCTGCACCTTGGTGTCATTATTTGGAACGGGATAGTGTATATTCTATAATTGGTAAGTTTTATGAGTTATGTGGGAGATGTTCTCTGTAGTATTGTTTGTTATAGTAACTGGTTTTTGTCAAGTCCTTACTACTTCCCAGAAATTCTCTGGGCTGGAGAGATGGCTCAGTGGTTAAGAGCAACAACTGCTCTTGCAGAGGACCCAGGTTTGATTCCTAGCACCCACCTGGCTGCTAAAAACCGCCTTTAAGCAAGGCACGGTGGTGGTGCATACCTTTAATCCCAGAACTCGGGAGGCAGAGGTAGGCAGATATCTATGAGTTCAAGGCCAGTCTGGTCTACAGAGTGAGTTCTAGGCCAGCTGGGACTATAGGGAGACCCTGTCTCAAAAATAAAATAAAATTAAATTAATTTAAAAAATTAATTCTCTGGAATTGGAGAAGTATGCTTACTCTATAAAAATAAGGACCTGAGTTCAGACCCTCAGCACACACATACAAGCTAGGTGTGGTGATATATGCTTGTATTACCATCATAGTGGGCAGAGATAGGTGGATCCCAGGGGCTAACTGGTAAGCACTCCAGCCAAATGTGAGCTCCAGGTTCAGTGAGAGACTCTATCTCAGAAACAAGGTGAATCAATTGAGAAAGATATCCAAAGCAATCTCTGGATTTCATATGTGCCCATAGGTTGAGCACACTAGCCTGCACACACACACACACACACACACACACATACAGACATACACACTCATACTCACACACTTCATACGTACAAAAAATTGAAAAATTAATGTTCAAATGACTCTATGTGATATGTATATTGCAGCATCTGTGTGAGCAAATTAGGGAATAGCAGGCAAGTAAATTCTCTAAGAATAAATACATACATAAATAACTAACTAAATAAATAAATGTAATAGACCAGGGTTAAAATCTAGGAACTAAAGATACTAGGCACAAAGCTGTGAACCATAATTCTGACTACTTTAAAATTTTTTAGGTTATTTCTTTTCTATTTTATGTTTATGAGTTTTTTTTTTTCAGCACATAAGTGAATAACATGTGCACAATGCCCACGGAGGCCAGAAGACAGTGCTGGATTCCTTGGAACTTGAGATAAGGACAGTTGTGAAACAACATGTGGGTGCCAGTAACCAAACAAGGATCCTCTGAAAGAGCAGTAAGTACTAACCACTGAGCGGTTTCTCCAACCCCATTATGAATTCAATTTTATCTCATAAATTGGTTTTCATTGAATTTTTATGCGTTTAATACATAATATTTCAATCAGTCTTAATCACCTTTATACCCAGTTCTACACTGGCACCCACTCGCAGGCCCCCACCCCCAGAATTCACACATTCTGTCAATTATGCTAGGGTCCATTCTACCAAATTATTCCCCTGCCCACTCGTCAGTGCCAGCTCATCCTCTGAGCTCTAGTCAGCCTATCCTGAGACTCTTTCCTAAAGAAGGCCAGTTCTTTCTTACCCAACTGCCATCAGCTACCAATATTTCTTTAGCCAAGATTGGACTCTGTTATCCATTTCTGCAGTTCTGTGCTGGGTTTTATCTGGCTGAGCTTGCATGGGCCTATGTATATTTTTATTGATATTTTGTACATTTCTTATATTAGACCTTAATCAACTTTAAATTCCCTCCCTCCTAACTCCCAATCCCCACCTGATTTCATGCATTCTGTCATATACATAAGACATTTGTATCCAGTTAAGCATTTGTATTCAGATGCCCCTCAGTACAAGTTCATCCACTGTAGTGAGCCTTCGTAGGGTCACTCTCTTAAAGATCAGCTTTCTCTCAGGCCAATGTAATCAGTTGCCAACACTTCCTTGTCTAAGGTTGGAGCCTGCTGCCCAATTCCCTAGTTCTAAGCTGGGTTTTCATCTGATTTAATCAGCATAGAAATACATTACGGACAACTGCTAAATTATAGGTTCATACGTAGCACAAATTTGTCTCAAAACCACAATGCTAAATGAAGAAAAGCTAGTTGCAAACAGAAACATAGATACATGCATGCTTATGTGTGAATGTTTGCTATCCAAGAATCATTCACCACCGTCAGATGGTCCAAAGTCAAGGTGTTCTTTAAAAGATCAAAACCAATTAAAGAAGGCAGTTTTACCAGTTTTATAAGAGATTACCTCTATAATAGTTGTCTCCAATTTACAGTTGGAGAGCAACCCCATCATCGTCATATTTCTCCTTGTTCTGGGGGGGAGGCAAGAAAGTCTCTCATATCAAAACCTTTGTGGCACCTAGAAAGTAAGTTTCATCAGGACCCACTATAAATAGTTGTTACACAACAGTGAATTAATCTCCATTTAACTCGGATGCATTACCGTTTTTATCAGAGTCTGTAAACCAATGTTGTTTATTATTACACACTATTTACTTTTACTAAGTCCTTAACACCTGTTATCCTGTAGACAGTGTCTAGGCAAAACTGGCACTTGTTGAAAACTCATGTCATTAAATATGCATTAATGTCGAATATACACCAGTGTCCCTGCACCCCACCCCCCCTTCCCAATTCACCATTGCGGTCCATTTTCTATGCAGTCTTTTTGTTTTTGTTTTTTTACTATCATCCTCTCCATGAGAAATGTTTATTTCTGGTTATTGGTACTGACGCATCCACATATGAGGGACACACCATTTGTCGTTTGTTTTGTTCTAGGGACTGTGTTACTTCACTCACTTAATAATAATAGTCTTCCAGCTCCATCCATTTAATACCTGCAAAGTTTCATGATGTTGCACCTCCTTTACCGCTGCAGGAGACTCCATGTATACATGTAGCCACATTTTCTCGTCTATCCACTCCTTCACGGTAGTGATGGGCACGGGCTGTGTTCCAGCTGTTTGCTATTGTAACAGAGCTGCACTAAATCATAGTGTGCATGTATCTTTTGCAGTAGATGTGTCTTTGGGTATATACCCAGGAGTGGTTATGAACTGGGCTCAAAATGGAAGGCTCATGTGAGGGTCTTACTAGGGTTTCGCCACATGTTTCCATAGTGGCTGTACAAGTTTACAATCCCACACAGCAATGATGAGGTGTTCTCCTTTCTCCAAACCCTCTTCTCAGCCACTTGGTGTACATTTGTGGTTCTTGATCTAGCAGTAGTCTTATTGGAGAAGGTGTATTCCAAAGTGGTTTTAATTTGAATTTCCTTAATTGTCAGAGATTGCTGTGAAGAATCTTCTTAAGCATGTCTTCTCGGCGCATCTCTCATTTCTCACTGTGTGAAGTTCTGTATTCATGATCTTTGCTCCATCTTTATGGTAATGACTGAATAGACATAGAACTTGAAAAGATAACTCTCTGTTCAGAACCAAATATAACACTAAAGTCCTTAAAACTATGCAGCTAAGCAAAATTCTAGGTTTAAATACAGGTACTCTGACATGAGTAATGGATTATTCCACCAAGGGAGATGGTTGGCAGAGGGATCTAGGTCCCACAAAAGGTAAAGGCTCTTTCCTCTAACTGGGATACATGCAAAGAAGAGATGCGATAAGGCCCTGCTGTCAGAAGACCATGATGTTAACATGGGAAAGATGCATGTTGTAGCCACTACATGCAATGTACAGCTGGCCCCTGGAATACCAGAGAGTGTTCACAGGGCCAGCTAAACCAACAAAGCAAAATGACGATCTCCTGGAGTCAGCAAGACTCAACGCGTCATACCACTAACACACAAAACCTCACCGCCTGGAAAGTGGAATGTGCAGCAGAGCAGGCCATATGCCCTGTATATCCCAAATCTTAATTGGGCATTGAGCTCTCTCCCTATGACGCGAAAGTACACCCATGGCTGATGCCACACGCTTAATTCTCTACAGGTTAGGAGACCTCATAAGCCACAGTAAGACCCCATCATATTTAACAGGAAAAATGTAGTTCGTGGATCAACATCTCATCTAAACTATATGTCTATAACAAAGTAACCTACCATAAACTATTAATGCTGCTTAATACCTATATATCTAATGCTTGTGCTCATAGTAGGATCGAAGGTTATTCCTCGAGCAGTCAGCCCATGAAAGGGAACAGCCAGAATTGACCAGAATCCAAGACAACAGCTCCAGAAGAGCGTGGACTGTTGTGGCTTCTCATCCACTTGTGCCCCTTTTCTAAGCCCAGGGAATAACTCTCGGAAGAGGGGCGTGGTAGAATGTTAGTATGGACGGCGTGGTATGGGGGCGTTCGGGAGAGGGAGCGTGGTAGAATGAAAGGGCTTCGATTGGGCACAGTTGGTGTTGAAGGTTATGATGATTTGACATGACGTAGTGATGATGATGACATTGAACTACCGGGCAAGTAGCTCCTGGTCTGGACCCTCATTTGATTAACCTGATTGAACATACAACCCCTCACCCCCCGCTGGAAGGTGGGGCTGTGGGTGTTTGGGCACAACAGCCTGCAAATTGGTTATACATGAAGGATGCTTGTACTCATGGATTATCACTTATAGCTAAAAAATGGAAAAAAAATACTGAAAGAGATATGCAGGACAGTCATGGCAGAATGCATGATCTCGGTTGGGGTGGGGGTGGGGGTGAAGGGAAGGGGAGATATGCCTGAACTGAATTGGAAAATGATGTATGAAATGCACAAAGCATCAATAAAAAAAAAATGTTGAGAAAAAAATAAAAGATCAAAACCAATATTTGATAGCTATGTGTATATACACATATATACACATATCCATATGTATTTTGCAAATTAATAAGGAAGAATGAGTAAGGTTTAGAATGAGAGAAGGAAGGATGATATTTACATTACATTCCTGAAAAACAGAAAATGGAATCTGAAGCAAATATGACAAAAAATTAACATTGGTTAAATCTGGGTGATCAATCTAAGAGTATCCAACATAGTGCTCCCTCTTTTTTATGTTTAAATGCTTCATAGAACAAATTTTAAAAAGAAACAAAGAGTCATTAGGAGATTGTAAAATCTGTCATGCTGTCCAAACAGGAAACATTTACCACATTCAGACCATCAAAAGTCAAGTAGAGGGTTATGATTTCCAAAGAGGTTGAGCAAAGGCTTCTAAAAGCCCACTTTTCCATGAGCACATGTAGATTCTAGAAACTAAACTGCTGCAGCAGTCTGAGGAATGTTATTCAAACAGATAGCTGAACCTTAGTAAGAACAGTATACCCTGCAGTGCCTTTATCTCCCTTAATTACTTGGTCCTTTCTCCTTTGAAGTCCCATGACAACCCTAAGAACAAACTTTGTCATAACTATAGTAACTACTAAAGCAAGAAGACTTGTAGTACTGGATGAAATAGATTGGTTTCTGTTTCCCAGAAGAATTCAAATGTTATCTCTAGAGAACTGACACCATGTGACCTATTTGCAGCTCCTTGAAAAGTCTATGTTCTGGTTTTATCTTTACTGGATTCTACTCAGAAAGGTCACTGTGTTAAGAACCCTATTTACAGGGTATTTGCTAGGAAAAAATAAAAAAGAAAATGCCAGTAACAATTATTTAACATTGGTGTTTCCTAAACAAATAAAAGATCTGTTAGATCTGTTTGCACAGAAAGACACCTGGGTTCAAGAGCTTGTCTGGATAGGGCTTAGCTTGGATGTTGTAATGCATGAGCTCTGGTAGGAGGGTTGAGGCATGGGGGGGGGGGGGGGGGGGGGGGAATTACTGAGTTTGAATGGGAACCATTGTATGAGATGTACAAACGCTCAATAAAAAATAGTGAAGGAATGAAAAAAGCTAGAAAGTTAAAATTAATGAATGTTATTGCAAAAGGGTCTCTAAAGCTAAAAGATGATTCTGACAATCTGCAAAGCAATATACATGTACACAACTAGGCATATTTCCATGAAAGATGCAAGAATATGCAAAATGTTTATATCTCACTACCCTTGATGTGCTGCACAAACAGAAAGTGAAGGTCAAGCCCAGTGGTAGAACCTGACAAATATTTGGAGATGTTCCACACAGGCTTCCAGCAAGTATTGGGAGACTTGTTGGTACAAAGCCTCTAAGGAGACCTCTGTCTACACATTAGCTAAACAGTTAACTGAGCACATGTGACAAAAAATGCAGACTAAAGAAATGGTTAAGGAAGTGACTAAACAACAGCAACTACAAAAACATGGCAAAACCAAATCACAATGGGGTAAGAAATCTTGTTACTAGAAGTGACATATAAGATTATGTTAAATGTTTAGTTTTCAATAAAAACTACTAGGCAAAAATCAAACACACAAATATGACTCATAAGGTAGGAAATAGCAACTGACCTCTAGGAAACTCAACTGCTTTACCTACTAGATTGACTCAGTGTAATCTATCATACATATGATCATCAAATAAAGACTATTGGTAAAGATATATAAAGTGAAAAATGGATTGAAGAGACATTCTAGTTCTGACATGTGCAGTAAATTGTAAAATACAGTCTCTAAAGAGAAAAAACAGCAAATCAGCATTAAAAGAAGGTGGACCCATCAAACAAGAAGACAGGGCAACTGAGATTATGCTGTGTGAGTCTAAGGCCATACCACTCTGATGTGCCCAATCCTGTCTGATCTCAGAAGCTAAGGAGGGTCAGATTTGGCCTGGTTAGTATTTCAGTGGGAGACCATCCTATTTGAGAAATCAGAAGAAAGAGAGAAAGAGTACTGGAAGAGAGGATAATGGGAAGTAAAGGAGGAAGGCAGGCAGGCAGGCAGGCAGGCAGGCAGGAAGGAAGGAAGGAAGGAAGGAAGGAAGGAAGGGTAGAGAAGAAAGAAAATAGGGACAGATTTGTAAACACTATGAAGCCTACCAACATATGCATTATGGGTTGTCGAGAAAGAAAGGAGTAGGTGCTGAAAGAATCTATGAAGATAGAATTTGATAATGTCAATGTTTTGGTGTAGGTCGATTTCATCCTGTCAATTCTGAAGGAACTTCGGGATATGCAGTAACAGGGAGTATATGGGACATCTTTGAATTTCCCTATAATTTTTGCTATAAACCCTAATTTGTTAAAAAAAAAAAAAACAACAAAGATTTAAAAAAGACAGAATAGCCACAACTTCCCAAATTTACCCCAAAGTTTTTACTCTGGAATAATACTAGAGAACTTCAGAAATTTATGTTAATTAAGGTGTATACTCCCAAGGCACCAATGGGAAAAGAAAAGCCAAAAGAGAACTTGGAAAAGATTTTTCACTAAGTAAAAATGGTTAATAGAGTATGGGAAAAGGCAAGAATATGAAGTTAAAGCAGGCTCCAGTGGAAAATTTGGATCATTGAGTATCTACATTAAAAAACTATTTCCTTAATAATCTAAACTTAATCTGAAATACATATGAAAGGAGAGAAAAATTAAACTCAAGGCAACAAAAAAAGAAAGAAGAAAATAATCAGTATGAGCATAAATTAATAACAAAAAGTACAGATAAAATTTAAATATCAATAAAATGAAGAGTTATTGCTTAAAAATATCAAACAAACCAAAATCCAGACTCACTAAGAAAGACCCAAATGATGAAAGTCATAAATGAAAGAAGAGAAATGATTCTAGGTCCATATAGAAATTTTATGATGGGCTGGGCATGGTGGCACACACCTTTAATCCTAGCACTTCAGAGGCAGAGGCAGGCAGATCTTTGTGCATTCAAGGCCAGCCTGGTCTACAGAGTGAGTTCCAGGACAGCTGGGGCTACAGGGAGACCCTGTCTAGAAAAGACCAAAAAAAAAGAAAGAAAGAAAGAAATTAATCAGCTAAGAGGGTGCCTTCTTTTTTTTTAATTTTTTTAATTAATTTTTATTTATTTATGTATGTGTACGAATGTACTGTCTGCATGCAAGTCTGTGCACCCGTGTTGTGCAACGCCGTGGAGGTCAGAAGAGGGTGTTGGATTCCCCTGGAACTGGAGTTCTCCTGGAATTGGAGTTTCAGATGGTTCTCGGCCGCCATGTGGATGCTGGGGATCGAACCCGGATCCTCTGCAAGAGCGGTCGGCGCTCTTAACCGCTAGGCCATCTCTCCAGNGCTTTTTTCTTTATTTGATGGGCCCTGGCCTGAGCCTCCCAAACTCAGCACTGAACACTTTCTTCTTCCCTTCAAGCTCTGTCTTCTCCACAAATTCCATGCAACAAATCTGCATTGGGTCCTGCTTGTACATGGTATCAATACGGAGGTCTAACTAACTTCACTATTTTTTATTTGAGTGGGAATGAGACCAAGTCATGTTAATTTAGGGAATGACTTCCTGTGGTTTTCGCCACATGAAAAATTTTGGTTAAATCATGTTTTATATCATGGATAGTAAACTTATTCAATTATGTTAATAACTGAATCAGTCATTCAAAATCTAAGCATTGCCTTGGCAATGATCATGCCTTGATGTGACAGGTAATTCTTAGTTGTGGGAGGATTATCTGTGTATGTTCCAGGGTGTTTAGCAACATCTTCAAGAAATACCAGCAACTGGCTCTCAAGCTGTTCTCAAATATTCCCCGAAGAGCAAAAGTCCTGGGTAGGAACCATTAATATAAACATATTGGTAGCTTAAATTTAAAATAATTACGTTAAGAGAATTTTAAATATAATTTAATGCCACCATATTAATATATTAACATGAGATACTACCTATGTAATGAGAGGCTGTTCTAAACAACATATATTTCTCTCATTAAGTTAATTGCCATTAGTATCAAAACAGTGGACTGGCAGAATTATAAATTAGCAAGGTTCCTAAAGTTAGGAAGAGGAGGAAATAAAACAGATCAGAATAATGGGCCGGTATGACACATTGCCTTTTAATTGCAGGACGACAGAACAGAGCCAGGCTGATCTCGTGAGTTCAAAGCCAGCCTGGCTAAACAGTAGCCAAGTTTTTCCGGAGAGATGGGTTACAGAGAACCCTGTCTAAAAATAAATAAATCAGAAATCAGAAGTAAATTGGAATACATTAAAATGTCCCAAATAGAAGTTATGCTGAATATATTCTATGATTCAATAATACCTTTTCATTCCATAGTCATGATGTATAGCTGTGCAATGCTCAGCTATTTCAAACAATTTGTTCTATTCTATACTTGACATTGTTCCATGAGATCTTACTGAGGATATTTTTTTCCCTGTCAGGAACTTTTCTTTCTAGGTTATGAAGAATAGTGTACCTTGTTCATATTGTCATGAGATTCTAAGAAGTCTGTACTAAGGATATTTTACTACACTTGGACATATGTTGAAAACTATGTCAGATAGCACTAAGATTTTGAACCAATAGTAATTATGGTTCTATCTTTGGTAATGTTAAACTGATTTAAAAGTTGGCCATGTTTATTATTATTCTTCCTTCATTGAGATTAATTGGTTATTTGCATGCATACAAGAGCAATTCTACTTTTTAAGCAATAGCAATGATAGGTAATATTTTTTTAGAAAAAAGTTACATTTATATAGAAACGCTTCCCTCAAAATGACTGATATACAGTAACTCATCATGAGCATCTAATTTATAACACCATCATTTTCATTCTAAAGGGCATAACATGGAATTGCGCTGTAATGCTTGTTTAAATAGATGTTATGGATATGCTGGGCATGGTGCTAGCACTGCCTTTATTCCCGCACCAGGATCAGAGGCAGGTGAATCTTTTTGGGGTTGAGGCCAGCCTGGTATACACAGGGAGTTTCTAGCCAGCTGGGGCTACAAACTTGTCCCCACAAAACACCAAAAAAAGATAAATCATATGGATTCAAAGATAAGTATTATATAGTCTCACAATTCTTCCTCAACTATGATTTTAAGCAAATTAACAAATCAAATGCATGCAGAACCATAAAGCCGATATAATTCAGTAAGACAACTTTTAATATGATAGATGATTGTGTTTTACTGAAACATAGAAGGACAGAGGTTCCATTGACCCTCAGATGTGATTGCTTGTCAAGGTCTGTGTGTCATCTTCAAATCTCATGCTAAGATTTAATTGCTATTTTAACAGTGTTGAGAATGGGAACTCCTAAGAAGTGACCATGTCCTCAAAGTGCCATTCTAATAAACTGCTTAATATAATCATCATGGAGTGGGATTCCTGAGTAAAAGGATGAGTTTGGCCTGATTTGCTCTCACATGCTTCCTTCCATCATGTTGGGATGCAAAGGTCCTCTAGACACCTGGAATGTGCTCTTGTCCTTCTCCTCCTCCAGAATCAGGAGCCAAATATACTTGTTTGTTATATTTAATTTATTTAGGTATTTATTTATTATTATTTATTTATTTTGATACGTGTCTCCCTATAAGCCCAGCTTGCCTGGAACTACTTCCCAAAGTAGACAAAGCTGGCCTTGACTTACAGAAAATACCACCTGCCTTTGCCCCCACTACTGAGATTAAAGACATCACCATCATCACGCCAGCATTAACTTTTATTGTATGTAAAATATGCAGTCAGTGACATTCCTTCATAACAGCAGAGAACAGAATAGGGGATTATGTGATCAATTTATCTCTGAATTTCAGCATCAATATTTTTATTTCAGATATTTTTATGTAATACATAATATATAGGTATGCATAACAAAACTGTTCCTAAGAAGTCTGTTACTCTAGAATTTACTGAACCAAATAGATTATCACCCCCTGTTTGTCCCCAAGGCCCTCGTACAAACCCTCCGTTTTACTCCTACCCACATTTGCTTCCTCGTGGCCTCGTCTTGTTCCTTTGAGATCTCTTTGTTCGCCATTCTTGCGCCACTGCATTCCCTGTGGCAGTTACTTACTTGCGGTCTTGAAAAACTCTAAAAACAAATGTTTTTGGTCTGTGATCATTGTACTTATTCCCTGTGGAAATTGTACCCTAGCGGGCTGTGGATAAAACATATCAGAGTCAAAGATTGTTTTTCCTTCTGCTCAGTAGGGCTATGCTGCTCATTTTTAAAACACTTTGTTTCAATAATGAACTCAGGTGCAATTTTAACTTCAGTTCAATACATCAAAAGTTGCAAATCATGGAACTAAAATGGGGCTAGAACTTATTTTTGAGATATTCCAACATGCTTGTGTCATTTGCTTTATAAAATGATTTTATCAATTTCATACACTACATATTAATCCTATCTAGACCCCCTTACCTATCTGTACCCCTATAGGCTCTCCATTGTATTTCATGCATTTGTCACTGATGGTAAGGCCTCTCACATCAAGTTTCTGTCCCCAAACAATCCATCCACTGGAGGCTGGCCAGCCTACCAAGAGTCCCATCCATAAAAGAGACTCTTTCTGTTCCTCCCAGCAGTCATTGGTTTCAGTAGTTCCTCAGGTAAGATTGGGGCTTCTTACCCATTCCCCAGTTCTATGCTGGGTTTTTATTCGGTTTGCATTTGCATGAGTCTAGTACGTGCTTTTACCACTGTTGCAAGTTCATACGAGCAGGTTCCCAGAAGCCTAGAAAACAATGTTTCTTTCTTTGTATCATATCCACCAACACCCTGGATCTCTACATCTTCTATAGGGGGGGGAAGCTCGTTTTACACAATGTTCCCTGATCCCTGAGTAGGTGAGGCTTCAAAAATGTGTGTTGTGTGTGTGGGTGTGTGTGTGTGTGGGTGTGTGTATGCCTAAAGTACGTTTTTGACAAAGAAAAAAATTGTAGTTTTTGCAATGGATGCACTAATTCCCTGAAGCAGATTTTGTATACAAAATTAAATATAATGAAACACTAAACAACATAATTGTTATGTGAACAAAAACTTTTAATTAGATGCTGAATCAACCTATTAACAAATTAAAATGTATAGAATGTAGTTTTCCTCCTCCTCCCCGAGACATGAGTTTGGTAGGAAAATCAACAGATTAAACACACCTAACTTAGTGAGAAGTACCTATTTAACCCCCAACTTCTTGTTTTTACTCATCAATTAAATTTTTACATATTCATTGCCTCTATATTCTAGAGTTTTTCTCGGTGACTATAAAAATTGTAAGGACTGGTTCCAAGTCCTCCTGCAACTCAGAATTTAATCAGTGTGTACAGCAATGTAATGGGGAAGAAATTAGACTTTGTTAATCTGTCCTTGGATAAGCTATTACTTAAATTCTTTGAGCCTCAGCTTGCTAAACTATAGGATGAGAGCCATACCTAACTTACCATCATATGCTTGAATTTTAAAACTTTAAAGTCCCTAGATGAAAGGAAAGCAATTATGGGTCACATTAATTATGACAAGTTTAAATTCAAATCAACATGAATAGCAACTGGTAAAAAAAGGAAGCCATTTTCCAAAATAAGGTCCAACTTTCATTCATCATAGTACAACCTTAAGGCACATATTAATCCATTTTATAGTATAATTTCCATCAAAACTAGCCTGTTTGAACCCCAAATCCAAAATAATGGATCCAATGGCATGATTATGTCCATTATTGAAATCAGGCGTCTGGAGTGTGACATGGCATCTGTCTAACAGCTGTCTGAGACTCTACAAATAGATTGGGGCCATAACAGAAAAGCAACTTCTTCAGCTGAAATTTCAAGGGAATGTTCAAGAGTGGTAGCACATGGCTTCCTAGCTTGGAGGCCCGCCAGGATCGTTAGAGTTAATGACCGTCCTGCAGTGGTGGAGCATGCCATGGGTGCCTTTACAATCATCCTGACTTCCCATCTGAAAGGCGTCATCTCTGACAGCCCAGGGTCTGCTGCTTATAGCCCAGCACATGAGGAACTCTGGGGCAGTAAATCAGTGCAATGCTCTCTACAAGAAAGGGTGGCTCTGTTCCTTTGGTTCTGGAAGACAAAGACCTTGAACTGATAATGCCCTGGACTTACTTTTTATGCCACAGCCATTTCCCCACCGCCAGTAAATTTGTGTTTAGGGAGTGCTTACTAATTTTAATAATGGCTTAAGAAAAGCATATAATTAGAAAGGTAAATCTGCTGAGGAGGTAATAAAGTTTAACCTCGTCTGTGTGGGTGGGTTTGTGTGTGTGGTCTGCTCTAGAAACATTACGTCCATTATGTGCATTCCTCTGAAACAGTGATAAGCACCCAGTAGGTATATAATGAATAGCTCATGAATGTGTCCTGTATTCAAGAGATTCCAGAGATGGATTTAAAGTCTATCTAATATGTTTAAAATTGCCTGAAATTTGTTTAAAAAAGATAATGCATACCTAACTTCAAAACATGTATTAAAGATTTAATTCACATATATTACTTACTTTCCGCCGGTTTTTTTCCTGATTTAATATAATATTGTTTTAAAGAAATTAAACAATAGAAAAGTCAGAATCAAGCAGATGGAAAATATCAGTGACTGTCCATTTATATACAGATAATATTTTTATGTTTTCTAAACCATTTTTTAATTTATGTGCAAACTAGTATGCTATTTTGCTTTTTTTAGCAAAACAATGTAATTTTATGTGTGTTCTTGTGTGTGCAATGGAAATCACATGTGTTTGTAGTAGTATTGCACTGTAGTCGTTTATTGCTCTGGTGTTATTTAGTTGTTGCTTCCTGGTGCTACCAAAATTAGAGTTTCTATTTACTAAGGAATAAGGAAAATATTTCCTAGAACAAGTTCAGTACATACATTAACTTATATTAAATGTTTAATATAGAAGCAAATTAACATGTTGGGTCTTTAAGAAAAGTTCATCAATCCAGTTTAGTTTGGGATGAACACAATCCATCAAGAAGGGAGATGATGAACTGAAAATTCTATACAATGGCTTGTTCTCTTTAGTGTGAAAGGCTGCTCACTTATGCCTCTCTTCTAGGTTTGCAGTATGGCTCAGAAATGCCTGGAAACCTTATTTAAAATTTTGGAGAAAGAAGCATAGAAGAGTGTAATAATATTAATGTGTTTCATTAATTGGAGGGACTGTAACCGCATTTGCTCAATTGCCCTGAGAATATGGTTGCTGCTTTACTTGGAGAGCGAGTGGTAAATTGGGAACCCAGAGTTTCACATTGAAAACAGAACTTCTAGTACAGCACCAGAAAGTCGTATTCAAGGAAAGCCAAGGCTCTGCTTTGCCCATTTAAAGCCTAGCAAACTGCAGCACAGCTGAAGAATGCAAGGCAACATGAAACAGCTGTGAAGTCCTGGGAAAAAAAGAGGCCCAGTTAAAGTGGAATTTCTGATAACCACAGCAACATTATCTTTCCCAGGAGAAATTGCCAAAACTGTGTTTGTTTATGGTTACTTGAAGATAAAGAAGTAACTTTGGACTAAGGAAGAAATACTGCATGTCCCTGAGAAATAAAAGTGTTTGGGATTCTCTTACAATCCTGGAATGCATGTCAGAGGAGCCTGCCCGAGGGGTATTTCCTGCCTAATCATGCAGTACTGTCAGCCACAATGGTCTCCAAAAGCATCACTCTTAAGTTGTACTATTAATTGGGGGACAGTTTTGAGTTTTGAGGTGAGGATGACACTTGTCAATGAGTTTCCTTGAGGAAAATCAAATTTGCACACTATGATGTCTTACAAACTACAATGTCGAGGTCATGGCAAGTGTTTCCAGACTACTGGTGGATATGAAGAAACACTGATGGCCTGAGCTTATAATACATTCTCTTGTGAGTTCTGAAGTTTCCACCATTTTCTGTTGCATTATTTTATAGGGTCCCATGAAGAAAGCATACTCTCAAACTCATGTATGTAGAATATGGAACTTTCTATCTGTGGCTATGGCTACAGCCACTTCCTGTCCATTCCCAAGATCTCCCTAATGATGCAGCAGTTCTAACTTGGTGGTGGTGTTTAAATGTGGGTGTGGTTCACTGAACCCTGTGCTTTGAGGGTATATAGGTGAACCTAGAGCCTTGTAACTCCTGCACCAAGCATAGAGCTTACAGCACCCAGCCTCCTGTTCAAAATACTAAAACGTTATTTCTCGTTATATGCAACCCCTGGAGATAAAAACAGTTTCCCTCCCTTTTGGAAAATATTTCATAGTAACTGAGGGTTGCTTTCACAGAGTATAATATGTGGTGAGATTTTTCTTCCTGTGACTTTCAAAGGAAATGATTAAAACGACATGGAAATATACCTCAAATGTGTGATCAAGGTTTACATAGAAGATATTCTGGCACTATTCGTAAGCACCTATTAAGAATGCTCATTAAGTAATAATAATAAGTAATAACCAGTTACTTTGCTTACAGGAGGATAGACAAAATAGAACCACCCAAACGCAGCAGATGCACTTTTTTTTTTTTTTTAATCAGAGACAGTGTAGTAAGTTCTTTAGAGCTCTGGTGATGAGTGATTCATTTTAATAGGCTTCTTGGAGATGTGATAGTGGATTTGGACATTGAAGGAGGGTAAATTTTGATAGATGAAGACCAAGGACAGAGAATTGGGGAGAAGAAAGGAGGGACAAGTAAAATTCTAGAGGGATCAGAAGATATTTGTAGTTAAGGGCACCAGGCGGTTTAGAGGATGGACGGCATAAAAAAAGACTCAAGAAATAGGGAATGATTGAGCCCTGCTTCTCCCAACTATGAGTGGGATACTGGGACAGTATACACAAGCTACTGGCAAAGCCAGGAAGACTAAGTGGACAGAGCTCGCAGATGGATAAAAGAAAAATCACTGTTTATCTTTCTGTGCCTGGCTTATTTCACTTAGCATAAGGCCTCCAATCCTAATACCTTGTTGCTCGAGGTAGGGTATTCTGTACTGCGTGTGAAGGCAAACATTTTTGTCTCTCCTCTCTGTTGGGCATATAAAAAAGTAGGTTGGGTTCATATCTTGTCTGCTGTGGATAAGTGCTACAATGGACACAGGGGAGTGCACACAGGGAAGGGCACACATCTCAGTGATGTACCAATGCTACTTTGAAGCTTATTTTAAAATAACAATTGTAAACATGACCAGTATGCCGAACACAGAGTCATAGTGTTAGATTAGCATGCAGTGTCTGCAAAACTCTTCTGTGCATTTGTGAGAAAAGGCCAAAAGGACATTAGCATTATGAAAATAGTACAGATCCCACAAATCCCTAGAATAGCATGAGGGACTCAGAGTTGCCTAGACCACAATTTGAAAATCACTCTCAGGGAATAAGAAGTCTAATAGAAAAATTCAAATTGTAATAGAGCCCAAACTGGAGATAATGTTTACCATTTGGATAATAGAAGATGTATCAAGAAACGTCACCAGATATAGCTTCATATCTTTGTAAGTATCCAAAACAACCTCCCATGAGCCGAGTGCTGGCTTCTCTTTCATTCATCTCTTTCATCCCTCTAAAACACATCCTCCATGTTCTGGGGCCAAAGCTGACTGCTCCAAAGATCTCTTAGGCCTATGACCTTGACTTGTGAAACATCCACACTATTCACATTTCACAGACTTTGATATCAGTTTTTGTCAGTTTATAGAGGTTAAGTTTCCCAAAATAAGTTCCAGAATATGAAGGCTCCAATCCCCACTCCCCTTCTGCCTTTTCATTGTTGTAATTATAAAGAAGAGAAAAAATAGAAAAGAAAAAAAACACTCCAATCATCAGTTTTTTGTAGTAGTAGATGGGGTGGGTCATTTGAGAGTTAAAGAGGGCATGGCTTTCAGGAGTGGGATTAGTGCTCTCCAGAGA
This sequence comes from Rhizomys pruinosus, assembly GCA_009823505.1. Classification (NCBI taxonomy): domain Eukaryota; kingdom Metazoa; phylum Chordata; class Mammalia; order Rodentia; family Spalacidae; genus Rhizomys; species Rhizomys pruinosus. The sequence continues at coordinate 2,689,939 of VZQC01014532.1, forward strand.
TCCAGGATGCTGCCTTGTGCCTGCTCTTACAGGAGGACACAATGAAAAGGGTTTTTCTAGAAGTAGAAATCAACCTCAGGAGACACTGAAACCCATGGGCTACTTTACCCCAACCTTTGATTTCTCTGGTGAGACACAAGACAGAAATTAAGGTTTATAAGACACTCAGTCTATGATACTTTGTTAAAGCATCCTAAATGGACTACAATACAACTGTGTAAGATATGGTTTAAGAGCTGTAGTCTATAGATCAAAGATTATAGTCTGTAAAGTTTTAAAAGAACTACAAAGACATACAGAGCAAATTAATGGCAAATCCCCAAAAGATCTGCCTTATTAAAAATATAAAACCAGTTCTAACTCGTATATCTATATATGATTAAATTAAAAAGTTAAGATTTTAATCACTCTATTTGCAAATCACAAGGACCAAGTCTGTATATCTAACACAATTATCCATTTAATCCCAGCAACATTGTAGACTAAAAGGGATGCCAATCATCCACATTTAAAAAAACATACATATTTACAGAGATAAAATATTTTATCTGAAACCATAGATTTATAGAACAGTACAGATAGAGGTGTTATCCAGATCTTTCTGGTGCCAAAACCAGGTTTGTTACATTATCTCTGAAGAATAAGGAAACAGTAATCAAATAATAGATAAGATTTATCAAACACATTGCTGATTCGAGATGATCACCTATTTAATGCTAATACAAAGTATCCTCTATGTTTAGAGCAGTAATCATTGTTAAAGAGTGTAAATAATGATGATACCTGAATGGCCAATGGAACAAAGTATCCTAGAAGACATGGGTCTAGAATAGACATTGCTAGTAGCTACATGTTAGAAGTAGGAAGGACAGGCTGCTCTCATCATTAGAGCTTGTGATTAGAAAAGAACAGTGATCTCAATATTTGAAACGTGTGTCGTTCAAAATAAAAATGGTCTATTTCAGCCCCCCCCCCCTCTTCCTTGCCTTCTCTGACTAAAAAGTGGATTTTCCCCCTCCAACCCCCACCGGGAAAGATGCCTCGGGTTCTGCTCACGGTGGTGAAATGTCACTAAGTTTGGCTATTTGCAATGCAAATTTCCAGACTCTGGCATCTGAGATTGATGCCCCCTCTAAGAATGTACTCAGTTGTGAGGCTGGAGCTGAGTGGAGAGGAAACTGGTCTCTTCTCAGCTTGAGGTAACAAAGCAGAGCAGGGGAGATAGGAGCCTCATGCCATTGAGCACCTTCCAATAATCCACCGGAGATATTTATGTATCTAAATTTGGTGAGGGCCAGCAAGTCTGAGCTGGGGGCAAGTGGCTTTCCCAAGCTGGGATAGAGGGCACTGGTTGTTCCATTGACTATTCCAGAGACCAATGAGAAGGAGCTCAGGACTGTGAGCACTCCTGTATGTAGAGATTGCCCTTTGCTTCTCAGCATTATTTCTGAAAGAGCAGTACTTTTGCTTCTGGGTAGGTTTGGGGCATTGTACATGTGGTCTTGCTGGACGGATCAGAACCTCTTGGGAAGTACAGTGTGGCTGCTGAAGTCCTTCTGCCGCTTCGCAAGGATCCAGAAACCAGGACTAGTCCAAAAACTCGGGAGGATCCTTAGGGTGCAAGAAATATCTTGGGTGTGTTCTGATGGTGGGAATCATCTGAGACTCATCCTTCCCTTACATGATGTTTGTTAACAGGTTTCTTATGATGTCCATTACCAACTCTGGACAGCTTGATTTCCTGGCAGTGATATGGAAGGACTGTCTTTACTAAGGACCCTAAAGATCTCAATAATGGCACCATGTACTTGGTCGTTTTCAAGTGAACTAAATTTTTCCTTAATCTTATTTCTGATCAACCCATGATAAAGAAACTTTATTACTGATAAGAGAATAAGTATAACCAGATTCTAGGTGTTGTAACTTAAAAGTTATAAAGTCAATATGGATGTCACAGAGGAATTTTCTCTTGGGGCCTGAAGTGCCCACAACCTACCAGATGTTCACAGCCAACTCTGCAGCTCTGCGCAGCCTCTGCAGTTTCCCAGCTTTCCCCCAGTATTAAGGCAAGGAAAGTAAAGAGTTCTCCAATCTCAGACTAGACCCGAATTTATTGAGATTGGCTACAAAGTAATATATGGGAAGCAAACAATCACTGGAGTCCAAGCTGAACATGGCCATCAGAGTTCCAGCTTGATGCTCTGTGCCCTCCCACCTGAGCTAGTGTGTGGAGAAATTCCAGCCTCACGTGGTCAGCTTTTTATACCTCTCTGCCCCTCTCAACTCAAAGTCCCAGAATTCCAAAATCCCAGAATTCATATCCTGTGCACTTAACTGTGAGAATGGCAGAGCATGATTGTCAGCACCTCAGAGAGCCCCCCGCACAGGTCCGGGTGATGAGCCCAATTTCAAAGAATAAATAAATTATCCCACAAAGCAATGAGAAAATATTGGGGGAAAGGTAGACTTTTGAAGCATTTTAAAGTGTCAAAATACCTAAGACTAAAGCTGTAAAATTTTTTGGTGTGTGCTTTCCTAATCACGCACAGCTTACCATAATGTATTATCTGTCATTTCCCAAAGCGGGAAATAACTTTTGATGAGTGCTTCTATCTTCAGATAGGTGTTTGATGGTCCATGGAAAAATCACTGGATTTCATAACCTGTTAGACTGAGTGACATAAATTTTTTTTCAAATTTTTTAAAAGTGAGAGAAGAAACTCGCTGTGTTTTTCATGTTCGGCTTTCTGAGGTCAACATTTCTATTCTTATTTCTTAGTGAATATGCGTGCTTGTCCCTGTGTGGGTATGTGGCTATATATTTGTGAACGTCAGAGAACAACTTTCATGAGTTGATTGTTTCCCTCTACTGTGACTTTAAGGATCAAACTTAGCTTTGTGAAGCAAAGGCTTTTCTCCCACTAAAGCATCTGGTTGGTCTGAACATTTCTATTTGTAAATCTAATACTATTTGGATTTTACATAATTTTGTTATCTGTTGTTGATTCCAATGGTTGGTCTTATAATTCTAGGCCCCCTTTAATCAAAATGATTTGGAAGAACTTCTCTGAATTTTATTAACTTAAATACAGCAACATTTTATCAGCATTCAACTTTGGGCCCCCTTGCAAACTGGCAGAAGCAGTGATATCCTGGCATGGCTTGATCTCCTACTCCTCACATATTTACTGATGCTGCTGATGTTCAGCCCTGAATGTATCATTCTAGAGTCTCACTTATGAATAGACACTCTGAAATAGAAAAGTAGTTTTCTATACAAATAATAAATGCACATCTGTCTCCCGGGAAAGTAAAGCAAAGCTTATAAATAATGAAATAATGACACTTAACATTAAGGAGCTAGCTACCAGACAAACACGCTAATCCATTAGGACTTTAAGTTATGCATATATTTCTTATGTCTTCCTGATAGTAATATGATAGCTTTTTAGTTTAATATCATAAGTTCACTTATGTTTCCTATATGTGCCAATTTCACTATACATTGGACTAATTATCAAACCGTCCTCAATGCCAGTTTTGACCGCCTGTTCTCCTCGTCATTTGCCTGCCCCGTTGCTCCATGTGCAAGAACAAAAAAATAAATGAAATTACATGGAAATAAAGTTAAAAGCTGGTGCCTGAAGACAGGATGTGATCTTCTAAAGATTCAGAAATGCTTTCTGGGACTTTGCTGAGAGCCAAGACCAAGATGGCTATGATCCTTCAGTATTCATGAAACACTTTTCCTGTCATAGTTAATAACATCTTTTCTCTGCCATATGTGATATGGACTTTCAGTGATATATTGATGAAAAGCTGACCCTCTTTGAGTTAAGACAGAAAAGCTCCCATGTGAAGCTACACAAAGGCATCTACCCTGGCATCAATTGTTAGTTTTACAGTTATTTTGGTGGGTTTATTAACACATATAGTTAATTGCTAAGCATCATTACCCCACAAAACTGTGAATTTTTCCTTGGATTCCATTACTTATCTGCCATCACTCTGTCCCTCCCAATCTAAACTACCTTCATCTCATGGTGTTGCTTGTCTGTGTCCTAAGGGTTGTCTGAAGACTGGAGTTCCATTTGCTTGATTTTCCTGCCCTGGCCTCCCTGGCCACGTAGAAAGGCAGGTTTGACAAGAAGTAAAATGCAATGAGAGTCCATGCCAAACCCAGATCTACGCAGTAGCAAGCTCTTCTCTGACTCTAATAGTAACAGTAGAAAGAGTCCTTCTAAAGACCATAAGCAAATTAACTATAATACCATGCATAGATAAAAACTCGACTTATATCACCAGCATGGAAAATTATGCAATGAATGAATAACAAACAGACTAATCCACTAGTAAGCTGATCCCAGTGTTCCCTGTGAAACCAGGTATATCCAATGAGAGTTGGAGAAAGACTGAGAGAATCCTTGATGCAGGAACATGAAGACAGGAGGACTGAAGGAAGAGACTCCACCTTGGCACTTAACAAAGAGGAGACTAGAGGAATCCTGGGGAAAATGCAGTGTTGAGCAATGACAGAAACTCAGCTGAAAAGACACGTTCTTCCAGGGTGGAACTCGGAATGTTCCCACTATGAAATGTTAGTGCAAGGAAGGATCTGAATCTAAAGGACCATAGAAATGTTCGGTGATGGAGACCCAGGAGAACTTTGGATGAGATAGTCTGAGGAAATGCTTTAGCAATAAAATTAACATTTGTTGTGTATGAGTTAACTGGGATAGCTTCATCCAGAACCCTTAGACTTACCATTTTATTATTTTTTTTTTTAGTCATGGTTTGAGACAGTGTCTCCCTTTAGTCCCAACTGGCCTGGTGCTGACTATGTAGACCAGGGCTGCTGGCCTTGAACTCACAAAAGCCACCTGCCTCTGCCTAGGATGAAAAAGTGTGCACAACATGCCCTGTGATAGACTTTACATTCTTTTAATGCTCCTTAACAACATAATAAAAGCAAATATATACTTTATTATATGTTTTTGATAATTACCTAAATTACAGTGTCATTTAATAATTCTCATCATACTGGGAACTGGGCAGAGTTTATCATTCCTGATATTAATTGATGGGCCTTTACTATAGAATTTTGATAAGCAAAGATAAATTGCCAGAAATTCCAATTATCATTACTGACTCAGGATCCCTGCCAGTAAGCAGGGCTGGACATGCCACAGTACATAATAACACATACCATGAAGACCCTGGATTGTGTTTTTACACTTAATTTGGATGGTGAAAGGAATAGAAATGTTTGGGGATAGGAAAGCAGTGAAGCAATGCTGGTGGCCCATTGGCTCACTGCCAAAGCCACCCCCAGTTGGCTTTGCAGAGGGAGCAGACTCTGTATTCCTCCCACTCTGTCTGTAGTCTCCATTAGAGATTCCGACAGTTACTAGATAAAGTGAAAGACTTGTGTAGTGATCCCCACACTAATTGGACTGTAATGGATAGCCTTGGTCAAGCATGTCTTTCCTAGCCATCCTCTCCGCAGAAGGCAATCAAGCCAGTTACAGAAGATGCATTGGCTGCAGGGACCCTAGAGCAGCCTCACGTTGCACTGGCCTTTTAGCAGAGAACACAATTAATTTTGATGCCAAAGGGCAATTAAGAGAAGTTAAAATGAGAATCTTTTGGAACACAGAATGCCAAAGATTAGGGAGGAAATATATTTGCTTTACATATTTCAGAGGCCTACAAGGACACCAACATCTGGTTCATTTTAAGTGAAGTTGCCAAATTTCCATCATTTCAGTACATATGAGTTGAACTGAGTGGTTGTGTTCTCTGTGTTGCCATTTGGAAGGACTGCTTACACTTACTACTTCGATAGCAGTAGTTTCAAATACACATGTACATCGGCACACCTGTTACACTCGTACACTTGTAGAAACACCTACCCAGATTTCCTGAAGCACATGTACCCAACTATGAATAAGACACCATGTGTTCCAAGTGCTTCAGCTAATTTAAGCTCAGAGGATACTTCCGAGCAAAACAAAAATGTTTCTGTTTCAGTAAAGGACATGCCAAAGGAAGGAGAAAGATGATGATGGTCACAATATCACTGAGAGGCGAGTGGAGGGATTTCATGATTACTTGGAAGCAAGCAGTGGGATAATAGAGGAAGGCTGGGTACAGAGTTGAGGGGGCCTGCTCAAGCTTCACTGGGACAGTTCCAACTCTGTTTCTTACTGACAGTTAATCTGTGAGCCTCAGTGAATTTATTGGTCACTTGCATTTTTGTTTTCGATGAACTCTTTGGTTACTACATTTGATTTCATATTTCTAATGGGTATTTGTTCAGTTGTAAAATGTAGATACTTTAGTAAATGGACACTGGTCTTTTCTGAATACATCCATGGCAAATACCTTTGCCTAAGCTGTGGGTTGCTTAATTATATCAACCTATGATTAGAATGTGGATGAGTGTGGGGGGGACCCTGCACCTTGGTGTCATTATTTGGAACGGGATAGTGTATATTCTATAATTGGTAAGTTTTATGAGTTATGTGGGAGATGTTCTCTGTAGTATTGTTTGTTATAGTAACTGGTTTTTGTCAAGTCCTTACTACTTCTAGTCCCAGAAATGTCTGGGCTGGAGAGAGGGCTCAGTGGTTAAGAGCAACAACTGCTCCTTGCAGAGGACCCGGTTTGATTCCTAGCACCCACCTGGCTGCTAAAAACCGCCTTTAAGCAAGGCACGGTGGTGGTGCATACCTTTAATAAATCCAGACTCTAGGGAGCAGAGTAGGACCAGGAGTCTATGAGTTCAGGCCAGTCTGGTCTACACAGAGTGGAGTCTAGGCCAGCTGGGGATATAATAGGGAGACCCTGTCTCAAAAATAAAATAAAATTAAATTAATTTAAAAAAAATTATTATTTAAAAAAAAGAATTAACAAAAATCAGAGGAGAAAATAATGAAGTATGAAGTAGAAACAAAGAACACCATACCAAAAAAAAAAAAAAAAAAGCTAGGTGGGGGTGAGATATGCTTGTATTACCATCATAGTGGGGAGAGATAGGTGGATCACCAGGGCTAACTGGTAGCAATCCAGCCAATTTGTGAGCTCCAGGTTCATTGAGAGACTCTATCTCAGAACAGGTGAAAGCAATTGAAAAGATATCCAAAGCAATCTCTGGATTTCATATGTGCCCATAGGTTGAGCACACTAGCCTGCACACACACACACACAAACACAACACACATACAGACATACACCTCATACTCACACCTCTTCATACGTACAAAAATGTTGGGGAAAATAATGTTTCAAAGACTCTATTTGATATGTAGAATTGCAGCAGCATCTGTGTGAGCAATTAGGAAAGTCAGGCAAGTAAATTCTCTAAGAATAAATACATACATAAAGAACGAACTAAATAAATAAATGTAATAGACCAGGGTTAAAATCTAGGAACTAAAGATACTAGGCACAAAGCTGTGAACCATAATTCTGAATACTTTAAAAATTTTTTTTTTTAATTTTTTTATTTCTTTTCTATTTTATGTTTATGAGTTTTTTTTTTTCAGCACATAAGTGAATAACATGTGCACAATGCCCACGGAGGCCAGAAGACAGTGCTGGATTCCTTGGAACTTGAGATAAGGACAGTTGTGAAACAACATGTGGGTGCCAGTAACCAAACAAGGATCCTCTGCAAGAGCAAGTATTCTTAACACTGAGCGGTTTCTCCAACCCCATTATGAATTCAATTTTATCGCAGAAATTTGGTTTTCAGTTGAATTTTATAGGAGCGTTTAAATACATATATTTCAATCAGTCGTAATCAACTTTATAACCAGTTATCTACACTGCACCCCACCTCGCAGGCCCCCCCCCAAGAAGTCACACATTCTTCTGTCATTAGGCTAGGGTTCCATTTACCAAATAGTCCCATGCCCACTACGTCAGTGCAGCTTCATCCTGCTGAGCTCTATGTCCAGGGTCTATCTGGACTCTCTTTCTGAAGAAGGCCAGTGCTTTCTTACCCAACTCAATAGACTGACAATTATTTCTTCTAGCCAAGATTGCGCTCTGTTACTCCATTTCTGCAGTTCTGGTGCTGGGTTTATTCTGGCTGGAGCTTGCATGGGCCGGCTATGTATATATTTTTATTGAGATTTTTACATTTCTGTATTAGGAGCCTTAATCAACTTTAAATTCCCTCCCTCCTAACTCCCAATCCCCACCTGATTTCATGCCATTCGGTATGATACATCAGACATTTGTATCCAGTTTAAGCATTTGTATTCAGATCCCCCTCAGTACAAAGTTCATCCATTCGTAGTGAGCCGTCAGTAGGGTTACTCTATTACAAGATCGCTTTCTTCTCTCAGTCCAATGTTAATCAGTTGCAAACACTTCCTTGTCTAAGGTTGGGCCTGCTGCCCAATTCCCTCGTTCTAAGCTGGGTTTTTCATCTGGATTAATCATGCATAGAAATACCATTACTGGACAACTGCTCAAATTATAGGTTCATAACGTAGCATACAAAAATTTGTCTCAAAAACACCAAGTGCTAATATGAAGGCAGGAAAAGCTAGTTGCCTACAACAGAAACATAGATACATGCATGCTTATGTGTGAATGTTTGCTATCCAAGAATCATTCACCACCGTCAGATGGTCCAAAGTCAAGGTGTTCTTTAAAAGATAAAACCAATTAAAGAAGGGCTTAGGGTTTTTACAGTTTTATAAGAGCGTACCTCTATAAATAGTTGTCTCCAATTTACAGTTGGCAGAGCAAACCCATGCATCGTCATATTTCGTCCTTGTTCTGGTGGGGAGGCAAGAAAGTTCTCAATCAAAACCTTTGGCACCATGAAAGTAAAAGTTTCATCATGGACCCACTAAAAATAGTTGTTAACACAACCAGGAATTATATCCCCTTAACTCGGAGTGCATTACACGTTTTTATATCAGAGTCTGAAACCAAGTTGTTTAATTACACATAATTTACGTTTACTAAGTCCTTAGAAACACCAGTGATCCTGTAGCACAGTGTCTAGCAAAACTGGCAACTTGTTGAACGCAATCATGTTCACATTAAATATGGCATTGAATGCGAATAATACACTCAGTGTCCCCAGCCCGCACCCCCCTTCCCAATGTACCATTGCGGTCCATTTTCTATGCAGGTCTTTCCGTTGTTTGTTTTTCTTACTATTCATCCCGCTCCATAGAAATGTTTATTTCTGGTTATTGGTATAGATCCAAATATGAGGGACACCCATTTGTCCCGTTTGTTTTTCTGGGACTGTGTTACTCGCTCACTTAATATAATAGTCTTACCAGCTCCATCCATTTATACCTGCAAAAGTTTCATGAATGTTTGCCACTTCCTATTACCGCTGCATGAGCTCCCCAGTATACATGTACCACATTTTTCGTCTCCACTTCTCTACCAGGTTGATGGGCACTTGGGGCTGTTGTTCCAGCTGTTTCTATTGTAACAGAGTGGCAATAAAATAGTCTGTGCATGTATCTTTCAGTAGATGTGTCTTGTGGGTGTATATACCCGGAGTGGTTATGAACTGGGCTCAAAATGGAAGGCTCATTTGAGGGTCTTATCTAAGGGTTTCGCCACACTGTTTTCCATAGGGCTGTACAAGGTTTACAATTCCCACACGCATGATGAGGTGTTCCCCTTTCCCAAACCCTCTTCTCACACTTGGTATGCATTTGGGTTCTTGATTCTAGCAGTTCTATTGGAGTAAGGTGTATCCAAGTGGTTTTAATTTGACATTTCCTTTAATTGTCAGAGATGCTCTGGTGAAGCAATACTTCTTAAGTGTTCTCGGCCATCTCTATTTCTCCCACTGTGTGAAAGTCTTATTCAGATCTTTTGCTTCCATCTTTGAGTAATAGACTGAATAACATAGGAACTTGAAAATGATTACTCTCTGTTCAGAACCAAATATAACACTAAAGTCCTTAAATATGCAGCTAAGCAAAATTAGTTTCAAATACAGAAGCTCTGACATCAGTAATGGATTATTCCACCAGGGAGATGTTTGGCACAAGGGATCTAGGTCCCACAAAAGGTAAAAGGCTCTTGCCTCTAACTGGGATACATGCAAGAAGAGAGCGATAAAGGCCCTGCTGTCAAAGAATGATGTTAACATGGAAAAAGATGTTTGTGAGCCACATCATGCAAGTGTACCAGCCTGGCCCCTGGAATACCAGAGAGTGTTACCAGGGCCACTAAACCAACAAAGGAATTATCTCAATGACGGGTCCAAGCACAAACTCAACGCGTCTGAGCACCAGCAACACAAACCTCACCTGCCTGGAAATGAATATGTGCAGAGAGTCAGGCCATATGCCTGTGATATCCCAAATCTTACTTGGTGATTGAGCTCTCTCCTTGACGGAAAGTAACCCATGGCTTGATTCCACAAGTTACATTTCTACAGGTTAGGAGTACTCATAAGCCACAGTTAAAAGACCCCATCATATTTAACAGGAAAGAATGTAGTTTGTGGATCACATCTCATCTAAACATATGGTCCCTATAACAAAGTAACCTACCATAACCTATTAAGTGCTGCTTAAGCCTAACCTATATATCTAATGCATTGTGCTCATTAGTAGGATTCGTTAAGGTTATTTCCTCTGAGCAGTCAGCCCATGAAGGGAAACAGCCAGAATGACCAGAATCCAAGACCAAAACAGCTCCAGAGAGGTGGACTTTTGTGGCTTCTCATCCACATGTGTGCCCCCGTTTCTAAGCCCAGGGAATAATCTCTGCGGAAGAGGGGCGTGGTAGAATGTAATGGCGCTGGTAGGCGCGAGGGTTAGAATGAAGGGCTCGATTGCACAGTTGGTGTAAGATTCTACAGGATATGATACGACTCGGGAATACTCTGCTACTATTTGATACAACCTGACCTGTGGCATATACTAACCCTTCTCCTACGCTGGCTGATGGGAAGTGGTTGTGTGTGTTCACAAAAAAGTCACACGCTCTAAATCTTGCAATGGTTAACATGAATGGATGACTGTACTCTCGTGAATTATCACTGTACTTCAGCTGAAACAGGAAAGAAAAAAATATACTAAAGAGATATGCACAGGGTACAGTCATGCAGAATGCATGATCTCGTGATGGGAGATGGGGGTGGGGGTGAGGTGAAGGGGGAGGCCGATGGTATGGCGCTGAATGCAGGTATGTGAAGATTGGGAAGGGGAATGGACGGGGTGGGGATGGAAGGAGATTGCACTAAAGACAAAAAAAAAAAAAAAAAAAAAAAAAAAAACATGTTTGAGAAAAAAAATAAAAAGATCAAAACAATATTTGACAGTCTATGTGGTATATACACATTCTACACATATTCCATATGTGATTTGCAAATATAAGATAATGGAAGAAATGATGGTAAGTAGTTTAGAGATGGAGAGAAGGAAGGATGATATTTACATTCCCATTCCTGAAAAACAGAAAATGGAATCTGAAAGCCAAATATGACAAAAAATTACCTATTGGTTAAATCTTGGGTGATGCAATCTAAGGTTCCAACTAGTGCTCGCTCCTTTTTTATGTTTTTAGATTGCTTCATAGAACAAATTGTTAAAGAGAACATAGAGAGTCATTAGGAGATTGTGACAAATCTCTTTCATGCTGTCCAAACAGGAAACATTTACCACATTCAGACCATCAAAAGTCAAGTAGAGGGTTATGATTTCCAAAGAGGTTGAGCAAAGGCTTCTAAAAGCCCACTTTTCCATGAGCACATGTAGATTCTAGAAACTAAACTGCTGCAGCAGTCTGAGGAATGTTATTCAAACAGATAGCTGAACCTTAGTAAGAACAGTATACCCTGCAGTGCCTTTATCTCCCTTAATTACTTGGTCCTTTCTCCTTTGAAGTCCCATGACAACCCTAAGAACAAACTTTGTCATAACTATAGTAACTACTAAAGCAAGAAGACTTGTAGTACTGGATGAAATAGATTGGTTTCTGTTTCCCAGAAGAATTCAAATGTTATCTCTAGAGAACTGACACCATGTGACCTATTTGCAGCTCCTTGAAAAGTCTAATTGTTCTGGTTTTAATCTTTACTGGATTCTCTATCAGAGAGAGCACTGGCTTGTTAAGAACCCTATTAACAGGGTATTTGCTAGGAAAAAAATAAAAAAAAGAGGCAAATGCCGAGTAACGCAATTATTAACAATTGGTGTTTCCGTACAAACAAAACACTAAAAGATCTTGTTAGATCTGTTTGCCAGAAAGACACCTGGGTTCAAGAGCTTGTCTGGATAGGGCTTAGCTTGGATGTTGTCAATGCATGAGCTCTTTGCGTACGGAGTTGAGGCCAATGGGGCGGGCAGGGGGGGGGGGGATGGGGAGATGTGTGAGTTTGAAGGAACCATTGTGGATTCGAGTGTACAAACGCTCAAACTAAAGAATAGTGAAGGATATGAAAAATAGAGCCCTAGAATAGAAAGGTTTAAAAATAATGAATTGTTTATTGCAAAAGGGGTCTCTAAAGCGTACTATAAATAGATGATTCTGACAATCTGCAAAGCAATATACATGTACACAGACTAGGCGATATTTCGATCGAAAGATGAAAGTGGAAGTGTAAGAACTATGCATAAATGTTATACTATCTCATCTACCCTTGCATGTGCTGCAACAAACAGAAAGTGAAGGTCAAGCCCGAGTGGTAGAATGCCTGACACATATTTTGGAGATGTTCCACACAGGCTTTCCAGCAAGTATTGGGAGACTTGTTGGGTACAAAGCCTCTAAGGAGGACCTCTGTCTACACATGTAGCTAAACAGGTTAACTGACACCGGTGCACAAAAAATGCAGACTTAAAGAAATGGTTTAAGGAATGACTAAACAATCAGCAACTACAAAAACATGGACAAAACCAAATCACAATGGGTAGTAAGAAACATCTTGTTACTAGAAGTGACATATAAGATTATGTTGAAAATGTTTTAGTTGTCAATAAAAATACTAGGCAACAAATCAAAACACACAACATATGACCTTCATGAGATGGTGGAAAATCATACGCAACCCTAGAACTCTAGAAATCAACTGCTTTTACCTACTAGATGACTCAGTGTAATCTATGCATACATAGTCATCAACATAAAGGACTATTGGTAAAGATATATAAAGTGAAGAAATGGATTGAAGAGTAGCGATTCTAGTTCTGACATGTGCAGTGAGAAATTTGTAAAATACAAGTCTTAAAGGAGAAAACAACACGCAAGATACAGCTATTTAAAAGAAGGTTGGACACCATCAAACATAGAAGAGAGAACAGGCGGCAACTGACGATTATGCTGTGTGAGTAGCTACAGGCCGATCCCACTCTGATGTGCCCAATCCATGTTGATCTCAGAAGCTAAGGAGGGTCAGATTTGGCCTGGTTAGTATTTCAGTGGGAGACCATCCTATTTGAGAAATCAGAAGAAAGAGAGAAAGAGTACTGGAGAGAGGATAATGGGGAAGTAAAGGAGGAAGGCAGGCAGGGCAGGCAGGAGGCAGGAGGAAGGAGGAAGGAAGGAACGGAAGGAAGGGAAGGGGAGAGGAAGAAGGAGCAATCTAGGGACAGATTTGAACCCTATGAAGCCTAGACCCACATATGCATTTATGGGGTTGTCGAGGACAGAAAGGCAGTAGGTTGCGAAAGATCTACTGAAGAGAATTTGATAATTGTCCATGTTTTGGTTGTGAGGTCGATTCATCTGTCATTCTGAGGAATCTTCGGGATAGCAGTTATAAGTGACCAGGGAGTAAGGGGACATCTTTGAATTTACCCTATAATTTTTGCTATAACCCTAATTTTGGTTAAAAAAAACAAAAAACAACAAAGATTTAAAAAAACAGAATCTGCCACAACTCCCAAATTTACCCAAAGTTTTTAACTCGGAATAATACTAGAGAACTTCAGAAATTTATGTTAATAAGGTGGTATCCCTCCCAGGCACCAATGGGAAACGAAAAGCCACCAGAGAACCTTGGAACAAGATTTTTTCACTAAGTACAAATGGTTAATAGCGTTGGGAACGGCAAGAATATGAAGTTAAGCAGGCTCCAGTGAAAATTTGGATCATTGAGTAATCACCATTACATTAAAAAAAACATTTCCTTAATAATCTAAACTTAATCTGAAATACATATGAAAGGCAGAGAAAAATTAAAAAGGCAACAAAAAAAAAGAAAATAAGACAAAAAAAAAAAAAAAAAAACAAAGAAAAAAACAAAATTATGAGCAACATTAAAAAAAAAAAGAAATTAAACATAAAAGAAATGATTGCAAAAATATCCAAAACAAAACACCAAAATCCAGACTCATAAGAAAGGACCCAAATGATGAAAGTCATAAATGAAAGAAGAGAAATGATTCTAGGTCCATATAGAAATTTTATGATGGGCTGGGCATGGTGGGCACACAACCTTTAATCCCGAGCACTTCAGAGGGCAGAGTAGGCAGGCAGATCTTTTGTCGGCCAGTGTCAAGGCACAGTGCTGGCCTCACAGGTACCAGTCGTGGGCTACAGGAGACCCTGTCTAGAAAGACAAAAAAAAAAAAAAAAAAAAAAATAAAAAAAGAAAAAAGAAATATTTTCTGATGGAATATATGACAATTGTAGGCCAACAAACTAGGTACACCATGGAGAAAATGATGAATTTCCTAGGAAGACACAAACTGGAGAAGTGATTTAAGAAGAAATAGAAAATAGAAATAGACCAATAACAAATAAGGTATTTAATTGTAACCAAGAAAGCGCTTCAAAAAGAAAGGCCTAAGTCTATAGGGATTTTTTGAGTGAATTCTAACAAACATTAAATAATTGACACTGGTTTTTCTGAAACTATTGCAGAAAATTCCAAAGTGTAGATGCATAAAGTCTATAAGGCCATTATCACCAAGAGCATATGTGAAGAGAACACTGTAAAAGACTTAGTATGCTCCTGAAACTAAAGGGTAGCTCATCATACTGAAACTGACTGTTGAAATATGCCATGTTAAAAGAACAAGAGAGCATCTATATAGTCAGTTGCAATATTAATAACTTATAATGATACAACCAGTTCACTAAATTATTATAGACTTATCACAATAAATATTACTGTAAAAAGTAGAAGTCGTCATCACTCACATTGCCTTGGGATAGTTATTTATGCTGTCAGTGTTGACCTAATTAATGGGAAAATAACTAAAACTATCATTAACTTCTTACATAGCCACAACTATAGGGAGAAACCTTATATTTATCCATAAATGTATTGTTCTTTGAAATAACTTCAAATGTGTACATGGGAGATTGTAGGATACATTATAAGAAGCCATGCTACTGTAATCTTCATTTAGAACATTTCTTTTTTGTTTTTTTTTTTATTTATTATTTTTTGTCTTTTCGAGACAGGGTCTCCCTGTAGCACCAGCTGTCCTGGAATTCTCTCTGTAGACCAGGCTGGCCTTGAACTCACAAAGATCCGCCTGCCTCTGCCTCCCAAGTGCTAGGATTAAAGGCGTGCGCCACCACGCCCGGCCCATTTAGAACATTTCTACATCAGGGATAAAGGTGATCCCTAAAGTTCATGGGACATTACATACAAATAATGAGCTCAGAGACAAGAGGGCATCTCAACTGTGAGAATGTAAGGGGAACAATCTACGTGTGATACCCCAGGTCACTTGGGCCTGTGATTAAAAACTTCTGGAAGAGGACAGTAGAGATTCCAGGCCCTGTTCCCCACACACCAGGACATTAGCAGCCAGGGCTGTTTTTCAATAGAAAGTTGATGAGATGCATCCCAGAACAGCTTCTAGGGAATGTTTTTCTCATCAGTCTGATTACCATCTCAGTCCACTGTTTTTGATCTTAGACTTGCTGTCACCATAGCCATTAGCACAAACAGATTTATGGATGCCTATCTCTAGGTGGGTCTTGTTCAGGTTCAAACAAGATTCTTATATTAATCTTCTATTCTGACTAGCTTACAAGATAAAATAAATGTATCTTTATCGAGATAATTGGAAGTAAGGCTGACTAAAAATGTCCTTGTAGTTGACATCCTTGGCATTTAGAGTAAGGAAGATATGTCTTGGGTCTGAAATCTCTGACATTACAAGGTGCAGGTAATGTGGATACATAACTAATCCTGGTAGTTTCTGGAATAGTGCTTTCAGATGACATATACACCAGCAATTTTCATTATCTACTACATAGCCTCTCTTTCTACCTGTTTCAAGATCATCCCAGAAACTGAAAACCAGGGAATGAACTTCCCATAGGTACTAACTAGGTACTTCAGTGATGGTATATATCCTGCCAATAAATAGCATGCAAATTTCTAGCCTCCCAAATCATGAAGAGACCAAATTTCACCCAGGATTTTTGTAGTAATTCTTTATGGCAGCCATGTGAGGATCATACACTTGCTTCAGTGGCTAGGAAGTAGCATTTTCCATGTGTGTGTAACTCACCCTGTGATAACATTAACATTAAGATGCACACTGCACTCTTGTGTAACTTGGAAAGGTTTCCTTGAAAAGTCTCTACTGCAAAGTCTCCTGCTAGGGTGTCAGGGCTGCATCCTGCTTAGATATGTTTCTTCACCATAGGTCTGTATGTGTTCACTACCCACTGCTGAGAGTTTTAAAAGTCCTATAATAAGATATCACTGATGTTCATCAGATAATACTTAATAAGGCAGCAGTATTTTTCTACAGGAAATGGTTTAGATTCTGACAGAAAGATCTTGGATCAATTAATTTAATCTCCCCATGCTCATTTGTTTATTTACCAAATAGGGATGTTAAGAGAGATATAGGGGGGCTGGAGAGATGGCCTAGCGGTTAAGAGCGCCGACCGCTCTTGCAGAGGACCCGGGTTCGATCCCCAGCACCCACATGGCGGCTGAGAACCGTCTGAAACTCCAATTCCAGGAGAACTCCAGTTCCAGGGGAATCCGGGACCCTCTTCTGAACTCCGCGGCGTTGCACGACACGGGTGCACAGGCTTGCATGCAGACAGTACATTCATACACATACAGAAATAAATAAAATTAATAAAAAAAAAAAGAGAGAGAGATAGGTGGTGTTCACTATGTAAAATTTGTGTGTATTTCTTTAGCTTAGCAAACATTGATTGTCAATAAGACCATGGTATACAGTGGAAATGGAAGCACAAGAAAGAGAAAATAAAATGACAGCCGGGCTGGAGAGATGGCCTTGCGGTTAAGAGCGCCGACCGCTCTTACAGAGGACCCGGGTTCGATCCCCAGCACCCACATGGCGGCTGAGAACCGTCTGAAGCTCCAATTCCAGGAGAACTCCAGTTCCAGGGGAATCCGAGACCCTCTTCTGACCTCCGCGGCGTTGCACGACATGGGTGCACAGGCTTGCATGCAGACAGTACATTCATACACATACAGAAATAAATAAAAATTAAAAAAAATGACAGCCATGTTTGCTGAATGGCAGGATTGTATTCTGAGAAATAACAGAGATAATATGATAGTTAATTTTTAAACCAGTAGCCTAGTTGTTCATTAATACTTTCAAATATTAGATGCAGCCTATAACCAATAAGCTACACTTTATAAGATTCACAACACAGTAGGGTTGTTTAATCAGCATTACCACACAGAGCTGTTAGACACCACAACAGCAGCAGTAAGGTTTTCTAAACACTATTGCTATATCTAGCTTGTAGATATTGTAGTAGCCACAGTAGTGTTTTTAACCAGCATTGCCCCCCACACCTGCTGGACATTGCAGTAGCTACAGTGGGATTGGGATATAAGAGCTTCACCTCTATTCTAACCCTCCAGAACACCATTCTATGTATGGTCAATTGCTAATGGAAAGGTTGTTGCTTAGTCTGTGAACATGTTTACAACTCCATTAGATCTCTTTCTGACAGTACATAATGGTTCAGCCTGGGAAGTAACTTTAAGTCATTAAGAACAATACAAAAATATATGAATGTGGGGTAGGAACTTGTAAGGAGGAGAGGGGAATAATAGGGATAGAAGAAAGCTAAAGGAACGTAGGGTAAGAGTAATCAGCACACATTATTAACATGTAAAAAATTGTCAAAGAACAAATTTAATCAATAAAAAGAAATTTAAATAATAGAAAACAACCTTAAAAGAATAAATCAATTGTGGGGCTGGAGAGATGGCTTAGTGGTTAAGAGTGCTGACCGCTCTTGCAGAGGACCCGGGTTCGATCCCCAGCACCCACATGGCGGCTGAGAACTGTCTGAAACTCCAATTCCAGGAGAACTCCGTTCCAGGGGAATCCGACGCCCTCTTCTGACCTCCGTGGTATTGCACGGCACGGGTGCACAGACCTACATGCAGACAGTACATTCATTCACATACAGAAATAAATAAAAATAAAAAAAAATTATTTCTAAAAAGAATAAATCAATTGTATAGATTCTAGCCCACTGCAAAAACAAAAACAACCAAAGCCTGAATACTAGCACCATGAAATTCATTACTCTGTAATAATTTCTATTATTCTAACCAAAACCACATCTCGGATTTAAAACATGGTTTGAACCAGGTTTCTTCTACCATACCCGAGAAACTTCATTTACTCTCAGCCATTAGAAGAAAAGCAAGGCACTTTTCTTTAAAAATATATTTTAATTTAGTCTTTGAAACTTTCGTTTTACTGTCACTCACTCCAGTTCCTCCCAGCCCCCTTCTCCCCATGTCCTCTCAATTTCATGTTTTGTTCTCTTCTTTTCCTTCTTCTTAAAAAACAGCATACCGAGTCTGATTAGTGAGGCTCATATGTGCATAGGTGTGGGGACATCCACTGGAGTATCGCCAACCTAGCACAGATACACCCTTAAAGACAGTGCTCTCCCTATTCTCCAGCTCCAATCAACTATTGTTTTCTTATCTAGAGGTGAGGACTCATGCTGGAATGCTGACTGGCTTGATCATGTATACATCTTGTGCAGACAGCCACTGCTGATTTGAATTCATGAGTTCAATGGTCCTATCATGCCCAAGAGATACTATTACTCTTCAGTCCTCATGTACTCTTTCCATGATCTCCCTGTGATGTTGCCTAAGTTTGGGGGGTAGGGGTATGATATAGATGTCCCATTTATAGTTGAGAACCTACGGAGACTTATTCACCGCACTTTGACCAGCCGTGAGTTTCTGTATTAACTGCTGTTCATTACACAAAAAAATATTCTCTGATGAGGACTGATAGCTACAATAACATGACTATAGAGACACATGTTTACAGGAAAGTTTGATATCTATGGTGGTGTGAAGGAAAATGTCTCCCATATAGGCTCAAGTATTTCAACATTTGGTCAGTTAGTGGCACTGTTTAGGAAGTGGAACCTTTAAGAGGTGTGTCCTAGCTGGAGGAAGCACATCACTGGGGTCAGAGTCCGAGAGTTCATAACCTTGTCCCACACCTAGTTTGCTCTCACTGTTTCTTGTGTGTTCTTGAAGTTATGAGTTCTCAGCTTTCTGCTCCGTGCCTCCTTATCATATGGACTCTTATCCCTCTAGAACTGTAATCTAAATTCAACTCTTCATTCTATAAGTTGCCTTGAATGTGGTGTTTTATCACAGCAACAGAAAGGTGATTAATACGATGACCGTTTAGCAAAATAACAGTAGTAATTTCTACCTTAGGCCTGTGAGCTCCAAAACTATGGGTTCCTGGACAGGTTTACAGTACCAGTATGAATTTCCTCCTGTGGAGTGGGCCTTAAATCAAATAAAAAGTGCTTCATTTCAGCCTTAACATTCATACCATGATCGCACCTGTGAACATATCTGGCCAGGTCAGTTGTACTTACACCACTTACAGTGAAGTTGACTGTTGATGGCATTTCTCCCAAGCAGCCTACATGCCCCTTCTATTACTATGGTGAGTGCTAGTCATCAAGACAGAAGCTGCTAAACCAGTGCTGGGTTGCTTTCTCCATCTTCTATGACTGAACTGTTTGGTATTTTCAACAATGGGGTCTTACCATCAAGATTGGTCCTGTTGGTTTTAGTAGCTGGAAATGTAATTCCTTTATTCTCTTTCTGATGAACTTTAATTTGGAGAGGATAATTTCTGCAATTTACATTCTGGTCTTGCTGACCAGCGTACTGGATCAGATGTGTGTATTTATTTTTTCTATTCTGTATTAATTTTTTAGGTTAGATAGGAGGTAATGGGTTTCATCAAGTCATCCTCACACATCAACTTCATTATGCTTTGTTCTGATTTCTTTCTCTCCTTCACTGGTCTCCTCAGGGTCCCTCCCCTCCCCACTCCAGATGGCTGTGAGTCTTTCTCACAGTTTGCCATCATATCACATGTATTACAGTACCTTATTGCCCACTTCACTTAAGAGATATGCTTGCCTTCTCTAATGATGGATTTTTTTTTTGTTTAGTGATCTGCGATTAAGCATAAATGAATATTGATATATATATAAACATGTGCACGTATATGTACTACACAGCTAAAACATGGAAATTGTCTTTTGAGTCTTACTTATCTTGCTTAATAAAATGATTTACAGTGGCATTAATTTTTCCGTACATGTGATCATTTCATTTTTCTTTATGGCTACCTAGAATTTCATTTTGCATATGTCCCATACTTTTATTTTTTCTTTATTTTTGATTTTTGAGAATTTCATACATGTATATAATGAAATATGCTCATATCAGCCCCATTTCTCCTGTTCTACTCCAGACATATTTCTCCGCAAATTCTCTCTAGCTTTTGGGGCTGGAGAGATGGCTCAGTATTTAAGGTCAATGGCTCCTCTTACCAGAGGACCCTAGTTTGAGTCTCAGCAACCAAATGGTGGCAAATAACCATCTGTAAATTCAGTTCTAGGGGATCCAATGTCCTCTTCTGACCTCTGCAGGTACTGAATGGCATGGGTGCACTTGTGTACATGCAGACAACACACTCATACACAAAAAATAAAAATAAGTAAAATATATTTTTAAAATTTATCCAGGGCTGGAGAGATGGCTCAGTGGTTAAGAGCACCAACTACTCTTGCAGAGGACCTGGGTTTGATTCCCAGCACCCACATGGTGGCTGAGAACCGTCTTTAACTCTAGTTCCAAGGGAATCTGACATCCTCTTCTGACCTCTGCAGCATTGCAGGACACGGGTGCACAAACCTACATGCAGACAGTACATTCATACACATAAAAAATAAATAAAATTAAAAAAAAGAGAAAGCTGGGCGTGGTGGTGCATAGCTTTAATCCTAGCACTTGGGAGGCAGAGGCAGGTGGATCTTTGTGAGTTCAAGGCCGTCCTGATCTACAGAGCGAATTCCCAGGACAGCTGGGGCTACAGGGAGACCCTGTCTGGAAAAGACCAAAAAATAAATAAATAAGTAAATAAATAAATAAATAAATAAATAAATAAATAAATAAAAATAAATGAATAAAATTAAAAAAATAAAAACTATCCTCAATTTAACATCATTTTATTTTTGATAACATACTAACTGCTGTTGGTGGGCCCATATGTGCACAGGTGTGGGGCCACACAAAACAGCACAGCAAATTTATTAGTGGACATGTCCTCAAAAAGGAATGATTCTCCCCCAGAAACCATCAACTGCCCGTAGCTCCTGTTCTAGTTTGTCTTCCATTGCTGTGACAAAACACTCTGACTGACACCAACTTGGGGAGGAAAGGGTTTATTCAGCTTATATCTCCTGGATCACAGTTCATCACTCAGGTAGCCCAAGGCAGGAACTCAGGGCAGGAACCTGGAGGCAGGAGCTGAAGCACAGGCCATGGAAGAATGCCGTTCACTGGCTTGCTCCCCTGGCTCATGCCCAGCCTGCCTTCTTATATGGTACACAACAACCTGCCCAGGGTGGCACCACTCATTGTGGGCTGGGCCCTCCCACACTGCTTGAAAATCAAGACAATACTCCACAGATGTGGTCACAGGCCAATCCAATGGAGCCAATTCCCCAATTGAGGCTCCCTCAACCCAGGTGTGTCAAGTTGACACTAAAGCTATCCAGCACAGCTCCTCAGTGTAAGAAGGGGCCTGGAGATCATCTACACCGTCTATGCTGGGATTTTGTTGTCTTGATTACTTGTGCAGGTCTCATACAGGTAAGCTGCTGTGGTTTTTGAATGTGGGGCCCATGTCATGTCCGCAAGACAACATTTTACAGCACTCTTCCCCATCTTCCGGCTTTGTCATTCTTCTTCCTCTTCCTCAGGGTTATCTGAGCCTTGATGTTAGTAGAGTTTATGTGTTTCCTGTTTAGGATAAAGCACTGGGTCTCTTATTCTCAGAACTTTTAGCAGTTGTGCATCTCTCCATATACTGCTGCTCACTACAAAAATAAGTTTTTCTGGGGCTGGAGGGATGGCCTAGCGGTTAAGAGCGCCGACCGCTCTTGCAGAGGACCTGGGTTCGATCCCCAGCACCCACATGGCGGCTAAGAACCGTCTATAACTCCGAATCCGACACCCTCTTCTGACCTCCGCGGCATTGCATGACATGGGTGCACAGACCTACATGCAGACAATACATTCATACACATAAAAAATAAATAAATTAAAAAAAATTAAAAAAAAATTGTTTAAAAAAATAAGTTTTTCTGAGAAAGGCTGAGAACAGCCCAGGTCTATTAGTGTAAAGATAAATGTTTAGAATACAATTTGACAGCATGTCCATCTAGTGGAATAACAATAGCAGGTTCTACCCTAAGGCCTATGACCTAGCCAGCAATGGGTTTTTTTGACTAAGATTATAGTAGCAGGTATGGAAAACTTTTGCGTAGCATGTTTCAATTTTGATTAGAAAGCAATTAGTTTCCACATAACAGTCTTACCACTGCTGCACTAGTGGGCACATCTTTCCAGGCTGATGCAGTATGCAGCGCCCAGAGCCGAACAAGACCACTGATGAATTTTCTTCATCAGAGTATTTATAGCATTCTAAAACACTATAAAAGTGATCCAAGTATGAAGGAAGCTATCTAGTCAGTTTAAAAATCAGTATCTGTGTTTCATGTAGACAAAGTATATGGTGTCTTCAGCAATAGGGTTTCATCATGTAAATACGGTGGGTTACAAAGGCAATGCAGTAGTCTGTGTCCTGCTGGAATCATCTGGTCATCCCTGACAGATGATCATAGAGAGGTATCCTATGCTTCTACTGCAATTTTCATTTAACAATCCTTGTCTTTTGAGAGCAGTATGGTCCATACATGCATGACAATTCCATTTGAGTTCTTTCTTTTTCTTTTTTCTTTTTTTGGTTATATTTTGAAATTGGATTACTAACAAGTTAACACATTATTTTTATCCATTCATCTGCTGACAGATATCTGGGCTAGTTTGCTTTCCAGACTATCATGGATAGTGAAACAGTAAATATGGATAAGCAAGGATCCCTGTGACAGGTTGACTTAGCGTCTTTCAGGTACATACCCCAAAAATGGTATAATTGGGTCATATGGGAGTTCTATTTTCATATTCTTAAGGACTTCCTTTCTGATTTCCACACTGTTTACATAAGTTTAGATTACCAGCAGCAATGATTAAGACTTTCTCTAGTTAAGAAACTCATCAGCATTTTTGACACTTTTTTTTCTTTTTTTTAAAACTTTTTAAAATTTATTTATTTATTTTCGTATGTGTATGAATGTACTGTCTGCATGCAGGTTTGTACACCCGTGTAGTGCAATGCCATGGAGGTCAGAAGAGGGTGTCAGATGTCCTTGGAACTGGAGTTACAGATGGTTCTCAGCTGCCATGTGGGTGCTGGGGATCGAACCTGGGTCCTCTGCAAGAGCAGGCAGCGCTCTTAACCACTAGGCCATCTCTCCAGCCCCCACTTTTTTTCTTATTGAATCATTTAATTTCTTTTAGTAGTCTTTCTTAGTCTTTGTAAATTTTAGGTATTATTTTTTGTTTGATATATACTTGGGAAAGAACTTTCCCCATTCTGTAAGCTGTCTTTTCACTGTGATGAGTGTTTTATGTGTTTTAAAAATTGTTCATAATTTTATCTAACCCATTGGTCAAATTTTGTATTATTTCTGTTCTTTGTTGGAGACCTTTTCAGAAAACCCTTGCAAATCCCTATGTCTTGACATGTTGTCCCTATGTTCCCCACTGATGCAAATTTTCAATTATTATAAGTTCTTTGATCCAATTGAATTAGTATTTTTTGTAGGATAAGAGATGTCGATCTAGTTTCATTGTTCTACAGTTGAAAATTCCATTTTCTCAGTATTGTTTGTTAGGGAAGTGATTATTTCTTCAATACTTGCAGCAGCTTTGTCAAAAACTTAGGTAGCTGGAACCATGTGGATTAAACTTTTGTGTCCTGTTTTCTATTCTATTAATCTACATTTCTGCTTTGTTCCAGTAGCATGGATGTTTTGAGATGATGGCTCTGTAAGAAAATTTGACAGTAGGCATTGTTATAATTCAACAGAACTCTTTCTGTCAAGCACTGCCTTAGATATTCAGGGTCTTTTGTGTTCCATATAACTTTTAGAATTTTTTTTTCTTTCCTTGAGTAATGTCATTGGGATTTTGAAAGGATTGTGTTGAATGTGTACATTTTTTCAGAAACCCGGATATCTTTGCAATACTGATTCTGTCAATCCATGTGTATAGGAATTTTCTACATCTTTTAATGTCTTACTTCCTTGGTAAGGTTTGTTCTTAGGTATTTTAGTTTTTTAAACCTATTGTGAGTGGGATTTTTCCTATTTCCTGCTTTTAAATTTATTATTGTAATATAAAAATCTACTAATTTTTATGTTAATTTTGTACCTGGCTTTTTCAATGAAAGTTTTATCAGACCTAATAGTTTTTTAAATTTTTATTTATTATTTTTATTTTATGTGTTTGCGTAAATTGTAGGCATGTATGTAAGTGTATCCTTGACATGCTGTGCCCACAGAAGTCAGAAGAATGTGTCAGATTCCTCTGGAATTGGAGTTAAAGATGGTTGACAAACATCCTGTGGGTGCTGGGCATCAAACCCAGGTCCTCAGTAAGAGCAGCCAGTACTCTTAACTGCTGAACTATCTCTTCAGCCCTCAAAAGTTTTTAGCATTTCTAACAGTCTTCTAGTTGAGACTTTATTGAGTATGAACTCATATAATCTGCAGATAGGGATAATATACCTTCTCCTATTACTAGTAGTATCCCTTTTGTTTCTTGGCTTACTGTTTTAGCTAAGACATTGAACCCTCAATTGAAGAGAAGTAGAGAGTCTAGACATCCTTGTCCCATTCCAATTAACGGAGGAAATGTTCTCAGTTATTCCCCAACTAGTATAATGTTGGCTGTATATTTTTCTCATAGGGTTATTATGATGATGAGGTATATTCTTCTCTCCTAGTTTCTTCAAGGTATAATATGTGCATAGAGGGATGTTGAACTTGGTCAACTTAAGTCTTTTCTGCCTCACTTGAGAATTTCGTATAATTTATATCTCTAAATCAATTTATATGTTGAATTTCACATATTTGTCTGTGTATGTTGAAACAATCTTGCATACCTGTAATGAATGAAACTAACTTGGTCATGTTGTATCATTGTCATAATGTATTCTTCAATTGGATTTTCAGTAATTAACTGGGGAAAAATTTTGTCAGGAGAATTGGTCTATAGTTTTCTTTGGTTTTTGTTCTTATTGAGATTTGGTATCAAGGTGATGCTGGCTTCATGAAATGAGTTTGTTACTATTCCTTCCCCTTCTGTTTCATGGAACAGTTTGTGGAGCATAGTGTTAGCTCTTTAAAGGGAGTCCTTC
Source organism: Rhizomys pruinosus (assembly GCA_009823505.1). Lineage (NCBI taxonomy): Eukaryota > Metazoa > Chordata > Mammalia > Rodentia > Spalacidae > Rhizomys > Rhizomys pruinosus. The sequence goes on from VZQC01014532.1 coordinate 2,715,744, forward strand.
TGGCACTAAGCTTTGTGTTGGGAGACCTTTTACCCCTACTTCATTCTCATTGATATTTATGGATCTGTTTGCATAGTTTACCATTGATTTAATTTTGGTAACTAATTTGTATCTAGGAATTTATCCATTTCTTCTAGACTTTGCAGTTTTTAAGTATAATTTTTTTTAATTCTGTAATAATTCTGTTTTTTCTTTTGAATCTATAGTACTCGTCCCTTTCTCATCTCTAATTTTATTAGTTTGTAACCTCTCTACTTCTTTGGATTCATTTTGCTAGTGTTTGTTAATCTTGTTTTAAAGAACAAACTCTTTGATCAATTCTCTGTATTCTTCTTTTAGTCTCCATTTCATTAATTTCTGCCTCATTCTTTGTCATTTTTACTAACTATTGCTTATGGGTTTGCATTATTCTTGGTTTTCTAGGACTTTGTTGTACATCAATAGATTACATATTCCAGACCCTCCTGATTTTTAATGTAAGCCATAAACTTTCCTTTTAGAATTGATATTAGCTGTATCCCAAAGGCTCTGGAAAGTTGTGTTTTCATTTCATTTCATTTGAGGAAGTTTGTTATTTGTTTTCTGATTTCATAAATGATCCACTAGTCATTTAGAAGTTTGTATTATTCAATCCTCATATTTTCCTGTTGTTTTGTACTGTTTCTTAGTATTAATTTCTGGTTTTATTGTATTATGGTCTGATAAATTAAAATGGATCCTTTTGATTATTGTGTATTTAGGAAGATTTAAATTTTGTCCTAAATCGTGATCTATTTTAGAGGAAATCCATGGACTGCTGAGAATAATTTTTCTGTTTCATCTATGCTATACTTTAAGTTTGGGTTTCTTCAGTGACTTTTAGCTTGGATGACTTACCTAGAAATGAGGGTACTGTCCTCACATCACTCACATCATATCTGGCCTTTTCTGCCTATTAGTGTTCATTTTAATACATTTCAAATTGCATGCCTTTATGTTTGATTCATATGTGTGTGTAATTGTTATGATCTTGATGAATTTATTAGGATACAATAACTTTATGTCTTTTGATTAATTTTATTTGAATTCTAATTTCATATAGGATAGCTTATACCAGCTTGCTTTCAACTTCAATACACTTATAGGTTGTTTTCTATATTTTGACTTGTAGTCTCTGGGTATCTTTACCACTAAGGCATAATTCTTGGAGAAAACAGTTGTGTCATCTTATTTAATGCTGCTAGCAAACAAAACTGTTCTGTTTTGTTAAGTTGAAGCATTTACATTTAAAATCCTTATTGAAGGATATTTACTAATTGCTATAACTTTGGGATTTTTGTTGTTAGCCTTTTGTTTATTCTTTATTTTTTTCCCTGTTAGAAATTGGTTTTGATTGTCTGTCTTACTGGACATGATGGATTCTTTCCTAGCTCTCCATTGTTTACCTAGCCCCCTTATGAAAATTATTTTTTCTTGTTTTCCTACTTTTGAGACTGTCTTTTTTTCCTTCTTCCATGAAGATTATTCCTTTAATTATTCTTGATAGTGTTGGCATGGTGGTTATTAACTGCTTCAGTTTGTGCTTGTCTTGAAATATCCTTATTTATCCATGAATTTTAAAAGTTAGCTTGGTGGCTCATGCCTTTAATCCCAGCACTTGGGAGGCAGAGGCAGAGACAGGCATATCACTTTCAGAGTTTGACTATCATTCCATGCTTTCAAATGTAATAAATATATAAACAAAATTAGATTAATGTATTAAAAGTAATAACAAATTAATCTGAAATAATGATTAGTTTTAATGGGAAATTCCCACAAATTAAAATCTCCAGAGCAGGAGGCCTCAACTAAAGAATTTTCCTAAATGCCTTAATAGTTATGGAAACACCCACCCCAAATATGACTGAAATCTTCTGGTGGCAGCCCAGATAAAAAGGGGCATGTCAGAAGGAAAATTACTGGCTGGACCTCCTTGTTCACTGCCTAGTTGATTTGTCCTCTTGCTGCTGCTGCTGCTGCTGCTGATGATGATGATGATGATGATGATGATGAAGATTTCTTTGCTGACATCAGAGCTGGCCTTTCCAGGATGCCATTGTTGACTGAGAAGTAGTAGCTCCTAGTAGCTCCTAAAGAACCCTCTATGGTTTGGCTATCAGATTAGAACTGCTCAGGCATTCAAACTGAACAACTGCTGGGGTTCCAGCCTATCTACTATGGGAGAGGCTCTGTGGAACTCTTCCAATTACAGAGAATCCCACCCAGGCTCAGGACCCAAGCAGTTACAGAGTTCTCAGTCTATCCAGTCTGATTCAGCTTTGCTACAAATTCGATGTAGGCTAATTAATAACTTCTTTGTATACACACACATATGTGATGTTCACATTATAGATAGATAGATGATATATAGATAGATGGATAGATATTCATTCTGCTAGTTCTGCTCTTCTAAAGAGCCATGACTAATAAAAAAGTAAGTAGTAAAGAATCTATTTTATCATCTCACCTTAAGAGGATATACTGGGCTTTGAGGATGGCTGAGTAGATACTGAAGAGATGGCTCAGGGGTTAAGAGCACCAACTACTCTTGCAGAGGACCCAGGTTGGATTCCAGCACTCACATGGGGCTAACAGCCATCTATAATTCCAGTTCCAGGGGATTCCACAGTATCTTCTGACCTCTGTAAGCATTGCATGACACAGGTGCACTTACACACATGCAGACAATAGAGTCCTACACATAAAATAAAAATAATAAATGAAATATTTTAAGAGTATATACTGGGGTGGAGAGAGTTCAGCCCTTAAAAGATAAGGCTTGCATTTCTAAAATGCACATACTATCCATGTGACTTAACAGTTACTGATGTGACTGCCATTCTCTCTTCCCCATACCCCTGAACCAGTGAGCTAATGATTGTCTGATTTTTACCATTGTCTTATACTTTCATTTTCAATGTAAATGCCACAACCTTTTGGGAGATTTCCTAGATCCCTTCCTTCTTTGCCTACCAGGCTATTTAATTCATTTATGATTCATTCATAAACATTGATTAATCATAGGTTGCTATGTGTATGTCAGGTGAAAACTGCTACAAATACCATGATTTAAACATGACACAAGTGGTTCATGAATGAATAAATAACTTTACAAATTCAGAGTTTGGGGGCTGGAGAGATGGCCTAGCGGTTAAGAGCGCCAACCGCTCTTACAGAGGACCCAGGTTCTATCCCCGGCACCCACATGGCGGCCTAGAGCCGTCTGAAACTCCAATTCCAGGAGAACTCCAGCTCCAGGGGAATCCGACACCCTCTTCTGACCTCCGCGGCATTGCACGACACGGGTGCACAGACCTGCATGCAGACAGTACATTGATACACATACAGAAATAAATAAAATAAATAAAGTTTAAAAAAAAAAACAAATTCAGAGTTTGAGACAGAGTATGAGAACTTTCTGTTTATATTAGCCAACATTTATGTATTTGAGCCCCTATCTTTTACATGGTATTATATTAGAGTTTTAAGAGAGAGAGAGAGAGAGAGAGAGAGAGAGAGAGAGAGAGAGAGAAAGTACAGACTTCTTTCTAAACCAATAATTTCTAAAATCTATTCCTGGGTCCTCTGCAAGAGCAGTCAGTGGTACTCTTAACCACTGAGCCTGTCTCCAGCCCCTATTTTTAGTTTTCAAGTGTTCTCCATATTGATTTCCACAGGGCTTGTACCAGTTTCTAATTCCACCAACAAGGAATGAAGGTTCCCCTTTCCCTGCATCCATTCCAACATTTGCTATCATTGGTTCTCTTAATCTTAGCCATTCTGAGTGGAGTTTTACTAAATCTTAATGTAACACTCCATTGTGTAGATGTACCACATTTTCATTATCCATTTAATGGTTGTAGGACATTTAGGTTGTTTCCATTTCTTTGCTATTGTGAAGAGAGCAGCAAAAAGCATGGATGTACAGGTATCTCTACAGTATGATGTGCCAAGGAGTGCTATAAGTGGGTCATATGGTAGGTTCATCTTTGGGTATGTGCCAAGGAGTGCTATAAGTGGGTCATATGGTAGGTTCATCTTTAGTCTTTTGAGAGTTTTGCACACTGCCTTTGATAGTGGCTGCACTAGTCTGCATTCTGACCAAAAGTGAAGGACTGTTCCCCTTTCCCCACACCCTCATCAGCATCTTGCGTCTGTCATTTTCTTTATCTTAGCCAGTCTGATTGGGGTAAAATGGAAACAAAATAGTTTTTATCTGTATTTCTCAAATTACTAAGGATGTTGAGCAGTTTTTAAGGTATTTATTACCAATTTTTATTTCTTCATTTGAGGATTTTCTTTTCATATCTGTAGCCCTTCTTTTTATTGGGTTGTTTATTTTCTTGCTACTTTGATTTCTGAGTCCTTTGTATATTCTGGATATTAGTCCTCTTAGAGCTAATAACCACATTCAGCAAAGTACAAGATACAAAATTAATACACACAAATCAATAGCTGACCTCTATACTAATGACAAACACATTGAACAATCCATGATCATGAATTGGAAGACTTAGTATCCTGCAATTCTGAAATTGGACATTCTATCAAATGCAATCTACAGATTCAGTGCGATCTAAATAAAATTCCCAGGATATTCTTCACAGACATAGAAAGAACAATCTTAAAATTTATTTGGTGGCACAAAAAACACCAAGGATAATCAAAATAATTATGCACAAAAAAATGCTGATTTCAAATTATACTACACAGCCATAGTGTCAAGACCCTCTGCCTTCTGTTGCTTCCATCACTCTCGACTGATTTCTTTTTCTTGAAGGACCCTCAATTTATCTTCCATTAATTCCTATTGCTCTCTCTGAGCACTCTGTGAAAGAGGTGGATGGGTACTCAATTGAAAGAGAGCACTCCTTCATTCTTTGTTTTCTTAGCAAATGGAAAAAAAAGAGTTGTATATTCTTTCTAAGAAAAAAAATAAAAAAGACAAGGGACCTAACAAAACTCAGCAGTGTTACTGTATTTTTTAAAAAAATATTTTTATAGACTTGTTTTCAGGTTATTAAATGTAAAGGAACAGACACTCTTTTTTAAAGTAGTCAAATCATTGATGATTTATGTTCTCAAGTTTTAGAATTAATTTTCTAGGAAGCTTGTGGCATCATGAAATACTAGGGATGAATTTTTTTTAGTAGAATTAGTCGAAGCATTTTTAATGAATATATTATGGCCCCTGGCTGTTTACTAATAGATAAAATGCCAGATAGAATTTTTGAATGCTTTTAAGGCCATAAAATATTAAAGATCATTAAAGCTAAAAATATGAAATTAGAACAAGTTTTGTTTTTCTCAGTGCTGGGGCTTGAACCCAGGACTTCATGCGTGGGAGGCCAGTGCTCCATGACTGAGCTACATCCCCAACCCTTCCAGCAGTCTCTTACTGGTTCTCTAGTGTTACTGCAAGTATTAATACTCCTTGGAATTATAATAAGGTGCTATTCACATAATATTTCATGTAAGACGACTGCCAGAATATCTAGTCTTTTAAATCCTAAATCATCCAATACATGTTACCATCTCTTCCCCAAATTTTGTCATAGAAAAGGAAAATTTAAAAAGTTAGATTCAAAAACTTTTTTCCTAATAAGATACGTTTTCCTGAAGCAAAAAAATGAATTAGTTAAAACCTATTGGTAATTCTGTTAAATTTAAGTAATTACTAGGCAGTGTTTCACTGTGGTGTTTAGGATGAAATGCATTTCTTTCAGTGACTTTGTAATAAATAGGAAGCATATTAAAAACAGGGCTGAGGTGCTGGGTTGAAAGATGTCTGTAGAAGGTTATGTGAAATGAAGGAAGCGTCACTGAGTACAGTGTGTTCTTCTGATGTAATTAGAAAGCGACTTCTGTAAGGACAATGTCTGTGGGGAAAAAAATAAGCTGTTAAAAAGAAAAAGGAAACTGTAGATTAATTTAACTGGGAAAATGGGTGATTAGCAGAGACCATTCCCTAACACTGTATTATTTACAGGCTAGTGCTTTAACTTTATTTTTTTTTTATTTATTTATTTTTTTTTAACCACTAGGGCATTTCTCCAGCCACCCCCCCCAAGATATTCTTTTTTTTTTTTTTCTCCAGCCACCCCCCCCAAGATATTCTTTTTTTTTTTTATTGTATTTATTTATTTATTTTTAACAAATCTAGACCCGTGTTCCCGCTCATTCCCCCACCCCGTCAGAGCTCGTGCATTCTGTCAAACATGCTTTCCATCTCTTAGTCTTTCTCAATATTTTCCATGGGGACGTTGACTGTTTTGAGCAGAAGTTCACTGTTTCAGTCAGTTCTTTGATGCAGTATTTTCTGTTGTTGTTGTTGTTTCCAAAATGCATTATGTCCAACTGCTTTGTACAGAAGCTCAGGGGGCCCTACACAAGAAATACTTACAACTGGGTAATTGGCACTAGCATCCACAGATGAGGGATACCATTCGTCGTTTGTTTTTCTGGGACTGTGTTACTTCACTCAGCATGATGTCCTCTAGCTCCAGCCATTTTCCTGCAAAGCTCGTGATGTCGTCTTTCTTTACTGCTGCATAGAACTCCATTGTGTAGATGTACCACATTTTCTCTATCCACTCGTCAGTTGAGGGGCATTTAGGTTGGTTCCAGCTCCTTGCTATTGTGAAGAGAGCTGCAATAAACATGGCCGTGCATGTATCTCTGTGGTGGCGTAAGTCTTGAGGGTACATGCCCAGGAGTGGTATGGCTGGGTCGGGTGGCAAGTTCATTCCAAGTCTTCCAAGGGTTCTCCACACTGCTTTCCATAGTGGCTGTACGAGTTTACATTCCCACCAGCAGTGGATGAGTGTTCCCCTTTCCCCACAACCTCTCCAGCACTTGGTATCATTTGTTTTCTTGATCCTAGCCAGTCTTACTGGAGTAAGATGATATCTTAAAGTGGTTTTGATTTGCATTTCCTTAATGATTAGTGATGTTGAGCAGTTCTTGAGGTGTTTCTCAGACATCTCTAATTCCTCGCTTGTGAAGTCTCTGTTCAGTTCTTTGCTCCATCTATTGAGCGGGTCGTTTGTTTTCTTTTTTCTTTGTTTTTTGAGTAGTTTATATATTCTGGAAATCAATGCTTTGTCAGATGTATCTGCAGTGAAGGTTTCCTCCCACTCTGTGGGATTTCTCTTCACTTCCTTGATTGTTTCTTTTGATGTACAGAAGCTTTTGAGTTTGATGAGGTCCCATTTGTCAATTGTTGACCTTAATTCTTGTGCAGCTGCTGTCTGATTTAGGAAGTCTTTCCTACGCCTATGTCTTTGTAGTTGCTGCCAACTTTTTCTTCTATACCTTCAGAGTTTGGGGTTTCACGTTGAGTCTTTAATCCATCTGGAGTTGACTTTGTACAGGGCGAGAGGTAGGGGTTTAATTTCATTTCTACAAGTGGTGATCCAGTTTTTCAACACCAATGCTAAGATGCTGTCTTTCTCCCTTGTGGTTTTCTTGGCCCCCTTGTCAAATATGAGATGGCTGAAATTGTATGTGCTCAGATTGTTCTTCGGTTTTGTTCCATTGGTCAACAGGTCTGTTTTTGTGCCAGTACCAGGCTGTTTTTATGACTATAGCCCTGTAGTATAGTTTAATCTGGTATAGAGATCCCCTCTGTAGCTCTTTCACTCAGGATTGATTTGGCTATTCGGGGTCTTTTGTTTCTCCAAATGAATTTAAGAACTTTTGTTTCCAAGCCTGTGAAGAAACTCTTGGGGATTTTTATGGGATTGCATTAAATCTATACAAGAGTTTTGGAAAATGGAACTTTTTACAATGTTAATTTTCCCAATCCATGAGCATGGGAGGTTTTTCCATCTTCTGAGGTCTTCCTCAATTTCTTTCTTTAAGGGTTTAAAATTTTTGTTGTAGAGGTCTTTGGTGTCTTTGTTAGGTTTGTTCCTAGGTATCTTATTGTTTTTGAGGCTATTGTGAGTGGGAAGGTCTCTTTGAATTCTTTTCCAGTTGCTTGTTCTTGGTGTAAAGAAGGCCATTGATTTTCTAAGGTTAATTTTGTATCCTGCCACTTTGCTGAAGCTGTTAAATCGTTTCTAGGAGTTTTTCTGGTGGAGTTTTTTGCATCCGTTAAGTAAACATATCATCATCAGCAAATAGGGATAGTTTGACTTCCTCTCTTTCCAATTAGTCTCCTTAATTTCCTTTTCTTGCCTTATTGCTCTAGCAAGTGTTTCAAGCACTATATTGAAGAGGAGTGGTGATAGGGGGCCGCCTTGCCAGTTCCTACCTTTAAAGGGGATGTTTCCTGTCTTTCCCCATTTAGGATGATATTGGCTGTGGGTTTCCTGTATATGGCTTTGATTACATTGAGGAATGTCCCTCCAATCCATTCCTTCTAGGACTTTAAGCATGAAGGGATGCTGGATTTTGTCAAAGGCTTTTTCAGCGTGCTTTAACTTTAAAAAATATTTACTTCTACTTTTTGTCAAATGACACATGTGTGTTTATGTGTAATTCAGAATGTTGTGCATACAAAGATAGGCCGCCAAATCTATCAAATCAAACTATTTTATCTGGAGTTTGGTACAAGTTTTTACTTCTGATTCTGTATAAAAAAATAAATACAATTAAATTTCCCAAAAAAAAATAATAATGCCATAGTATGCTGGGCGTGGTGGTGCATGCATTTAATCCTAGCACTTGGGAGGCAGAGGCAGGCGGATCTTTGTGAGTTCAAGGCCAGCCTGGTCTACAGAGTGAGTTCCAGGACAGCTGGGGCTACAGGGAGACCCTGTCTCGAAAAGACCAAAAAAAAAAAAAAATGCCATAGTACTGGCACAAAAACAAATAGAATAAAGGACCCAGATATTGGCAGATACAAGTACAGCAACCCGGTTTTTGACAAAGATACCAAAAATCAACATTGAAGAAAGGACAGCATCTTTAACAAGTGGTGCTGTGAAACCCGGATTTCAATATGCAGTAAAGTAAAAAATGGATCCTTATCTTTCATTTGATGTAGTCAATCAAAGACCTGATATTCTGTAACTGCTAGAAGAAAAACTAGAGACAATCCTTCAACTTACAGACACAAATATTTTGGAATAGTTCTTCCATAGTACAGGAAGTAAGACCAACAATTGACAGATGAGATCTCATGAAATTAAAAAGCTTCTGTACAGCATATATATGGTCAGTTGAATAGAGCCTGCCCAGAGAAAGGAAGAAAATCTTTGCCAGCTCTACATTTGAAATAGTATTATCTAGAGTACACAAATAACTTATAAATTTAAATATCAAGGATACAGCCCAATTTAAAAATAGGCTTTGGGGCCGGGCCGGGCGTGGTGGCACATGCCTTTAATCCTAGCACTTGGGAGGCAGAGGCAGGTGGATCTTTGTGAGTTCAAGGCCAGCCTGGTCTACAGAGCTAGTTCCAGGACAGCTGGGGCTACAGGGAGACCCTGTCTTGAAAAGACACACACAAAAAAATAGGTGTTGGAACTGAATAGAAATTTCTGAAAACCAGAAATACAAATAGCTTGAAATATTAAAACTACTTTAAGATTTCTTTTCACTTCACTCACAATGGCTGTTATCATGAGGTATACAAATTGTAAAAATCTTGGCATGTATGTGGTGAAATGGATGCCTTATATACTCTGACTGTTTAAACTAGTAAAGCCATTATGGAAATCAATCTAGAGGCTTCTCCATAAACTGGAAATAGAACTATCCTGTGACCTAGTTATACCACTTCTGGGCATATACTCAAATTAATCTATATCCTACTACAGAAATAACTTTCATATCCATGCTTGTGCAGGTCAATACACAACACTTAGGAAATTGAATCAACCAAGATGTTCAACAACTGGGTGAATGTATAAGGAAAATTGAGTACATGTACACAATAGATTATTACTCACGTCTACAATCATAGGATTTGTAGGTAAATGGGTAGAACTGAGAAAAAAACTATACTGAGTGAATTCACCCAGGCCCAGAAAGACAAATGCTACATGTTCTCTCACATCCTAGCTTCAAATCTTTTGTTTTGTATATTTAATTTGGAGTACATGTAGAAGCCATGAAATTTACAGTGGGGCAGTTAGGGTGGCCAACTTTAAGGAAGTTGGAAAGGGGGAAAGTGAAACAGAGATAAAATGAAAGTAGAAAGAGAATACTAGGGATGAAAGGCTCAAGCATGGATGAGATGGAGAATGGAGAAATGAGGTGTTAGGGCAAAGCATTTCAAAAATGAAGGTACATGGAAAGCTCTGTGGAAACTTATGATCTTCCAACCCAATCAAAATTCAATGAGAGGAGACAGTCAAAGGCAGGTATGAAAAGAGGTGAGGAAACACTTAGGATTAAAAGGTTTAAGAGGGAGCTGGGCGTGGTGGTGCACGCCTTTAATCCTAGCACTTGGGAGGCAGAGGCAGGTGGATCTTTGTGAGTTCAAGGCCAGCCTGGTCTACAGAGCGAGTTCCAGGACAGCTGGAGCTACAGGGAGACCCTATCTCGAAAAGAAAAAAAAATAAAAATAAAAAAAAATAAATAAAAGGTTTAAGAGGGAATAGGGAGAAATGGGGGAAGGGGTGAGTTAGTTTTACAGAAACCCACTATGCAAGCTAATTAAAAATATGGTGTATACCTTTATCCTAATACCACCATGTGGGAGCTGGGAACCAAATTTGGGTTCTCTGCAAGAGCATCCAGTGCTCTCAACCTCTGAGCCATTTCTCCAACCCCCAGTTTATGTATATGGCTTTTTTCCTTTTTTTTTTTTTAATTTGTGAAAGTTTTTTTAATTGAAGTTCTGTGCATTTCCTACATTTCTTAATCAAATTTAGACCCATGCCAGCCACACCCCCAGAGCTCATGCATTCTGCCATACATGTCTTGCATCTTTTTCTCAGTCTTTTTAAAAATTTTTTGATGCAGAAGTTTACTGTTTTGGACAAAAGTTTACTTTTTCCAACAGTTCTTTGACCCAGTCTTTTGTTGTTGTTGTTGTTGTTATTCTTCCCAATTCCTATCTCTCCATGAATATATACATGCCACACATACACCAAAATTATGACGTCTGACAATAAACTATGGGTTAATTCTAAAACGTTTAGGGATTCATAATTTGACAGTAGAGTTGTATGCAGGTAAAGAAAAAAATATTACTTTACATTCCTACATTACATAGCAAGTTGATGAGTCACATCAGGTATTATATTTACTAAAAAAGAAAGAAAAAAGAAAGGAATTATTCAGTTTGCCTTACAAATAGAGATTTGGTGCTAGGATCCAAAACTGAGGGACACTATATGTCATGTTTTTTTCTGGTACTGTGTTACCTCACTTAGCATAATGGCTTCTAGTTCCATCCATTTACCTGCAAAGTTCATGACATCATTTTTCTTTATGACTACATAGAATTTCGTTGTGTATATTTTAAGAGAGAGTTAGAGAGCTGAAAGTAGTTCACTATATGAGTGGACAGTGCTGCTTCCAAAAATATGCGTTATTAAATGTATATATTAAAACTAAAGACAGATTTTATCCATATGAATGATTGAACAGGGAGGCCTCAGACAAACTCCAGATTGCCATTACTCTTGGTTACATATCATCACTAGATGGTAACCCGTTACTGTTGAAGCTACCATTGACTTTAGATACAGAACATAGAGAAATCAACTGCAAACTGACAAGGACACCTCTTCCTTATGACTAGCATATATGGAGCCAGAAGGTACTTGGAGGGCTGCTGGAGGAGGAAATGCATCAGTGGTCTTACTCAATGCAGGAGCCTGCATATTACAACATTCACCTACTAGCAGGATATGACCATTGCTGAAATAGTGGCATGAAGGTTGTAGGGTTAATCAATGACTTTCTGACTGGGTATGAAGTCTGATCCATAAGAAAAATTTCATGCTGGTATTGTTCTAAACCTGTTGTAAAGTCCATGACAGCACACATCAAAGCCCTTGGGGAGGGGGGAATCTATTGTTTCTGTTTTGCTAAATGTTCAGACCGTCAAGCTGCATTATAAATATGTATGTTTGTACTGCTTTCAACTTTTTTTCAGAGAAGCTTCTTTTTTTGCAGTGACTGGTGATTGATGAAGAGACTTATAACTGGTCAAATGTCCAAGTATAAATAGCCCTTAGTGTTCAGCTGTGGAGTGGTCAGTCACGTCATCCATCCACAATCCAAAACTCAGGGAACACCTCTGAAAATGAGGCAAGAGCCTGTGAATGAGAAGGACAGGTATGGAATGCTGACTTCTGGACATGGCAGGCTGTTCTTTGCATTGCTTCATTGCAGCTGGAGTTACCTGCACAAGACCAGCAGGAGAACTAACCAGTGAGAAATGCATCATAGAGGGTGCAGGGGTCTCCAAGACCCCATCCTTATTGGAGCAGTTAATGGGAGCTGACGGCTGCTAAGAGAGGAAGATTCACTCTCCTTTGGGGTTGTGGCTGCTGATAGAATAGCTAGCCATGTACCTATGGACAGGATAGCTAGACCCAAGGGGTTATTAATAATAAAAGTCATAAAAAGAGGACATAAAGCTTGAGGGAGATGGGACAGAGGCACTACAGAGTTGGGGGAACCTACATTTGGATGGATATGATCTATAAATATGGACTTTCAAATAATTTAAATTTGATTGTACTTTATTTGAAGTATTTGTAACCCAAACCGTTTTAGATCTTTAAAAATATTTTCATATACATAATATCTTGTCAGTACAGTCACCTTTTTAAATTTTATTTATTTATTTATTTATGTGTATGAATGTACTGTCTGCATGTGGGTCTATGCATCCGTGTTGTGCAATGCTGCAGAGGTCAGAAGAGGATGTTGGATTCCCCTGGAACTGGAGTTCTCCTGGAATTGGAGTTACAGATGGTTCTCAGCCACCATGTGGGTGCCGGGGACTGAACCCAGGTCCTCTGCAAGAGCAGCTGGTGCTCTCAACTGCTAGGCCATCTCTCCAGCCCTACAGTCACCTTTTAAGCATGAGTAATTTCTGTTCCATATTCTACCTGAGAATATGCTACACATCATTTTGGCATGCTACCTTTTCACTGAAACCCATTATATGAAGTGAGGTGTGGAATTTTCTGTTTACACAACCATGTCAGTGTTGAAAAGTTTCATGTTCTGAAGCATTTTGGATTCTGAAATCTTAAAGATTAAATATATGTCTTCATCAAATAGCAGGAAACAGTGGCCCTGGGAACTTGCTCATATGAACTTGTAACAATGGTGATAGCATACACAAAACCTATGCTGACTCAATCAGACAAAAACCCAGCATAGATCAAGGAATATGGGCAGCAGAGCCCAACAGTAGGTGAAGAACTATTGGCAGCTGATTACTGCTAGGTGAGGAAGAGTAGAATTTCTTTAATAGAATGACTCAGATAGGCTGGCTAGACTTCAGTGGATGAACTGGTATCAAAGAACATTTGGTTAGAAATGCTGACTGATAGGACTTAATGTATATGACGGAATGCTTGAAATACAATGGGAGGTCAGGCTATAGGGGCAAATAGGGGGAGGGGCCTAAATTTGATTATGATTTATTCTATGAAATGCACAAACCTCAGTAAAAATATTGGGAGTGGATACTTCTAAGCGAAGTATCTACAACTTATTTTCACTTAAGATGTATAAAATGTGGCCAAGTGTGGTGGCACACTCCTTTAGTCCAAGTACTTGGGAGGCAGAAGCAGGAGAATCTTTATCTCTGTAAGACTGAGGCCAACCTCATCTACATAGTGAGTTCCAGGCCAGTTGGGTCTACAGGAGACCCTGTGTCAAAATTACAAAAAAAGTACAAGAGGATCTGTTAACTATTACAGAGCTTTGCTTCTAGCTGAGGACACATCATACATTCCTTTCTCTCTTGTCTGTTCTTCCTTTCCTTTAAGTACTTCTTAATATCTCTGAACTGAATTTTTGTCTAGTTTCTTAGACTCTTGAAAAATAAGATTCCTAGACTTTAAATCCTTTCATAGTGTGATTTCTCTCTAGCAGAACAAGGAAAGCAAAGTGCCTGAATCCCAGTGTTTGTATCTCCAGCAGACTTGGTTCTTCTTTCCGGCTGCTCAGGATTTCTCCCCCCAGCAGGTCTCTTTATGAGTTAGTCTCTGCCTTCTCTTCAGAAATTGTGCAATGCTCCCGCATCACATGTGGGAAACCACTAACTGATGTTAGACTTGCACAGTGGGTAGTTTTCATCAATGTTTCTCTTAAAAAGCAGCTTTCGAGGGAAATCCCTGGGAGGCACATAAGGCACAAGGCTCACTAGCAGCTGCCAGGATAGGCTGGAGGTTCCCAGGGTCGAATCTATTGCTCCCAGGGATTGATTCAATTTCTGTTCTGTCAGCCAGTGTAACTGCAGCCTGTACCGTGCTCTGTGATTTCACGCACAAAAGGGATATGGCAAGAACAGAAGGCAGGATCCCAGAGAAAACGTGAACCAGCCCAATACCATGCAAATGAAGCACATGGCTTGGTCTAGTGTGTGAGTGCTTTATGGAGACAAAGGGAAGTGGAGCCCCAGGGGCCAATACCTGCATTGTTAACACAAACAAATATATTATTTTCCCAAATAGTGTGTGTTGAGGCAAAATTATGGCAATTTGCTTGTAAAATCAGAAATTCCTGCTTTTCCTCAATTCTTATATCATTTTTTTATGTGAACTGAATGCTAGGGCTGTGGTTCAAGGAGCTCAGTGGTACAATGGACAGAGCCTGAGAAAGGACACTATTTTTGGTGCTCACAGCTGTGTGACTGGCATCCCCTTTCACTGCTTTGGGCCACTTTGACCACTGGAAAATGACAGTGTTCCACAGTGAGCCTTTGGCATGCTTTTTAGCCTTTTACCCTGTCATTCCAGGGTTGTGGGTATAGTTTAGGGTTAAACACATGCTTAGCATGCATGGGGCTTGGGGCTATTCTGTCTCTTGTCACCTTTTAAGGACAGTTTTGCCACTACTGTTTTTTAGTAATATTACTATGGATTTTCTAAATAGGCATTTAAAGGAATGATGACATACTGCAGTTTAATCTTGCAGATATTCAAAAAGGTGCAAGTGCATAGCAGTCAGCACTATGTTTGACTGATGTTAACAAAAGCAATAATAAAGGAACAATATACCCTACTAAAGAGATTCAGCATTGAAAAACACAGTAAGAGTACATCAAAGGACTCATTAAAGATGTATGTGCAATGTAACCTATCAGTTTTTATTCTCTTTTGCTTTGTACCATATAAAAGGTCAAGAGGGCTGACAAGATGGCTCTACTGGTAAAGGGGCTTGCCGCCAACCTAGAGATTTGAGTTCAATCCCCGGGACTCACATGGTAGAAAGGGAGAAATGATTCCTCCAAATTCTCCTCTGTCCTCCACAATGTGTTTCTTGGCATGTATCTACCTACCTGCCTACCTACCTAGCTACACACACACACACACACACACACACACACACACACACGAATAAACGTACTAATTTTTAAATAACAAAGCAAGAAAAATCAAGAGATTTTAGAAGAATGTTAGAAATCAGAGGCTTTCTAGCCAAGTGTGGTGGCGCATGCCCTTGATCCTAGCACTTGGGAGGCAGAGGCAGGAGGGTCTCTGTAAGTTCAAGGCCAGCCTGGTCTATGTAGGGAGCTCCAGACCAGCTGGGACTAAAGGGAGACCCTGTCTCAAAAAGACAAAAAACGAAAAGAATGAATGAAATCAGAGGCTTTCAAGTGGATGTCCAGATTTCATTGAATTTTGAGCTATTGGAATATTTTTAAGACAAAGAGAAATCATACCTTCTCTGTGAGATTATAGAACACAGACAGGATCAGATTTGTATGGAGACAACATAGATTCCGTCTCCTCTAGAGCGTCTGAATCTATCCAGATTGAGTATCATTGCTGTTGCTGTGTAGTGCATAGCTATTTCCTCTGTTGCTGTGTAGTGCATAGCTATTTCCTCTGAACTGAAACTCTGAGAATAGAGCTCATATGACCCAGGAAATACATAAACCTTATAAGACTCAGGAAGGTCATGGAAGTCATCCCCTAAAGTTATAAAAACAGTGAGCAGGTTTTGAAGGAGCTAATTACAAGTAAGGCAGAGAGCTCCAGGGACTGTAGCTTCAATGAGATAGGACATGTTCTGTGGGGGATTTTCAGTGATGATGCTGTCTTTTTTTATTTTATTTTATTTATTTATTTATTTATTTATTTATTTATTTATTTGAATGTATTGTTGGCATGTAGGTTTGTGCACCTGTGTTGTGCAATGCCACGGAGGTCAGAAGAGGGCATCCTATTACCCTGGAACTGGAGTTCTCCTGGAATTGGAGTTACAGATGGTTCTCAGCCGCCATGTGGGTGCTGAGGATCGAACCTGGGTCCTCTGTAAGAGCAGTCAGCGCTCTTAACCACTAGGCCATCTCTCCAGCCCCGATGATGCTGTCTTATAGTTATCCAGTCTCCAGTAAACAACCTCTCATCCAGGCTTCTGTACGTAAGCCTAATAAGCACACTCTTTTACCAAGTTAGACATGGGTGGAACTATTTCTTTGATCAGTCAAAGTTGCCCTACCTGAGACAAGTAGATGCTTATGGACATCTCCCCCAGGAAACGACACACACCTGCATAGGGACTGACAAGTCCAAAGATTGAGTTGTACAAGAATGGTTGCATGTCCTCTTTATTGGGTGATAACACGTGCAACTCAGCTGATCTTCTGGGAGTGGGGTATCATTGATGATAGTCCTAATATGCTTGTCTTTCCTCATGTGGTGGCATACTTCTCTGCTGAAGTGGTGGCTGCACGTTCCCTGGGATGAGTGGTAAGGCATGCTACAAAGGTCGAGGCTTCTGAGAACAGTACATCCTTGGTGGGAGGCAGATGAGTTCCAAGGGTGCTCAGCTTCTTCTACCTGATACATGATAAACCACATCCTTGATAAGTCGAATATGCCTTATAAGTCTAGGATATCCTGAAATTGGCTAGTAGACTACTATAATAATACCAGAAAGTAGCACAAAGGTGACCAGGGCATAAGCAGGATGTGGTGTCAGTTATATAGCCTTTGCTGTGAGTTACAAGAAGTACAACTGAAGCTCAGATGCTCAGAAAGAAACTGTCTGTATAATGGAAAGATAATAAGAGGAGAAGGACATGTATATACTCACCTTTGCATTAGCTTCTGATTTAGAAGGAAAAAGTGGCTAAGAGGATTGATAGATGCTGGCTTTCCACTTCCTAATGGCACAGGGAAGAGAAGGTGCAAGCTAGATCTGTACTGAATAGCAACTCTTGAGATTTGAAATTGGGAGAATTAGACAATAAAAAATGATAAAAATACATCAAACTTTAATACAGGGAAAAAGAAAACACATGATTCAACATTCATTTGGAGGTCTTAAAACAATCCAGTAGGGAAAAGTAGGATAATTATCATACTTCATATGTGAACTGCTTGAATTAGGGAAGAATTTTCAACAAGTAGTGAAACAACCTGTCATAGCATAGCTCTTGTGGCTATGGGACAAAGGGGGGATGGGACCAGCCATTACGGATACTTAGATCAAGGGTATGGATGCACATCCTGGTCTGGAGGACACAGAGTGAGAACACAAGAGTAAGAACGGGGATTACCGAAGAAACGGGTCACAAGAGGGGAGATAATCCATGCCCAGTTCACAACACAAAGTAGGACTGTGCTCAGAGAAAGTTAAGAAAGAAGTTGATTCAGCAGGGACCTTGGGGCTGCAATGGAGTTTTAGTGACTTTGCTGAGACTCATGATGAGATGTGATCTTTACAATGTAGAACAGTCTATATTAGACTTGAATTATTTAGGCCAGGGTGTAAATTAGTTTCTTAAAATGATGAAGTGATCAACAGGGCATGAGAGAAGGGCAAAGAAGATTGTTCTGGTTTGTCTTCCATTGCTGTGACAAAACTCTCTGACCGACACCAACTTGGGGAGGAAAGTGTTTATTCAGCTTACATCTCCTGGGTCACAGTTCATCACTTAGGGAGTCCAAGGCAGGAACTCAGGGCAGGAATCTGGAGGCAGGAGCTGAAGCACAGGCCATGGAGGAATGCTGTTCACTGGCTTGCTCCCCTGGCTCATGTCCAGCCTGCCTTTTAATACAATACTCCACAGACGTGGCCACAGGCCAGTCCAATGGAGCCGATTCCCCAATTGAGGGTCCCTCAACCCAGGTGTGTCAAGTTAACACTAAAGCTATCCAGCACAAAGATAAAATGATCTGTGTGGGTTATTCAAAGGCAAATGTTCCAAGATTTACATCAAGTCAGAGTTCCGAGGAAGAAAATAACAGAAAATTAAATTCTAGGCTAGTGGGATTCTGGAAGGCAATAATGCCTGAGGAGCAGTTCATGGGATACACAAATTATAAAACAATAAGGTGGAAATAATTAATATTGTTCTAAGAGTGGGCAGTTCTTCTGAAAATGTGTGTTCAATTTTTTACCTGTAATAAAATATGCTAGAATTAGACATGATTTGCTCAGCCTGAGCCCTCATAATTCCTGGGGGTGGGGGTAAATGGAAATATAAGGGCTACAGGACTGGCCTGGAATTTGTCAGCACTGTGGAGGTAGCCCAAGTGGCAGGCACAACAGGCTAGAGCATAACTCTGCTTCATCCTGCTCACGATCTTGACCAAGTAGTGAAGTCTGTCTCCATCAAGACTGCCATGGGTGGAGAGATCTGCAGCAGTTCTGTGAAGCAATCCCATGATGAAGAAACTCCTGTGGATGGCTCATGGAATGTAACTGTGGGTTACACAGAGCTGAGCAACACAAAGCCTCCCAACCAAGAAACCGCATGTAACATTGCTGTTTTGATGAAGGAGTTGATACACGTGATGAAATTATCTCTTGCTATATTGGACTTTGCTGATGCCTCTTTTTATAGTACACCATTAGGTATTCAAGACACTTTGGCTTTTACTTATACATTGGTGGGCCTTTAGAGGACCTTCTGAAAGTTATTTCGAGTGACATACAGATTTGAAAAGGAGTCTGGCAGGATGGAAGAAACAGCAGCTAAACAGTTTTTAAGGCACCCACATGGGTGGGAAACGGTCATTAGTCTTTTAGAAGAAAATGCAGATACAAGCTAAGCTTTCACCCTATAAACTCTTGCCCAGGAAGCGCCCAGAGGTGCCTTACAGAATATAAACATTTCTACTGCTGCATTTTGGCTTCATATCAGAACTAGATGGCCAGACCCTGTTGCTCAGGATGCTATACACTGGTTAGAGAATATGCTGAAGTCAAATTGGAACTCGGATGGAAACCCCCTTCCAGCTGGCTGGGTCTGTTTAGTTCTGGAAATCACTATGTAGAATACTGTTGAGAACTGTCACCAACGGTCCTGCTGGGATATAGGTGCTGTGTGCTATAACAACAACATGCAAGGCAAGATGCACCCATTGGTACAACTGTGGCACAGTGCTTATGGCTGTAATCATCTGCTTTCTGGTTGTATTTAAGTCCTACTCTTCAGGAGGGAGAAGTCCATGGCTGTGAAGGTCACAGATCCAGTGAGGAGTGAACTATATTGTTTTACTAAATGGATATTGAAATGCCTTCTCAAAACTTGTGTTTATACTTACTGATTCATAACCAGCTGTGGTGGTTTGAATGAGTGTCCCCATAGGCTTTAAGTATTCAGACATTTGTCTCCAGTTGGTGGCACTGTTCTTGGAGGTCTTAGAAGGTGTGGCCATGCTAGAGAAAGTATGTCACTGGGGGCAGGCTTAGTGAGTTTAACAAGCCGTTCTTCTCTCTCTCTCTCTCTCTCTCTCTCTCTCTTTCTCTCTCTCTCTCTCTCTCTCTCTCTCTCTCTCTCTCTCTCTCTCTCTCTCTCCTTTCTGTGCTCATTGCGAGATGTGACCCTCGGCTTGCTGCTCCAGCTCCAGCCACCATGCCTCCCACCACAATGGACTCTAATTCCCTGGAACCGTCAATCGTAAGCTCAAATAAACTCTTCTTTTTATAAGTTCCTTTGGTCATGGTGTTTTATCATAGCAACAGAAAAGTGACAAATACACCAGCAAAGCTCCTGAGATAACTGACTTCTATTGTGGTGTAGTGGTCCAATGTTTAGTCATAAATAAAGGAAAATAATCAAGCACCTACTTTACTCCCTCCAAGGCTGACGGAACTAGCAAACCCCATTAGCACATTATGTTCACCTGAGTATAAGTGAAAAATCAGCTTTGCATGATTAACGAGTGCCAGGTCAGGAGCCTATTCAGTAACAAATAATCTATGTTAAATTTTATTTTGTGACTATGAGGCTAATTCATTGTGGAAACAAATTAATATGCCATTTCACCAATACATTAAAGAGCAAACACTGTCTGTTCAAGGTCTTTTGTGTGGGGTTCAACACAGATGTGTAATAAGACCTTCTAAAACATGTTAATTGAATACTTTTTGCATCATGATAAATAAATAATGCGTTTAGATAAAAGAGCAACCAATGCTTAGCATTAATGCAGGAGATATAGTCTTATTAGGAAAGAGAATTCTGACTGTTCCCATCATTGTGTAACAATGTTTTTCAAGTACTAGAAACTGTAACAAAATGGGGAAATTATATATATAATTCAATATATTAAAATAAGAAAACACAATTTTCATTTTATTCAGCTATTATCTGCATAGCTGAGAAACCATAGAAAGTCAAATGAATAATAAAAGAATTCCTGAAATGAATAAAGAATCTCTGAAATTATCAGTTATAAAGACAAGTTAATGAAATAAATACTGATTAAGCATATCATTTTAGAGCTCTGATTTATACTAAAATTGCAAAATACCTAGGAAAGTAAAAATTGAAAACTACATAGGAAAGCTTGTATCACTAAATCTTTTAGAATATATTCCAAGAAAGTTAAAAAAAAAAACTTTTCTGATTCCCAAGACTTTAATAAATGGTAAAATATGTTCCACTGTACTAGAGACCAATGTAATTCTGAATGTAATTTATAAAGGTAATGCAATCCCCACTTAAAGCCCCCAAATGAGTTATTTGGCAGTAGGAAACTTGAAAAACAGTGTGTATTATACCTGGAATGCTTATTATTAGTATAGCCAGGGAATTGTTTTTCCCTTTGCTTTTCAAGAAAATATTTGACAAGTATGTGCTGGATAGCTTTATTGTCAACTTGACACACCTGGGTTGAGGGAGCCTCAATTGGGGAATTGGCTCCATTGGACTGGCCTGTGGCCATGTCTGTGGAGTATTGTCTTGATTGTTTAGCAATGTGGGAGGGCCCAGCCCACTATGGGTGGTGCCACCCTGGGCAAGTTGTTGTGTACTGTATAAGAGGTCAGGCTGAGCATGAGCCAGGAGAGCAAGCCAGTGAACAGAATTTCTCCATGGCCTGTGCTTCAGCTACTGCCTCCAGGTTCCTGCCCTGAGTTCCTGCCTTGGGCTCCCTAAGTGATGAACTGTGACTCAGGAGATGTAAGCTGAATAAACCCTTTCCTCCCCAAGTTGGTGTTGGTCAGAGTGTTTTGTCACAGCAATGGAAGACAAACCAGAACAATGTACAAACACTTAATTTCTTAAAGAATAAAACTTTATGGGGCTGGAGAGATGGCTCAGCAGTTAAGAGCATCGACTGCTCTTGCAGAGGACCCAGGTTTGATTCCCAGCACCCACATGGCGGCTAAGAACCATCTTTAACTCCAGTTCCACGGGAATCTGATGCCCTCTTCTGACCTCCATGGCATTGCACGACAAGGGCACACCAAACTACATGCAGACAGTACATTCATATGCATAAAAAAATAAAAATAAATAAATAAATAAAAGATTTATAAAAAAAAAAGGTAAAACCTTACAATAAAAATGTTGAGTCCATGTATAATTATGTGGACAAATACATGGTATTCATTGGTTGTATCTTAGTGTGCTTCTGTGTCTGTGATTAAACACACACACATGTCTATTTGTTGGCAGGACAGCTGTATCTTATAGTGATTTTTCTGCACAATATCGTGCATATCCATTCATGTAACACTTCATCCTATAAATTTTACCTGAGAAAATATTCGTGCACATTCTTAATATTAGAGTCAGAAAGATATCCATACCAGAGTGAAATGTGATGGACACAATTAAGAAAAAAATCTATGATATCAATTTCAAGGTACTTTTTTTAAAATTTTATTTTTATGTGTATGAATGTACTGTCTCCATGTAGGTTTGTGCATCCACGTCATGCAATGCTGCCGAGGTCAGAAGAGGGTGTTGGATGCCTCTGGAACTGGAATGAAAGACAGTTCTTAGCTGCCATGTGGGTGCTGGGAATCGAACCTGGGGCCTCTGCAAGTCAGTGCTCTTAACTGCTGAGCCATCTCTCCAGCCCCTCGAGGTACTTTTTACAGGCATAAAACAAAATACCAAAAATAAAATAAAATAAAATAAAATAAAACTAATGCATAAAGGGGACTGGAGAGATGGCTGGGCAGTTAAGATCACTGCTCTTGCAGAGGACCTGGGTTCGGTTCCCAGCACCCACATGATAGCTAACAACCATCCATAACTACAGTTCCAGAGAATCCAACAGAATCCTCTTCTGACCTCCACTGGCGGTGCATGACATGGTGCAACTGCAAGCATGCAGGCAATAAATTCATACACATAAAATAAAAATAATAAATATTTTTTAAAAACTAATGTATATGAATATTTAATGCAGAACATTTTTCCCAGAAGGAATATGAAAACATATCAATTAGCCAGGTGGCCAAGAATGGATCTACTTTTAGGACTGCCATTTTTCAGGTTAACTTACAAGCTGTGGATCTAAGAGAAAATTGCACAATTCAAGGAATATTATTACGGCTAGCATGGACTGTAGTTGGCCTCTTTCGCAATCCATTTTAGTTTCTTATAGGGAATTTTTCTCATCCTCAGCCAACTCCCAAATAGTGTGTCCAAAGCTATGCAAGGAGAGTCACCCGGGTTTCATAAGTAAATGCACAGCCTTACCTCATTCTCTTTAATCTCATTGATGTTGCTATTTTTTTTTTTAAAAAAAAACAACAACTTAAAAAGTCCAATAAGTAAGGTCCATTTAGTACATCGGAAAATAGTGTGCAACTGTCACAAATATTTTCGTGCTGACAATACTCAGAGGATTTATGCTTCAAAGCTATATAAATATGCAAAATTACACATGCAGTTTTAACTTTGAGATAAATCATGGGAAAAATTTTTGCAAGAACTATAGTAAATATTTATTTCTTCTTAAGCTGAGTCAGGCCTATGTATGAGGCTAAAATCATGACATGGCAAACAATTAGTGTTCAATAAAATCTTTGCTGCATTTAACATCCAGTTTTTAATCTTAACACAAATTTTATGATACAAACCTGAAAGCCCTGCGTAATTTTCCCAGCTAAGACACACAGTATTTTCTTTTTTTTTTCTTTCTTTCTTTCTTTTTTTTTTTTTTTTTTTTTTTTTTTGAGAAGAGGTTCCCTTTTTAGTACCAAAGGCTAGCCTGGATCTTGCTCTGTTAGACCAGGCTGCCTTGAATCTCACAGAGATGCCTGCCTATGCTCCAAGTGCTGGGATTAAAGGCCATCATGCACCACCACCTGCCCACACCACAGTATTTTCAAATGAGAGGTCTCCATCTATGGCTGGAATGGCCTTCAAACTATGCCTGCTCCTCTTTGCCCCAGCTTCCACACGTGGGGGGGGCCCTTGGGGGCATGACACTCAGCATGGAACACCCACTACATATAGAAGCAGAGCTGGGACTAAACTTGAGTTTATTCAAATCCACCTTCTGTTAAACTAGTCAAATAAATATTCCCAAGTATGGCCATTTTTGCATTTTATGGGTAGCTTTTACTTTATTGATACTTTTAGGTACTTTCCAAATTCTTTTTAATGAGTAGAAAGTATTTTGAAAATCAGAAGGAAAAATATTGTAGATTTTTTGTTGTTGTTTTGTTAATTTTTTTTTTTTTTTTTTTTTTTTTTTTGTCTTTTCAAGACAGGGTCTCCCTGTAGCCCCAGCTGTCCTGGAATTCGCTCTGTAGACCAGGCTAGCCTTGAACTCACAAAAATCCACCTGCCTCTGCCTCTGCCTCCTGAGTGCTAGGATTAAGAGCCTGCGCCACCATGCCCGGCTTTTGTTTCATTTTAATGAGAAAAATGTTAAGGATGTAACTCAAAAAGGAGGCTTCAGAGGTACATACATTTAATTTTTATTCTCCATCCTTAAGGAGCCGTATTTTTGGATCAACTTGTGATGTTCTAAGACTTGTAGATGTGGCCATTTAGGCAATAGTGTGGTGAATCTCTCTGAAATCACTTCTTCATTCACTTTCCCTAAGGCTTCAGAAAGGAAGGTTTGCATGTTTCTGTTTCGTTTGCTAATTCAAATGCTGAACACATCTTTTATAACCTTAGATGTGGCCCGTGGCCAAGTTCAGCTGGACTGAGCAGAAGTCAGAAGCCCAGAATCCCCGCCCAGTCTTCCGAGTAGCTCAATCTCCCTCATTATTATCCTGGGTGGAATACTTTCACTTTGTGCCCTTGAATTGAGCAATGGAAAACTTTCCACATTCACAGTCAATTTTCCAGAAACTTCTGTATCCTTTGGCATCTTTTCCTCTATCTGATCTATCTCCCTTCTCTCTTGCCCTTTTTCTTTCTTTCCCCCTCTATACTTTCTTTTCATTTTCCATTTTCTTCCCATTCCCTCTCTGTTTCATTCTACTTCTCTCTTGGTCTCTCTTTCTCTCTCAGACACACACACACACACACACACACACACACACACACACACACACACACACCACACATATCTCTGCTGGATTTTGGCCACTACCAATGCTTGGAGTGAAAAGCTGCTTCCTCTGGCCTGGATCTGGCCCTGGAACTGGTTATACCATCTCTTCCTATTCTAATTTCTGCCCCTGCCCTGCTCCTGTTTAGAAAGCCTGCCCTCCTTAAGGCACATCTTACCTTTGATGTGTTATTCCATTAGTTCTGACACTTACGAAGTGCTAATAAATCAAAGGCTTTTGTGTATCCATTAATCTGCTCCTGCACTTTCAAAGCATCCTCTCAATTATTCTCAGAAGCTGAGGCCCTCTGTTCTCTGTTTAGAATGCCATGTTTAACAGGACTTGTCCCCACATCACATCAAGCATGGCACTCCTGAATGCCGGGCCCTGTTAAGTGCCCTGTTTCCGCCTGCTATGCGACTCAGAGGCCCCATTTGTAATCACCATAAACCGGAAGGAAGAGTCATAAGGCTACCATCAGCCCAGCAGAGACAGTGGAGCAGAAGAGTCTAATTACGGAAATTAAAGTCTAGAAGAGACACAGGTTGCAACAGAAAGATCTTCAGGCACCTTGAGAGCCATCTCCCAAGCATCTCTGGGTTGGAAGAGCGGAAATACACTCATATTAATTAGCCTACTGCACCAGAAGAGAATAATTTAAATGTAAAAGATAATCTCTCTGCCCTTTTGATGGGGCAAAGTTGTCCTAGAATGAAAGTTTGATTTCCGAGTCGGGAGCTCATGTGCCCAGACATTCCAGTCATTAGGAGTAACATGGGAAGTTGGGACTGGCAATGGAAGGATGTAAATTTTGCATGATACTCCTGTTGACAAGTGTGATCCTAAGATCACATTGCCTAAGCAGATGGCCACTCCATTCTAAGTTGGTTTTCGGTATTCTCACTGAAAAAGTACTGAAATCATTTTCATTTTAATGAGATACCATTAGGATTTAAGAGAATTGATGGTACCCGTGACCCATAAGAAAAGTTGCAGGCACGCTATTTCAGAAAGATGAAAAGCCTGCCATATCCAGACATATATACACATACGTAATGTTTTAGCAAGTGCCTCTCCTTGCCTTGCCATTTAGTGAACTCCTGTTATTAAAAATCCTCCCCACACAATAGCAAGGGACAGTCAACAAAAGAAAGCATACACTGCAGAGAAAGCCATTGAGACAGCGGGGCCACCCTCCCCCAACCCCTGACCTCCAGATTCCTCTCCATAACTCCTCCCCACTTCCTGTGTCCATAGTGAGGGGAAGTTGGTTGCAACCTTTTACAGATAATGTGACACAGGGCACACAAGAACGGAAGGGAGAAAAGGATTTCAACAAAAGCCTGGAACTTGAGTTTAGGTAAATTCAGGAAGGAGAGAGAGGAAATGGCAGCAACCAGGCCAGGAACTAAATGAAAAGAGTTCTGGCAACAATCCTGGAGCGAAATGTTGGGTCATGTATAATAAGGGCTGGGTGAAAAACCTTCAACTCCAAATGAAAGCTACAGTGGCACAA
Source organism: Rhizomys pruinosus (assembly GCA_009823505.1). NCBI lineage: Eukaryota > Metazoa > Chordata > Mammalia > Rodentia > Spalacidae > Rhizomys > Rhizomys pruinosus. The sequence continues at coordinate 2,742,136 of VZQC01014532.1, forward strand.
AGAAGCTTCTCAGGGCAACCTTTGAAAGCAGTTAAGAAACCAAGTCATCCTTTCTAAAGGAAGATCTCAGACAAAAGAGGCTTTACCTGAGCAGCCTGTGCTGAGTTCCATCTAGGGCAAAGGCTCCACCAGCTCATGTCTGATTTCTCTGTTAAACTTTTCTTGTTAGTGAAAAACAGGAGGGAAATAGAAATTAAAGATGAAATGGAGATTAATCCTTCCTCAATTAAGCGGCTTTAATGGATGGTTTCTATTTTTTCTTCATTTTCCTCTGAAAATTTCCTATCAGCAATAGCACTGCACTGACAGAGTGCAGTAGTTGAATCTGACATGTGAACCAGTTTATATACAAAATCACATGAAACAATGTCCTAGTCTATAAAGTACACTCAATTTAGAATTCGAGATAAGACCAGGATCCAGGCAGAAAACTGTCACCCCTTCTCCCCTCCGCCCCCCAGGAGTAAATATTTTAGCTTTCTTGGCTTTAGAAATGCTGAGCTTCTGGTTAAAATGTTACTCTGAGATCAGACTTGCATCCTGGTAGAATAAGACACTCTATTGTGCAAGTCCCAAGCCTGGAGCAATATTCTTTCCCTGCTTCAATGGACTAAATATTTATATCTTCCAAAATTCACATGTGGAAAGGCCAACCTCCAAGGTGAGAGGATTAAGAAATGGAACCGGGGTGGGGGGGGTGGGGGATGGAGCATAATCAGGTCATAACGATGGAGCCCTGGCCAATGGGATGATTGTTCTTACAAAAGCAGCCTCCAGAGAGCAGAGAGCATTTTTTCACTCTTTCCTACTGCCACCTAAGAATACAAATCTACATAGAGTCCAGGATCAGGGGAGAGCCCCACTAAAATTGGACTTTGCTGGGTTCTTAAGACCAGACAACCAAACACCTGCACTGTAGGAAATCAATTTCTGTTGCTTAAAAACTGCCTGGGCTATGATGTATTATTATGGTAGCCCGAGCTCACATGCCTGCCCTAATCTTTGATTCCAACTCATTAGACTCATAATTCTATATTAAGTTTCAAATTGTTTTCTGGTCAGTCATTTCCAATGGACTAATCCATCTTACATGAATATTATGCAGAGCTCAATGCCTCAAAAAGCATCCCGGAATAGTCTGGATAATGTTCTGATTGCTTCCCTAACAGCAGAAGTGTTAGCATCTCATTACTCTTAACTTGTTTTGCAAGGGTTAATTTTGTAAGTGGTATTCTCCAAATCAATGTGGAAAGATTCTTGGGCTAACATGTTAGAAGAGAGTAGGGAAAGCCCATCTTCTTCATTATCTTTCCAGAGTTATGGTAAGAAAAACAGGAAATTTTTTTACAGTTGTCATAGTAAATAACCTATCTTCTTCTAGTGTTGGTAAGGAGAACCATTGGCCACCAGTCAAAAGCTCACAGCACATGAGAAAAGCATTGGGAAAGATGCTGGTGACACTGCTATGGAACACAGGTATTCTGACCTCCAGTTGTACAGGCTCATTCTGTTACTACTGGTTCTCTGGATGATCAGTTCTTTCTTTCTATGGCCTACTTAAATTCATTAAAGCAATAATAACAGAATTCAAGAGGCTGAGGCAGGAGGATTACAAGCTTGAAGTCTGCATAATGAGTTAGATACCAGCCTGAGCTAAATGAGACACAATCACAAGAAAAAGGAAAGAAAAGAGGAAGAAAGAATGGAAGGACAGAAATGGAATCCCATATATTCCAGGACTATTGGGAAATAATTCAAGACATAGTCTTTCATATATACTTGAAATTTTGGTGAGTGAATGAACAAATGAATTAATATCACCAGGCTATTTCCTTGACTCAACAAGAGATACATTATAAAAATGTCTTTCTTATACAGACAATGAGAACTATTATCCTCCAGAGTATACATAAGGTCCTGAATTGTTTTTACTTTAGGCTTTAGGTTAAAACTGATAGATATTTTATATTCATTTTATGAATTAAAAGAGTCTCAATTCATGAGAACTGAAGAAACTTGCCTAACATTATTGCACCAGTAAGTGACACCAGAGCTAGCAATCAAGGTGTTTGTCTTGTTTTGGGGTGTGTGTGTGTGTGTGTGTGTGTGTGTGTGTGTGTGTATTCCTAAAGATTGTGTCAGAGATGTTGTCCATAATATTGTTTCAAAATGGATCAGCACACTTCTTGTCTGTACAAATTCAGGGAAAGAAACATACCCTGTATTCCCCCGATCTCTCAAAATCTCTCCTCAATACCCACTCACCTTCTTTTTCCTTGGCAAGCCTCCTAATTCAAGCTCAACACTTCACCAAGTCCTGGAGCCACTGGTAAATCCTGCATATCAGTGTGTCAAAATTATGGAAAATAAAAAGGAAAGAGAGATTTATATATGAAGGATTTTTTTTTCCTTTCTGTCATGTTAAACATTATTAACAGAAAATTAGAAAGAAACATAGAGGCCAATAAAGGATGTAGACATAGTGACTTGGTAAGATTTGTTTAGTCACTTGCTTAGAGATTCAAGGTTAAGTATTAAAAATTCTATGTGGATTCCTCTTTATTGACAGTCAAGCTTGTCTATAGCTATGCAGGCCAGGTGTGGGGGATGATTAATGTTGAAATTCTTGAATCTCCTTTATGTGGCCCTAACTTAAGCAGTTGAAAGACAGATTTCCTGTCTGGTGCTATACTCTGACTTCGCTTTGCATTCTTCTCAGCTGAGGTGGTTTTGAGGCTAAGTGTGTTACCCTTCTTTTATAGCTTAATGTTATACAAGAGTTTCACCATTTCATCCAAGCTCATGCTACGCCTGACATTAGGCAACTGACATGTTGTCTCTATCAGTTCCCTCTCAGGGAACTGCCTGGTATTCAGGAAATCTCAAGATGAAAAGAAGGGTTAAGTTTACCTCCAATATTAGGGAATGATTCGGAAATAAATGTCGAGGTTAAAAAGTCCAGATGGTAATTCAACTGTATCCTCACTATAAACATGATTTGATTTATGGGAACTACTAATGGTATCTCAGTTTAGATCTGGACTACTTTGCTTTCTCTCATCTGAGTTTTACATTCATCAGATTCCTTTACTCCCACTATCAATCCTTCACTACAAAGAGACATTCTTAATCAAGAATTTGTGAGTATTTTAAAATGCAGAAATTGATGAATGTCAACAAGCTTAATCCATGCAAATTACTGTCGACCGTCATTATTTATAACCCCACGGATCCTCCAAGAGCTCTGAAAATTCATGTGGCCAGTGGTGAATCATCTTTTGGCTTTTTCCCTCTTTCATAAGGGATCACAGTGAATTTGTTTTCACGTTTTTCTTTGCCTGACATTATAATTATTAGCTTTCTTGGCTTTGCCAGAAAAAAAGAATCCATCGGAAATGTTTATCTCCTGGGGAAAATCTCAAGGAAACAGCATGTTTATCACGTCAAGGGGCTGTAATCCAGAGGCAGCCCCAGGCCTACCAGTTTTATAGTGCAGGAACTTGAGGAGAAAGTGTCCCTGTGATTGAACAGCAGTGCCATAGTAATCCCCTGCCCCTCCCCTTTCCCTTCCCTGTCTTTTGTTCTCTGACCTTTGCTGATTAGATGTCCAGGCTGAAATAATGCTAAACTCATCTTTTATTTACATATAACTATATTCAATTCACAAAACACTAGCCTGGAAAATGGACTATTTTCAGGATTAGGTCCGTTTCTTCCATAGAAAGATGAGTGAGGAGTTTCATAAGGTGAACAGTTCTGATTAACATCTAATGTGAATAACAAATCCAGAAGGAGGAACATGTGAGACCTAGGGTGGTTGGAATGATGAGTTTCATTTTCCCTTATTGTATTGCTGGCCTAAGCATAGTTGAGATCTTCTATGCTAGATCTAGTCCTTAATGCATTTTAATTATGGACCCTTTAATTATTCCTGAAGGTTTATTTGTTGTTCCATTGCTGGGATTCCAAGTGTTGCTGTGGACAACCCTATTTGTTCAATAGCAATGCAATTTTTTTTTAATTAAGTTCTAGGAACTTTTAAAATTTGAAAGTTACTCAGGGAGAACACATGCTCTATATACTCACGAGAGAGAAACAAAATATCATCCATAAGTGATAAGCTCAGGTTGTCATTTGGACATGCAAAATTTTTTTCCTTGTTGGGCTAAGGCTACAAGCCTCCAAAGTTCACAAGGACAGAAAAGTCTTCAAAGCATGAAGAAAGGAATGTTTAATGCATTGTTCTTTCAGAAAAGAAAGGTTATATTTGGGAGGACAAAATTATTTAAGCACAGAATTCACTCAAGGAGAGAGAGGGTGTGTGTGTGTGTGTGTGTGTGTGTGTGTGTGTGTGTGTAGATTGGATAATAAAGCAGAGGTACCTTCATGAAGGGTGGAAGATTTTAAAGTTAGTTACAGCAAGAATAAGAGCCAAGATCTACAGCTGAATAATGCTAATGGTTATGGAAATGAAAGAAAGTAGAGGCAGTTGGCAATTGAAAAAGCTAGTCAATAGATCATTAACTTCTTGGATATGAACACAAGAAATGGAGAAGTGAAGCCCAAAAGTTTCTCAGGTTGTGTGCCTGAGAAAACAGAGGGAGTGATAACTTGGTATAAAAAGGAAACTGCGTAAAAAGAACTAATTTAGAAAAGAAAATACCAACTTTGGTTGTTTTAGTGCTGACTTCAAACTGGCCCTGACACAAGCATGTAGGAGATGAAGGATGGTGCACATGTCTATGCAGGGGCTATCTTCAAAAAATCATCCAGGCTGGAGGATATCTGGGGAACAGCCACCATATAGATGGAAAGAGGGGTAAGATGACTCAGAGTGTGGTATAAAAAGAAGAGAGAGCTGGGGAAACACAAGGACGGGATTTAGATTCTGAACTAAAGGATATGCCTAGGAGAACAGAGGAAACTTGGAAGGGGAGTTCATCACCACAGAAAACAAGGAGAAAGAACATTTCCAGAGGGAGGTGAAGACTGAATGTGGTATTTCAGAGACATAGACTTAAAGCTGAGAGCTGAGTTTTTAGAAGTGAGTACCTTTCCTGTGCTTGTTCAGGGGAGTATGAGGGCAAAAGACAGGGACATGAAGGCAGAAGGAGAGGAGAAAAGCAAATGTGTTAGATTATGCTTCAGAAACAAACTTTGATGAGGGAGGTAGATGCTTTCACTGTAGATGCTGGAGCTCTGTAGTGTGTTTCTCGTTCCCTCCAACTGCTCCAACCCACTATACAAGATTGAGTTTTGTAGTCAGATGAGATTTTAATTTATTCGTAGGTTCTCAGTTAGTAGCTTCGTGCCTGGACATCCATAGCAGGTTGATAAATAAATGAGTGATTGGCTCAGAAGTGATGAGCACTTTTTTCATTACTATTTTCCAGGGAAGCACCAATTATTTGTACTGAAATTATTTGGGAGCACACTGGAGTACAAACTATGTGCAGCGAATTAAGTCTCTACAAAGCCAGGACAGCATGTATTTAATTACACCTTCAAGGAAATTCAATGCTGTCCTTCTCTCTGATGGAAAACTGACTTTCTAAATAATTAAGTGAATTAAAACTCATATATGATAGAATTATTATACCAGAAACAGTCCCACTGCATGTCCATGTGGCTGTCATGACAATATCCAAAGAACTGAAGAAGACGTTGATTCAGACAGCTTCTCATTTTCTCCCTGAGGCCCAGACTCAGTCCTCACTGATGGGGAGCACCTTGCCTCAGAACACCAGGGGAGGCTGAAGGAATTTTCCAGGTAACCCCTGGCTGGCTGGCTTTTGGGATTCACAGGATAGGATGAAGTGTTCTGTCGATTGGTTTTGCACGAAGGACGCTTGTACTCATGGATTATCACTTATAACTAAAAAAATGAAAAAAAATAAAAAACTGAGAGAAAGATGCAGGACAGTTATGGCAGAATGCATGATCTGGGATGGGGTGGGGGTGGGGGGGAAGGGAAAGGGAAATAAGCCTGAACTGAATTGGAAAATAATGTATGAAATGCACAAAGCATCAATAAAAATTAAATTAACAACAACAACAAAAAAAAGAGTCTAAGTATTCTTAACTCCATCAAAGCATTCCTTAAAAGAGAAGGAAGTGCTGATGGAATGCAAGAATGCAAGAAGGATGCCACTTTTGTTTTGAGGGAGTTAAGGCTCAGGAGGGGCAAGCATGCATGTAACCAGCACGGAGATGTTAATTTAAGAAGCCAAGAACACTGAGAGTTAACACAGAGCAGACATCACTAAGAAAGGAGATGAAGGACTGGAGAGATGGCTCAGGGCTAAGAGGACTGACTGCAAAGGATATGGGTGCAGTTCTCAACATCCACAGGGGAGCTAACACCCATCCCCAGTTCCAAGGGATCCAATGCCTCTCCTAATCTCTGTGGTACAAGAACACTTGCATATATGAAGCTAAACAATCACACATGTAAAACAATGAAAAGTAAATACATTTACTTTTTTAAAAAGGAAGGCTATGATTGGAACTAGAACCTCTTGAAACACTGGTATTGCCACTGGGTAGGGAAAAAGAAGATTTAAAGGGAGAGAGATCATCTCCAGCCTAGAAAACTGCACTGGCTTTATACTTTTCCTCCTCCAATCATTGACAAAGAAAATCCAACTAAGCATCATTTATATTCCAAGACATGTTCCACAAATTGTGTCTTTCCCTAAAAAAATCACCCACTATTATGTTTAACGTTTATAAATTCTGGTGTGAGTTCAAACAGCATTTATTGAATATCAATGGTGTAATTCATGTCACAAGCAGCATCTACATGGTTACACACCTGTTATCCCTTATGGTGCGCACACCAAGGCAGACTCAAGCCATTGATGGCTGATACAGTTTGGATCTGGAAAGTACCCAAAAGCCTAAATGCTAAAGACTTGGTTGTTTTTAAGTGGCAGAACCTACTGGAAGGCAATAAGGTTTTTTGGCTGTGCACTTGGTGGAGGTATTGAGACTCTGCTCCTTTCCTGTCTCTGTCCTTGCTTCCAGGCTACGTGAGGCAAGTGGCCTCCTCTGCTACACGCTCCCACCACAATGTGCTGGAGTGCCACAGGCCCAAAGCAACAGTGAAGCCACCAGGGTTTGAAACCTCAGACGTTATGAGCCATAAACCTTTGCTCCTTTTAAACTGATTATGCCACACTATTTTCACAGGGATTGAAAGCTGCTACAATGTCCACACAGAGAACAATACCAAGTCATATCCTAGCAGGAAGCAGGGCCAGAATATGAAACTACATTTCCTGAATCTTGGGAGTTTTCTATGGTAATTATGGTTATTTAATATGGATACTGGCTGCAAAATACATATTCTCATATCTTCCTCTGAAGATTCAGTTCCCTTGTCCTGTGAAACTGGTCACATCAGGACATAGGGAGACTGCAAATGTAAACAGCATCTCATAAGTGCTATAGACATCTCGATTGCTTGTTCAGGTACTACATGACAAGAGACAAATGTGGTTTGCATGGTTGGGCAAAATACACTTTCTCTAAATCCCAGTGTTCAGAAATAAAGGAGAAAATGTGTGTCTTAAACTAAGTGCCATTCTCAGAAAGTCATGGCCTACAGGCAACATTGAAAATACAGTCTGCAGTGCTTTTGAAAATTGGCTATGCATCTTTTTACATTATCTCTGACAATTGTCAATATAGTTCTTTATAGTCTTTCCTATTATAGAAAAGAGAAGCAGGTTAAACAATGCACTATAGAGCTCACCAAACCACACATTTCGATATCTCTTGAGAGTAAAAGGAATTTTTAAAGACTACTCATGGTCATTGAGCATAAGATTCCTATTCTAGACTTCAGGAAGGAGACAGAGAAACTTGATGTTATCATGTTTCAAAGAGATAAAATAAAAGGAATCCTGGTTTACCCCAGAAGAGTGTGGGGGACAGACAAGACAGCTGGCAAGCTGCTTGTGTCCTCAACTAGCTGGATGAGTAGTTTAGGAATGTCCAGCGGCCTAACAGTTCATCCACCCTTCTCCATTTTTTCAACTTTTATTAGTTGTGGATATGAAATAAATTATAAATGGCTCCAATGACACATGCAAAAGCACTCAATGCTATCATCCCAATGTCTCCTAAAACTTTATTTCCAAGATCTTTTCTCACTCTCCCCCAAAAGACCACTCTCTTCCTGACCTTGGGGAAAATTTCTTTTTCTTTTCTGCTATATATTGGCCATCTCCATACATATCCCTAAGTATGTTAGTTGATGTTTGCCCAACTTTAAACTTTATTTAAACTTAATGTTCTTTTTTGTCTTGCTTTATTTGCCTATATTTTGTTTGGAAGATTCAACGTTCCTATTAGTATTGTGGTTCATCCCTCCGCTTGCGAGTTCTATATTATATAACCATAGATTACTTACTGATAGGCATTTGGTTTGGTTTGAGTTAAGTTTCTGCAAAAAGATATTCTGTGACTGTTTTGGTATCAGCCACTCAGTAAATATTTAAATATACTAATATACTGTTTTGAGTATATTTTTAGGAATGGATTTAAGAAATCACAGAAAATGAAGATCTTTAATGTTGGGGGAAAATTCCTGAACGTTTTTTGAAGTGGTTGTAATAATTTGCATTTCTGTGAAATGCGTGATGGGGTGTTGCTCTGCTTAGTGGCCAGTGGTGTTAATTTTCTATCTCATTTTAGAGATTCTGGCGTAGATTCACTTGGATCGTCTTGTGGTTTGAATTTTGCTCCTTTTGCAAGGATAAAATTGTACAAATTTACTTTTTTACACTTGTATTGATCATTTATTTATAGTCTTAAAAGAAGTTACTGTACTAGTCTGATATTCATTGTTTAATTGTTTGCTTTTTCTTATTGATTTTTATAAGTTTGATATGTGAAATTCAGGAATCATTTGAAGTTTTATGAATTTTGTTAGCTGACTAGAAGAAAAATAATGTTTATTGCTTTATTTGCAGTGAACTGCCTTGCCAAATTTAATAATTCTAAAAAAGAATTTGTTGATTCTTTTGGATTCATATATATTAATGTCAGCCATAATAATGAAAATTTTATCTTTTATTCAATCTTTAGGACTTTGATTTCAATTTCTTGTTCATTTTATTGGCTAGGACTAGTACCAAGAATCCTTATGTTATTTTTATTCCTTGTCTTGAAAGAAAAACTTGGAATTTCTCAGGATTAAATATGTTCTTGTTCCAGTGTGTATATGTGTGTGTCTACATGAGTTTATGTGTATCACATGGCTGCAGGTTCCTTTAGAGGCCAGAGCATGTGGAATTCCCTGGAACTGGAGTTATAGGTACCTGTGAGCTGTCTGATTAGCAATCTGGAATTCTCTTACCTCAGCTTGGTGACAGAGATGAATAGAAGCTGAGCTAGGATCCCTGGGTGAATTTATCTACTTCCACACACTTGTTTTCAGAAGCTGGGTGCTCTTTCTTGATTCAGCTAAAATAAGGGCCCTGTTTGCTGAATCAGAGAACCTACTTCCCAATTCTGGAGCCACCGTGAATGAACAGTAGGGCTGATGAGCACTCATCCTCTTGACTACCTCACCTTCATTGGTAGCTTCCACAGGGTGCAACGTGGCTTCCAATCCCAGGCTTACGTTCCTTATGCCTCTCTCTTCCCTTGTATCCTAGCCTCCTTTTATTTCAGAGTCTGTTCTCAGTGGTATATCTTTAAATAGAATATGATATATTTATTAAATAGAATATCTTAAATAGAATATACAAATATATATGAAAATGGAATATATATATATATATATATATATATATATATATATATATATAATCTCCAGCTTTCCTCATCTTCTTGCCAGCTCAAATTGCCTAGTTCATCATTACTAAAAGCAGAAGGGAAGCCATAGATGCTTCTTTCCTAATATAAAGAGAAGACTCTAAGAGTTTACTGGCTTTAATATATCACTTTAACAAGGCAACAAAAGTTACCAAGCCTAACTTACTGTCCTAGCTAGTCCTGATGCAATTGAATCCTTACTCAATCATATCATTACAGCATACTGCTCTGAGCGACTTTTCCTGTTATAAGCATATGGTGTTCTTTGTCCTACTGTTAATTCTTTTCCATTGGACTTGTTTTAAACATGCTCATTTTCAATTTAGAGTATGAGCTGTGCAAACATTACATTCCAAAATGCCTGGCCAGCTTCCTCAGGAGATGAAATTATGAACTGGACACTTAGATTTGCATAAATTTCCCAGGATTTATTTGCAGAATTATCTAGTAACCAGTTGTACAGGATTTGAGAAGGGACCTACACACTTGCCTCACCAGACAAGGAATCATGGGCCTTCTTTTTCCATGTGAAATGCCATAATAAAGAAAATGACAAAAGCTTGGAGAGATTCTTACTTGGGGAGATTTGGCTCTAAACTTCATGAAACTTCCAAAAACTGTTCACTGTTTTTAGTGACAGCTCATGAGACTACTGAACCATGTGTCTATATACATCCCCCAGTGGGATAGATTTCTTAGACCTTCACTAACTTGCCAATCCAAAGAAGGGAAAGAAGTTAGTTTAGGGAGGTTGAAACAAAGGTCCTTTTTATTTGTATACCTTTATTTTAATTTCTAGTTATGCTGAATACTTAAAATTTCCCCTGGTGTGTGTGTGTGTGTGTGTGTGTGTGTGTGTGTGTGTGTGTAGGCCAGAGGTCAACATCAGATATCAGTCCTTATGCACCATTCACTTTAATTTTGAAGATAGTGTCTCTCACTGGATTAGACTTAGCCAGTGGGCTAGGCTGACTGGTCAAGGTGGCGCACCAAGGATCTGGCTGTCTCCATTCCTATGGCTAGGGCTTGCAAGTCCACACCACCATGCCCAGCCTTTCTATGTGTGTTCTTAGGAGCTAACTCATCCCCATGCTATCAAAGCAAATGCTTTACCAACTGAGATATCCTCCCCAGCTGAATTTCTCTGTTTTGGGATCTTTATTTATTTAGAAAATATCTGGAGAGTGGATAAATGGCTTTTATTCCCTGTGTGAATAAATTATCTAAAATGAGACAACATACTACTTCCGTGGTCATAGGATTTGGTTCATGTGTGGAAACAGCTCCCATCTGAACACTCGGCTCCCTTTTCTGAAAATGGGAAGATGCTCCACACTCAAGCTGGCTCCCTTCTGCTTCCACCTCTGCTCTATTTGCCGCATCCATCTCTATCATAATGTCATGTGCTATATGTATTTTACTTATAGACTACTCTTACCTGAGATCTCAGCCACTCTCTCCCATACCTTCCTGACAATGCCCCAATTTCATGTGGTCTTGTGGTCTCAGGAGGAGCTTAAACATAGATGGTATAGAAGATTAACTTAAAAAGGGGCTCCATTTATGCAGCTATGGGAAAGTCACCATCCATGCTAGGTGAAACTTTTCAGTGATATGACTGTTTGGGGTGACCACCAATGATCCATTAAGTAACCTCTCACCCATGCTTCTGTAAGTAAGCTTAGGTGAGTCACTGAACTAGACTTGGGTGGAATCATTGATTTGGTATGTAATTGCCCTGTATCTAAGGGTAGTAAATATTTGTTCTTGTCTCCCCAGGAAAATCTCATACAATAGTATATGAGAAGCTCAGAGAATAACTCATTATCCGAAGAGGTTAGTGAGGGTGGCAGAAAACTGAGTCCACCATGGCCGACATGGAATCTAGAAAGAGATCTTTACTTTTATTTTCCACTTCTGAGGATCAAACAGCATCCTACCCATGCATGACAAATGCTTTACCACTGAGCTATATCTCCAGGCCACAGAAATTACTTGAAGTATTCCCACAGCTATAGAATACAATCATAATGTACAAGAAAAAGAGATTAGAGGAGAGTCTCTTCCCACGCTCCTGGTTTGAAGTGATATGAATAAGGAGTGTGATGGCCATGGAGAATTCAGAAAGAAAGGTTGGAAGACTATCAAGAAAGGGGAGAAGAATTAACTGTCAGTGTGTAATGGAACATAAGATGGGAACTGTAGTGCACAGATGACCTTGCAGTTTCTAAGCTAAGGTATTATGAAAAGTAAGAGCACCACTGAATTCTAAGAACTAATTGACCAAGTACAATAGTTTTGTTTTCCTTTCTGAACACATTTTAGACTTTTCTAGGGAAGAGTCAATGATTGTAGGCTACATGCCTACATAGATACTAATGACTTCTTATTTTTCCAAGTTTGTGAAAATGCTTTTCTGGCTCAGATGAATTTATCCTGAATATCCAGCCTTATTTCAGATCTCTCCTTGAATGGCATCAATGTCTGCTCCTTGTCTCTGGCATGAAATGGCAAAACACATTTCACCATGTACTGAAAAGGACTTTTATATTTTTTTTGACTTTTCGAGACAGGGTCTCCCTACAGGGCTACAGCCCCAGCTGTCCTGGAACTCACTCTGTAGACCAGGCTGGCCTTGAACTCACAAAGATCTGCCTGCCTCTGCCACCCAAGTGCTAGGATTAAAGGCATGCGCCACCACGCCTGGCTACTGGGTTTTTAAAAATATTTTATTTGCAATGCTTTTTTTATTTTATGTGTATGAGTGGATTGCCTGCCTGTATTCAAGTGTGCTGTGTCATTTAATGCCTGCAAAAGTCAGAAAAGTGCATCAAATTCCCCTGAAACTGGAGTTATGGACAGTTGTTAGCCACCGTGGGTGCTAGGAATCGAACTCAGGTCATCTGCAAGAGCATCAAGTGATCTTAACTGCTGAACCTACATCACTGTTTTTACCACAGTATGCTATCAGTAAAGGAGATTTGATGATGCTATTGCAAAGCAAGGTCAAAGCCACTGAGGAAGTTGGCTTATCTGGGATTTCTTACTTGGTAAAGTCCCCATAGTTCTGTATCAGAGCAGGTCACTGCTACACTTTGTCAGCTTTGCTTGCTGGTAGAAGCTCACTTACCATCTGTTCTCAGATGCCTGGTTTAGCCCAGAGCTATTTGTTCTCCTTTATTTTTTCCTTCCTATCAATTTCTGTATATACCAAGTAGGAAAATTTTAACAAATTTTGCTATTATTGTATAGTAAATGATTTATATTTAGGGAGGCCACTTCACTGACAGATCAAGATCAAAATGCATACATATAGAAGATGTAAATTGCCCTATACACAGATAGCTCCTGGGCAGGCTTTTCTACAAGCAGGAAGAAGGAAGTACTCTTTCTAGTGCAGCTCATTTGGCCTATCCTAAAGACTGGACAGAAGGGGAATAAGCCCGTACAGGGCTTCATAATTACCTGACATCTTGTTCTTCCGTTCTGTATCAGGAATGTTACATGGAAGAACACAGTTGAGAGATAAACAGTCGGTTCAGTCAGATCATTCTTTTTAATACTGAACTCACCTTCTAAAGGTAGAGAAAATAGCTGCTGCTCATTCTCTCACTGAGAAATCTACTCCACTGAAGCTAAAAAGTGTTTACTAGAAGACAAAGTGTGTATAAGACACCAGCCAACCAGTTGTGCAAGCAAGCTGAACACACAGCCAAAGCCTGCACAATCCACCCAGCTTCACAGATCCTGATCTCCCCAGTTTCTAATTAAGGAAAACTATAAAAGCTGCTTTTAATGAAAAAATAAGTATAAATTGTACTAATTAAACACAAAATACATTAAATCCAGTGTTCATCTAAACATAAATTCTTGGATAGAGTTGAATAAAAAGACTGTTGGAAAACACATAAAATTTTGGGTTCATAAATTGCTGCTTAAAATTTAGTAGGGAATGAAAAATAAAATCTAACAACCCCATAAGGTCATGGAGATATTCCTTTTTGTTGAGCCTGCTGTGGAGAACAACGAAGCTAACTAAAGTAAATGAAGACTCTCTAGAAAATTCAGAATTCCCAGAAAACCAAACTTTGGATATTTTGACATCAGATACAATTTTATTAATTCTATAATGTGTTTCTCATCTTGTTCAACTTAGCCTAGAGAACTATTTTACTTAGTATATCATTTATTTTAGACCTAATAGAAAGAATTTTTAGATGCATGCTACCTAAAATGGGTAAAGGCAGCAGTTTGTAATACTTACAAGTGACCTTGTTTATATTCCTTCATTTATGAGTATTTACTTAGGCTATCTACTCATAACACAGAATGTTTGTACACATGAAGGAGTGGTGCAAAAGATTCAGGTGCTTGAGAAATCAAGTAGAAAAATTGCAAAACATGGTTTCTCCCTGGTGGACTGAGGTCAGCTTCACCCACATGCATCACACATGTAGAAGTAAAGTGTGTACTGAATGCCTGTTCACACTCCTCCCATGGAGCCAGTCCTGTGGACATGAAGCCAATAGAAGTTTGTTTAAACATCTATGTCTACTTTATTCCTATTTACAGTGTTCTTGCATCTCCAAGGCAGGGGCTATGTCCAGAGAGCTCAGAAGCTACAAAGAGGAGCTTGCTGCAAATGACAGGAGCAGCCCAGATCTGGAACTGACATTCACTTTGCCTCTCTTCTGCAGTGCAGTCTTGGGGCCCTTGTTTAAACTTTTCAATGAATACTTCTTCATTTATATAAAAGAATAATCATAATAGAAGTCTCTAGTGAAGTATTCAGAGAGGCTGAAGATGGAGAGAAAATGTCTTATTTGGTCGGTAAAATCAAGTTCTCATTACTCTGTAAAGTGAATACTTAAAGCTGGTAAATACAGAATTACAGGGCTTGGGAAACTAAATTATTACTCGGAATGGTCTTAGATTTTTGAAGATAAACACTGATATTTAATGGTTCAATATATTATGAATTATCTTTTTGTATTTTGAAATAAAAAATTAGTAAATGTTAATTTCTATGTTGAAAATATACATATTTTAAAATGTATATATTTGTCAGGTGAGGGGTGCATACCTTTAATTTCAACACATGGGAGACAAAAGCAGACAGATCTCTATGAGATCTCTAAGACCATCCTGGACTACATAGCAAGTTCCAGGCCAACTGGAGCTTCATGGAGGCCCTGTATCAAACATAGACACACACACACACACACACAGATACACACACACACACACAGATACACACACACAGACACACACACATACACACACACATTATATATATATATATATATATATATATATATATATATTAGAAAAAAATAGAAAATCAGAGCCAGTTATTTGAAGAATGGCATAAAGGCAAAACCTTTTCTCTAAACCAAAACATTTTTATGTTGTCTTTCTCATGTGAGAATGAGATATGCTGAATATACATAGGCCTTGAAAGCAAAACGATGTCATAATCCCCCAGAATCCTTTACTGAAAAGGGAAATCACTGTAAATTGCTAGAATCTGGGAAGGGCTTCAGTCTTCCCCACCCTGGGTCCTCCTTTCTCGGCACCTACTACAATGTGGATTTATGTTGGCCACAATATCATTTATCGTATTGCAAGAAGAGTATAAAGTGCCATATTGGGCTACCATATGGCTACTAACCTCCGAGGCTGGGAGCAACTATCAATGTAGAAATCAGAGAGCAGAATGAGCCTCAGGATAGAACCAGTTCTCACTCGGGCATGCTATATAATTGGCTGTTGTGAGAAACTAAAAAAAATGTCTCAGAAACCAGATGGATTTGAAGTGTTCCATTATTCATAAACATTTTTTTTCTTTTTACAACTGTACTCGTTCCCATTCCCAAATTTTCTGCTACAGAAAATTGCTGAGGAAGGTGTGAAAAGGGACCAAAAGGAAAAAAAGAAAAGGAAAGAAAGAAAAAAAAAAAAACCCTCTTTGCCCACTTTTCTGAAAAGTATGCCTGCTACCCGACCAGCATCTGAGGAGCCAGAGGCAATGGCTGGAGCAGTTGGTTTGGGGACTCTCTCTGACTATTTGTGCTGTATGTGAATAAGCATATGGAGGGGACATGGGGTAGGCAGAGAGGTTTGTTGTGAACATGACTTCAGGTAATCACAGTTGTTCCTACTGCACAATTGTTGAATCCACCTCTTCCAAACTTAAAATGATATTTCTCTCTTTTTTACCTATTAATATGGGAATTATTGGTGCTGTTTACATAGGAAGTGACCCTCCCCCCCAGGCAAGGGAGATATTTCTACAGGAGAGGCTAAGGAGACTTTTTATTGGAAGTGGTTGGGAGTTTACCAGTTGAATAAGGAAAAAGGAAAGGATCCTCAATAGTAGATAGAAGCCATGAAATGTCCAAAGCCCCACCAGACAAGCAGCTTTAAATTTGGTAATCTACCAAGAAGATGAAACACCCAGAAGGAGAACACCTTTTAAAGATGTTTTTCATGTTGCAAAAGGATGAGAAAGAAGAAAATCCATACTCTGTGCACTGTTACTTGGTAACGTGGAATGTGGGCCATGTAATAGACCTGGTAGCATTTCGTGAGATGTTATCCCTCTTAGAAATTATCCATCTAGCCTAGGGATGCTAAAAACAGTTAGATGTAAGGCATTAGTGTAATTATTGTTTAAGGAGTGCTTTGTTTACTATAGTTTATATGGAGAATTAGCTAGTATATTTGAAGTTGGCACTATAAGTGAGCTTAAAAGATTAATCTCCATTTCTTCACATCTAAATCTTTCTCATCTCAACTCTAGTTCATTAACTCAAACTTGCCAATGGACATAACTGAATACAAACCACAATGAGAATTTTAAAAGGGTTGAAATTCAACCATTATAGAGATAAAATACAATATGGGTTAGGTTGAGTTACTTATGAGCTTATTAGAGTTACAAACTATTTTACATGGTTGAGTCTCAGTTATGGAGAAGAACATGCTTTTAGATAGTTGGTAAAGAAGATAGTCTATGGGAACTAGATAGATAGCTCAGCACTTTAAGAGCACTGGCTCTTCTTGCAGAGACTGGGGTACAACTCTCAACACCCACATGCTGGCAAACGACTGTCCATAACTCCAGTTCCAGGGGATAAGAAGCCCTTTTCTGACCTCCATGGGCATTGCACAGCACAGGTATATGTACATACATGCAGGCAATACACTCATACACATAAAATAAAAATAATAAATAAAACATTAAAAAAGAAGTTAGTCTATGGATGGTGATGCTGTAACTTAAGAAAATATTTTTTTCTCTTTTTTGATTAAGAAAGGAACTGGCTCTTACTAGTTAGTTCCATCAAGATACGTTGATGATCTCTGCACATTTCAAGTGATACATCAACTTTTCTAAACCAGCCTTCCAGGCTGAAAACTAGCCCACATCCCTTCTGCCATCTTCTGGGGGTATTTCCCAGGGACCTTTGATGCTCATGTATTCTCTTGGGATTTGCTTTCCATGACATGTTTTATCCCCACCATACAATGGTGCTTAAAATATCACAACTCTTTTTGGCCTGGGAGAAATCTTAGAGACTGTCATATTCAATCTTCTCTTCTACTATCTAAGAGGAATAGAGCATCTTGCCCAGGGTCAGAACATATCTACAAAACTAGGACAGAAAACAAAGTAGGCACACTGTTTTCAGACAATAAGGGCATCATCTTACTGTGGTCTGATTTGTGTCATTATCCAAGATTTTTTTATTAAGATTTATTTTCTAAATGACTTGTAAATCCCTTGGTGGTTGGGAGCCCTTTGTGTAGTGACTTTTCCCCTTACCTTGTGTGATGCTACATATACACATAAAGAAACAGTAGCCCTAGTAAATATGTTGAGTAAGGATGCAGAATAGACTTTTTGTTCTTTTTGGTCTTTTCTAGACAGTGTCTCCCTGTAGCCCCAGGGGTCCTGGAACTCACTCTGTAGACCAGGCTGGACTTGAACTCACAGAGATCCGCTTGCCTCTGCCTCCAGAGTGCAAGGATTAAAGGCATGCACCACCATGCCCGGCGAGAATAGACTTTTTAATTGATGTAGAATTTATGTAGATATAATTAGCTATTTTAAATTTAACCATTCAATAGCATTTAACATGTTTTACAATGTTCTGCAGTCACTAGTTTATGAAGTCTCCAAATATTTTCTGAACCCAAAGACATGTTGTGTCCATTAAGAAGTTACTCCTAGTTATTTTCCTTCCTAGCCCAGGGAAATTGCTGATCTGCTTTCTTCCACTATAAATATATCTATTCTCAACATTTCATAACAGCAGAAGCATCCACCATGTGACCTTGGGTATCTGGTTTATTTCATGTCATTTAATGTCTTGGAGATTCAGCCATGTCACAGCACAGATCACTACTCCATTTGTTTTTATGACTAACTAATATCTGTCTGTATTTATATATTACAATTAGTTTATCCATTTACATGGATTGTTTCTTCTACTCGTATCTGCCTCATATGAATAGTACTTCCATGAACATATATAGACATGAATACATATGTACATGTATTTTTATAAATGTTTTCAGGTTTTTTTTAAACTTTTTTAAAAAATTTTATTTATTTTTTATGTATATGAGCGTACTGTCTGCTATCTCTCCAGCCCCAGGAAAGGAGATTTGAAGGAGAACCTGAATTTAGGGACTCAAATCAAGAATTAGCTCTTCTAGGGAATGAATACGGGATGGATAATCATATCCTGTATGCTGACACATAGCTATCAGCCCTTGTCACAATGGGAAGTGGTGAAACTTTTAGAGATTCAGACCTAATGTAAGAGGATTCATTAGGTCATTGTAACTGTACCCTAGAGGAGAGCTTTGGGACCCTGGCCACCAAGAGGTGAATGGAGGAATATTACAGGCTCAACATGATGTTCTGTCTCATCATAGGCCAAAGACCAATGGCACCTACAAACTTCAGAATTCATACTTCTGAACCTATGAGCCAAAAATAAACTTTTCCTCTTTGTAGTAATTGTTTTTGTTTTGTTTTGTTTTGTTTTGTTTTGTTTTTAACCCTTCAGGTATTTTGTCACAGTGACAGAAAACTGGCTAAGGTAGGAAAGTACCTTTTCTTTTTTTATTTTATCTATTTTTATTTTATATGTAGGAGTCCTTCCACCTGTATGTATGTAAGTACACCACATGTGTGCAATGCCTACAGAGGCCAGAAGAGGGCTGACCCATCTCTCCAGGCCCATATCTTTTCATCTAGAAGAAAAGAAGGGTAAATGGAATGAAAGGCTAAGCAAGGGAAAAGCTACCACCACCCCTCCACAAATATGCCCTGCCTTTTTTGTTTGCTTACTTAAATAACAAAAATATTCCTTGAATATTACCAAGCATGAAAAACAAGTGGTACTTTTCACCCCACCCATACATCCACACATTTATTTTAGTCCTGGATATCAATGACTAGCTCTGGTCTAGCAACCTTTTACATTCCTATGAGCAATTGTACTCTATCAGTAGCACAGAGTGTTTTGGTAGTAATGTACTTTATGAATGAACCCCATTCAAGTGCTGGTGCTGTGGTCAAGTCTCAGTGCAATATTGCAGAAGAGGAGCAGTATTGTGCCAGTTTTTAAGCGGACACAGATACTTGTAGAGGAGAGCTACAGGCTGACCCCTAGGTAAAGAACATACCTCAGATTTTGCTACCTGAAAAGCTGTCTTCTTTCCACCACACTATAGCCTCAAGGAATATTACACTTCAGATTTTATATGGAAAGCAAAGTATATGTGTTTGTTATGATACAAATTGAGGTAGAGAATCAAAAAGGACAAACTCCTAGACTAATGGCCCTAATGAATCTTGATGGCGGGCATCTAGTGGTTGGGTCCGCCCAGTTCACTGACTTCCCTGGTAAGGTTCTGCAGTCTCCTCTTCATGCTGAACTCAGAAACACTCTTCACTGAGTCAGGCTTGCAAATCTCACTTACTTTTCCATGTGTTGCCATAGCACAGAGCAAACACACTCTTGAGATTCTCATGAAGCTTAGAAAGGAAAGGTTCTCGGCTATGTGTCCACCTAGAAAGAAGATTTCTCCTCTTCAGTTTCAATTTTGAACTTGGACTTTTGTCTCTTGATTTTCATCTTTTAGCTTATTGTATCTTCTGCTCTTAGTCAATTTAATCTTGTCATCTGAAGCCATTTGTAAGCTATACATTTTTTATTTTTTTTTTGTTTTATTTATTCTTATGTGTATGAATGTACTGTCTGCATGTAGGTTTGTGCACCCATGTTGTGCAATGCTGCGGAGGTCAGAAGAGGGTGTCGGATTCCCCTGGAACTGGAGTTAAAGATGGTTCTCAACCACCATGTGGGTGCTGGGGATTGAACCCGGTCCTCTGCAAGAGCAGTTGGTGCTCTTAGCCACTAGGCCATCTCTCCAGCCCATAAACTAAGCTGTTCTTGCAGAAGACCAAGGTTCAGTTCCCAGCACCACATGGCAGATAACAACCATTTGCAACTCCGGTTCCAAAAGATCTGATGCCCTTTCCTGGCCTCCGCATGGATTTCAAAAGACAATTGTACATAAATACATGCAGGCAAATCTCTCTCTCTCTCTCTCTCTCTCTCTCTCTCTCTCTCTCTCTCTGTCTCTCTCTCTCTCTCTCTCGGTCTACATCTAAAATTTTGAGCAAAGTTAATAATTAAAAGAAAGGAAGCCACTTTCTTAATAAATATTTTCATGTTGTATTGCTTTCCATAGTAGAAGTTTAGGAAAAGCTTAATTGCCCACAGATGTTATGGAATAGGGTATTGGGTAACTATGAAAAGCAGAGTTTACAAAGACCAAAGAATAGCAAAGTGCCCACACTAGAATTGTTCCTCTCTTTTCTCACTGGAAATATTAAAAATTTATGTTATTCTGTACAACAACTGATGAGAAACTTAAACATCTGAAAACACTGAAATAAATTATATTGGTAGAGCTCTATAAGTGGCTAGTACCATTTAATTTACTAGTACTATTTCTCAATATTAAATTATGTATGTATTTTAGTATTCTTGCTATATCTTTTTTAGTAACTTAAGGCAAAATACAAATTTATCGTTTACAAATGGCTTCAGATGAGAAGACTTAAATTGACTAAGGGCAAGAAATACAACATGAAAATATTTATTAAGAAAGTTGCTTCCTTCCTTTTAATTATTAACTTTGTTCAAAATTTTAGATGTAGATCGAGAGAGAGAGAGAGAGAGAGAGAGAGAGAGAGAGAGAGATTTGCCTGCATGTGCAATTGTCTTTTGAAATCCATGCGGAGGCCAGTAAAAGGCTTCAGATCCTTTGGAACCAGAGTTGCAAATGGTTATCTGCCATGTGGGTGCTGGGAACTGAACCTTGGTCTTCTGCAAGAACAACCATTGCCCTTAACTGATGAACCATCTCTCCAGCCCCTATTTTTTTAATTTTTGAGACAGAATATCATTATGTACTCTTAGATAGCATTGAGTCTGTGGCAGTTCTCCTGTCTTGGGCTCCTGAGGGCAGAGATTACAGCCATGCCCTGTTCAATGATTCACTTTTTTATGTCAATATTTATACATCTTTTAGTTAATTTTCTGTTGTTCTTTTTTTTACCCTTATCATATACAACCTAACAATTTCCCCAAAGGTAGTTTCTAAAAGATAAAACAGTGCTTTGATATTTATATCATGCATGTTTTTGGTAAGAGAGCAACTTACATAGAATGCCTGTATAATTGGAGGACTGCTTATGACTGTACAACATAACACTTGTAAAGAAAACAAAATCTTGTATACATTCACTATTAACTGATGAATTACACACATCTAATTACTTTGAATTTACTTTTTGCCAGTGTAATTCCTTCCATTAGATTACTGTATTAGTCTGTATTAATCTAACGTCAATCTGTAAAGAGAGCCACTGGTAGTCAGCACCATAGTGAAGATAACCCTAACTGATAAAGAAACATCAATAAAGGCCACCTACTCAAGAGGACACACAAAAACCAATATTTATTTTAATGACAAAATTTCATCAGAAATTATGTATTATATTTTTTTTTATTTAGTGGGCTTCATTTAAGATTTTAGAATTTATTCTGTATGTTACTATGGATGTCCTCAAACAAAAAATAGTTTTGTTTGTTTTATTTTGTTTTGTATCCCAAAGAGTACTGTAACATGTTTACCCTAAAGTTATCACTAGCTTTCAGAAGGAGAATGATTGAAATACTGCATTCTAGAGTGGGCCGAACTTAAGGATACTTAACATGTCCACCATTCTGGATATTACACAGTGATCAATGTTCTTTGTGTATGTCTGAAAACTTTGGAGTGTCCTGTTAAAAGTTTCTGCTTCAAAGCCACTCTCCTCATTGAAACTTGGTTCTTTTTTTAATGTATTTGTTATTCTTATTTTATGTGTATCAGTGTTATGCCTGCAAGTGTGTAAGTGTACCCATGTTATACAGTGCCTGTGGAGGACAGAAGAGGGCATTGGATCCCCTGGAATTGGAATTAGCCACCATGTAGGTGCTGGGATTAGAACCCAGGTCTTCTAAAAGAGCAGCCAGTGCTCTTAACCACTGAGCCATCTCTCCAGCCCCGAACCTTGGTTCTTACAAACTAAAATTTTTGTACTTGTTTTGACATTACTTTCAGGTAATGCTGATAAAGCCTTAAAAAAGATCCTTCCTTCTAAAAATAATCCATGAACTCATTGTTCTGTCATATTTGAGGTTGTATCTCTAATGCTACAAATAGAAAAATTCCTGCTGTTTACAGTGCTGGGTTTTTTATGTTGTCTGCTACAACACTAATGTCATATTGCAGCACAAAGGCAAAGTGCAAGGTTCTATCCCCTAAATCTTCAGTTTTATTAAAGGGTCTTTACTTCCTTATCATTCTCTATTTGATTGTGCCAGATTCTTTTTTGTTATTACACAAAATAGTTCCTGACACTTCAATTCCCTGACAATCAAAAGCAGCTGTTCACCAGTAATGATCTGAGTGTCTTTTGAAGCTGTTCTGATGACTTTCATTACACAATGGCCACATGAGCACTGTGGACCAGTGTTTCCTCTTGACTGCTAACAGAAACC
Organism: Rhizomys pruinosus; assembly: GCA_009823505.1. Lineage (NCBI taxonomy): Eukaryota > Metazoa > Chordata > Mammalia > Rodentia > Spalacidae > Rhizomys > Rhizomys pruinosus. Next base: position 2,765,097 of record VZQC01014532.1, read on the forward strand.
TCCTTGGAAAGTTGATAAGCAAACAGATAATAACAAAAGAAGGCAGCTCCTTCCCCAGAGAGAATGGCGGAAGTCATATTCCCACGTCAGGAAAAGAAAGGCAGGACATGGGTGATCCTGAGAAAGGGTGAAGCCATCATCCACTCAGGAAACATGCACACATGGCGAGGGAATCAAAGGGACTGTGAAGTCTCTTCCGTTATCTGAGTCACAAAGTTCCCAGTCTTTAAGCAACAAGGTACTTTGATCACAACTGGAGGGAAATTTGAAGGAATCAGTGATGGTAATACTGGGTAATAAAAAATATCCCTGGACAATGACAATTCATTACAGGATGAAACGTTGTCTTTGAGTTTATTTGGGGGAGATGCATGTATACATTTTTGTCCCAAAGCTGTTACCTATATTTAGGGAAACTTATTCTCATGGCAACTTTGAATTCTCGGAGATCATACACTAATTTAGGGTAGAATAGAAGGGAGCTGAGAACTTAGAAAAGGCATGCATGGAAGACTAAGAAAGTGGGTACAAGAGCATTTATTGAGCTTTTAACTCATGAGATACAGTAATAGTAATGAGGATTGAAGCTGTAGTTCATTTACTAGAGTGCTTTTCTAGCATGCACAAATCTCTAGGTGTTCCATGCCCAGCTCAGCATAAAGTCAACATGGGCACTCATATCTGTAATCCTAGCACTCAGAGGTAGTGGCACAAGGCTGAGAAGCTCAAGGTCATACATGACAACATATCTAGTTCAAGCCCAGACTGGGATACATGAGACTGTGTCTGAAAAAAGAGACACAAAGAAAGCAGAAAAGGAGAAGGAGGGTTGGAGGGAGCTCAAGAAGGGAGGGAGGGAGGGAGGGAAGGAGGGAGGGAGGGAGGGACAGAGGGAGGAATGGAGGGAGAGAGGGAGGGAAGGAAGGAGGAAGGGAGGGAGGGAGGGAGGGAAGGTGGGAGGGAACTAATTGTAAGATACATACTTAGACAAGCACGAGGTTCACAAACTCTTGAGTTTAGTATTTCTAGATACTTGTGAAAGAAATTCTTTGGCAGAAAAAAATAGATACACACCCTTAAGAAGACAGAAGGCAGGGTAAATGCCCAGCACTCAAGATAACCAGCTTCTACACATACCTAAGTGTCAACCTGATCTCCTGGGTCAGTTTTTGGCCACCACAGATTTGTCAACTAGATACTCCTAGAATCACCCAAGAAGAGAGATTGGATGAGGGAGTTTTCTAGGTCAGGTTGGCCTGTGGGCAGCTCTGTGGTGAGTCATCTTGATTATGTTCTCTGATATGGGAAGACCACCACTGGGGTAGCACCATTCTCTGATGTGGGAAGATCCACCACCTAGGGTAGCACCACTCTCTGATGTGGGAAGACCCACCACCTGGGGTAGCACCATTCTCTGATGTGGGAAGACCCACCACCTGGGGTAGCACCATTCTCTGATGTGGGAAGACCCACCACCTGGGGTAGCACCATTCTGTGATATGGGAAGACCCACCACCTGGGGTAGCACCATTCTGTGATATGGGAAGACCCACCACCTAGGGTAGCACTATATTCTGGGCAGGCTGATTCTGAGCTGTCTGGATACAGAAAGCCAGTCCAGCATAGGCATGGTTACATCTACTGCTCTCTACTTCTGACTGCAAACAGATTGACGTTATGTGACCAGTTGTATCAAGTTCTTAGCACCAGGACTACCCTGCTATGATGAACTATAACCTGGAACCATGAGTTAAAAAAATAACAAACTATTTTCTCCCATAAGTTGCTTTGTTCTTTGTTCAGTAATTTTATTAGAGCACTACGCCGCTAGTGACTACTTCCCCTTCTGTGTGTTTACTACAACACTAGGACACTAGGACGCACGTGACTACCTCCTCTTTTGTGTGTTTGAAGGTAAATTCCATTTCCCTCACCTATCCCAAGACATGGCCATTTATACTTCTATCAGAGATACACCTGAGTTCTTAGAAATTCTCCACAGATATGTCCACTTCCTAGAGAAAGAAAGAATTAGAATATGTGACCTTTTGGAAAACACCACTGATGATCTGGATTCTTATTTGAAAACAAAAATAAAGAACAAACTGAGTTCACAACACTGCTCCAAGCAGAGTTACTCTTTCTCTGACATTTTGATTCTTCTTTGAGATTTAGTTTCATTTTCAGTGATTTCTTAGGTGAGTAAAATAACATTTCACTCAAGAGTTAAAAGGGGTCAGTTGGGTCTTGTCGGGGTGCTTTGGATCTTTCTTGCTGACCTGGAATTAGTGCACATGCATCTGCGTGCTGTGCCAGCCACCCAGCACACTATGAAATATGTTTTCCGCTACGATGGTATTGCTGGCGGTGCATAAAACAAATGGACTGGGTCAGAAGCAGTCTGACTCCTCCTTTAAATGGATTTTTCTGTGTGTATGGTACATTGGAGAGTACTTCCAAACTTGCCTCCATGAAGATTTTTGTTAAAATTTTAACTCCCATATACAAGAGCTATTCATTAACATAGTTCATCCCTAGACGGTATGGGAGGTGATTCTCGATGATAAGCTCAAAACTGGTACAGAAACTGGAGAATGAAAGGTTGAAAGTCTGCCACAGGTGGCAAGTGGCAAAGCTGGGATGCAATTCAAGGTCCTAGGATCACACGTCTTTGTGGTTTCTACTCTGCTTTTCTAAGCACTTCTAATTTCAAACTGCAACCTTAGGACATGTATACCCCTCCATAGAAAAGAAATTCTAAGTCTCCATAGGGTAGACAAAATAGGGATTTATTTTCCTCTCCTGGGACCATCAACTCGGATTTAGAGATGATAGAAGAGAAATGTGCCCAGGCAAAGGAAGGCAGTAGCAATTCCTACTATCATGGCTGTAGCCAATAGCACAGGAAAGAGTATCTACATCAGGACAGAAAAAAAAAGCAACACTTTCCAGAAATAACCAGAATTGTGTCTCATATGATCATCAGCAGTCAGTGTGTACATTGTATCTGATAGCTATTTCCACTGAAGTAGGGAATCTGTCGGTGGGAAGGAAAGGGAATGGGTTTCACACAGGCACCTAGAAGCATCTATCTCTGAAGCCGATAGGTACTTCAAAACGAAAACAAGCACAGACCCAGGCCTGGTTGACCTGTGGTCACTTTATCTGAATGTTGTCTGGCTATATAAAAATGTTTGTGTGAAGATCAGATCTGTGGGAGCATTAAATCTAATCCATTGCCTTGGACGTTTCATACTCCTCTGCTTACACAGAACTGTTTTTAGAGTTACAAAAAATAATTTCTAAGGATAGAAAGGGAATCATTTAAAATACTTAATTCAAGTATTTTCAGGTGCTGGAGAAAGATAACACAAAGACAGAATATTATACACATCCAGTATTCAGTTAATTGGTATTATTCTTGAAGTCAAAGACTGTCGCCAAAGGTATGTGTCTCCTAAGAATCACTCAAAAGCTGATTCTCACAGTTGACCACTCCATTTCACAGGGAATATTCAATGCCTTGTAATTCACAATATCAGCCTTGGAGAAGAGATTCATAATGAAAGATGTTTATGATGTTTCTCTTCTTATCAACTAAATCCCTTCCTCTAACTCTGAATTTCACAAAGAATCCTGTCTCCAACAAAGATGTTCACAGAGGATTTGACCCAAAGCTTCCCAGCCATCAATCTGTTAATTTATTACAGATTGCATTGAACATGAACTATCCAGAAGACAGCCACCATCGAGAAGGAACGAGGTGGGCTTCCGGAGGAGGGATAGTAGTAAGGGCTAGGAGGTGGTAAGCAAAGGGCTTGAGGTGTGCTGAGAGAGGGCGATGACTCTACATACAGCATAAGGACTGGTTTCTTGTTGTTATTTGTTTTCTTGAGACAGGGTCTCCACATAGCCGCAGCTGGCTTGGAACTCCCTGTGTAGACCAGGCTAGCCTCAGTTCCACAGAGATCCACCTGCTTCTGCCTCCTGAGTCCTGGAATTAAAGGAGTGTTCCTCCATACCAAGCTTCAAGGATAAGAACTTTTAGGCACAAAGTTCAAACATGTATGTTATATCAAAGGACGGTGCAAATAGTAAGGTAGGAGTGTTGGATCTGCAACTGGGCTTGCAAGGGTAATAATGTTAGAGCAATGATGATGCAGATGAAAGAAAAAAATGGACTCACTCAAAATGTAAAAATAAGGGACTACAAAGTGGGGATCAGTGTTGTCATTTTAGAGAGCTTCCTTGGTGAGAGGAAAGCAAAACAAATGTGTGGAAGCAGAGCTGCACAACGGTGGTGGAGCCAATTATTAATATGCTATAATTTGGGCCAGAGTTTTATTCCCTAGACACTTAGAAAAATGAAAGGGAGATATGGAGAATAAGAGATGGAACAAGGGTTAACAGAGATGGTACACTGAATTAGTATGTAATTAGAACTAGTAACAATGATTTCCTAAAATGGTTCAATAATATATAGTCTTCAGTTCCAGGTACTAAAGGAACACACACACACACACACACACACACACACACACAATCATATCTTTACCTAAACCATAGGCCTGTATAGCATTAAATATGTCAATATATAAAAACTAAAACTGTTACAAGGCTAATCTGGAAAGCTTAGTATTTTCATGATACTATATGACAATAAAATATTATACCTCAGAGTTCTTTAAATTAGTTGCTTATCTGTTTTCACAATTAAATAGCTCATCTTTTGAACATTATTGTTCTTTTCTATTTGATAGTTACACTCGAAATGAAAGATACAGGCTCTATAGCTGTTTGGTGCTGTCCAGACAGAAAGAGAAATACAAAATTATTTAAAAATTTATTTACTTTCATTTTATGTGTATGAATGTTTATGTGCATGTATGTATGTGTGCCATGTATATGCCTAATGCCAACAGAGGTCAGAGGAAGCCACTGGAACTGGAGTTTCAGACAATTGTGAGCCACCATGCAGGTGCTGGGCACTGAAACCTTGTCCTCTGCAAGAACAGAAAGTATTCCTAACCACTGCTTCATCTCTCCAGCCTCAAGAAATAAAATTTATTGTTTGTCCTCCACTATGTTTGTGAAAAATATAAGGTTCATTTGATGGAAAGATTGCTTTTGTAGGTAAGCTGCATAGTTTTGATTATTGTTATTAAGATTTTTTTCCTTAGAGTTTGGAAGGGTTACTACATCTGCATTGTGGCTTTTGCTATAGCCTCAAGTGTCTTAAATGTGAGGATTACCTGGTTTGTAAAATGGCAAGATGTGACTTTTTCTGAATACCCATTACCTCGTCTCCTTTCCAACTCTCCCCTTCTCTTGTCTGTGTCACCAGATTTCAACTTATATTCTCCATCTCCATGGGAGATGGATTTTGGTACACATTTTCTTTTTTTTTTTTTAATTTTTTTTTATTTATTTTTGTATGTGTATGAGTGTACTGTCTGCATGTAGGTTTGTGCACCCGTGTCGTGCAATGCCGCAGAATTCAGAAGAGGGTGTCGGATTCCCCTGGAACTGGAGTTCTCCTGGTATTGGAGTTTTAGACGGTTCTCAGCCGCCATGTGGGTGCTGGGGATCGAACCCGGGTCCTCTGTAAGAGCGGTCGGCCCTCTTAACCGCTAGGCCATCTCTCCAGCCCGGTACACATTTTCTAATAAAGCCACTAATAGGTGTTTACATGTGTCTAAATTGATAGCTATTAATTTCACTAGTTTTTTTTTTATTTTATTTATTTCTATATGTGTATGAATGTACTGTCTGCATGCAAGTTTGTGCACCCATGTCGTGCAATGCCGCGGAGGTCAGAAGAGGGTGTCGGATTCCCCTGGAATTGGAGTTCTCCTGGAATTGGAGTTTCAGACGGTTCTCGGCTGCCATGTGGATGCTGGGGATCGAACCCGGGTCCTCTGTAAGAGCGGTCGCAGCTCTTAACTGCTAGGCCATCTCTCCAGCCCAATTTCACTAGTTTTTTATGTTGGTTAATTTCAATTGTCCATTTAATCAGTTAAAGAAACACCTAAGCATTTTAGTAAGACATCCCTTTGGGTGTGTCTGTGAGGGGTTTGGCAGTATTAACTGAGAGGGGAAGACACACTCTGAATGTGAGCAGCACCCTGGGCCAAGGCACTGGATGGATTAAAAAGAGAAAGGACAAAGCCATCTAGCAACCATCGTTCTTCTCTCTCAGCTTCCTGTTCCACCCAGATGTGACTAAGCCACTCTGACTACTGGAGCTGTGAGCCTCTAATGCTGACGTCCTTTTGGCCTTAATGGACTATATGAACCAAACTATTAGCCAAAATAAATCCTCCCCACCTTAGATTGCTTTTTGTCAGGTATTCAGTCAAATCAGTAAGAAAAGTTTGGGGGCTGGAGAGATAGCCTAGCGGTTGAGAGCACCGACTGCTCTTGCAGAAGACACGGTTCGATCCCCAGCACCCACATGGCGGCTGAGAACCACCTGTAACTCCAATTCCAGGAGAACTCCAGTTCCAGGGGAATCTGAGACCCTCTTCTGACCTCCGCGGCATTGCACGACACAGGTGCACAAACCTACATGCAGACGGTACACTCATACACAAAAAAAAAAAAAAAAAAAAAGTAACTGATACACTGCTGTTGCTATTTTTATTTTAAGGACTGTATTTCCTAATTACAATTCCAATTTATCCTTTTATCCTTTTTCTATTTTATCCATTAGAGATATTTTATTCTTTCCTCCTATTCTAATTCTTTCTTTTCTGGGGGGGGGAGTCTTTTTTGAGACAGAGTCTCCTTGTAGTCCTTGCTGTCCTAGAACTCATTATGTAGACCAGGTTGGCCTTGAACTCACAGAGATCTGCCTGCCTCTGCCTCCCAAGTGCTGGATTAAAGACGTGAGCCACCACACCCAGCTGTTTTAATTCTTTCTTAATGTCTTTGGTATCCCGCCTCAACAAAACGACCCTCTGCCTCTGCCTCCATCTCTGCCTCTGCCTCTGCCTCCATCTCTGCCTCTGCCTCTGCCTCCTAAGGGCTGGGATTATAGACATATACCACCAAGTCCCAGTCTTTTATATCTTAAACATATTACTTTCATTTCTTGGAGCTTTAATCTTGTTTGTTGTGTTTTCTAACTCTACATCTTAGAGGTTTTTATTTACCAATTTTATTTTGTTCTTTTTTGTGTGGACTCACCCTCCACAAATATGAGTTTTCCCAAGAAATCAGACCCATGCTATAACTTTTCAGCAGATAGAGATAAAACCATGTGGATAATATATTTGCCTGAAATGGTGGGAAAATATTTTCAAATAAAGTCTGGTTAAAGTTTGCTGATGGAGCCCCCAAACTCTTTTCCATGACATAACCATCACATAAAAATTGAAATTGGTATCTGTTTGCCTTAGTTTGATTAGCTGCTGTAACAAAATGCCATTGCCTGGATGATTTATAAATAATAACTGCCAACCTCAAGGATCTATTGTTAAAAGTCCAAGATCAAGGTCTTACCAGATTTAATATCTGGTGAGGACTCACTTTCTTGCTTGTAGAGGACATTTCTTGCTATGTCATTTGGTGGTAGAAACCACCAAAGTGAGTATCCTTGCCTCATTTCTAGAAGGACACCAATCTCTTTCACAAGTGCTTTATTCTCAGAACCTAATCACATCCCTGAAAATCTGACCTTTAAATAAAATTGCTTGAGCATGTGAATTTTGAAGGATACAAATATAGGGATAAAATATTTACTGTAGTAATATTACAACTTTGATTCATAGCCTTTAGGTTGAGGTATAAAAATCTCCCTCTTCCTTTTCAATGTGGGTACAAAGAGTCTCATCAAATCATTTAATTTTTCCTGGCACACAACTAATCTAGAACTCCAAATCCCTTTGGATCCTGCTGGGACCCTGCCTACTGGTTCTCATCAATGAAATTATGTTTTAGTGAGAATTGCTTCTTCTAGGTCAAGATAGTTAAAAGCCTGTGGAACTCCTCTGTGAATCTCCATAATTTCACAGGGATCCAATTTGCCATATACTGTCACTGCCAAATCAGACTATGTGATCTATAAGCTACCACAAAATTTTATTTTCCTATGCCACAGAGATTTGGAGATTTAGTTATCATTGCCACAGAACCTGGGCAACCCTGACTAATGTACCTGACCTTCAAGACCCTCCATGATAGGCTTCTGTTTTATTGTTTTGTTTTGGTTTGGGTTTTTTGCTCTTTTCGAGACAGGTTCTCCCTGTAGCTCTGGCTGTCCTGGAACTCACTCTGTAGACTAGGCTGGCCTTGAACTCACAGAGATCCGCCTGCCTCTGCCTCCCAAGTGCTAGGATTAAAGGCATGCCCCACCACACCCAGCCTGATAGGCTTCTTGATTGTGTCTCCAGGCTCTTGTGCATGGTTCCCTCTTTTTTCATTACATTCCTAGCACCTTCGAATTTTTCCATTTCTTAAATACAGCTGCCTTTTACTGGTTTGGGACATTGGCACATGTTGTTTCTCTTTTGGGGACACAGTTTCTTGTTCCCATTAGCTAATTTAGGATTTAATTCTCAGATCATATGCCACTTCCTTGTTCTTCTTGTTAAATTGTGTTCTTTCGTTGATCTTCTCTTTCATAGAACCCCATTCTTTCCCTTAATAACATTTTGTTCAACACTTAATTATATTTGTTTATATGATGTTTTTCTTCATTATTCTGATTGCTCTGTCTTTCAAGGAAAAGAACTGTTTTGTTCATTGGGATTTATATGATATTAGATAAGGGGTCAATATACCCATTTATTAATATATGTTAACAATAAAGTTGATTTGTTGTTGAATTGATGCACAACTTCTTTTAAATTCTTGTACTTGCTAAGCCTCTAAGTTAAGAAATTCTGTTGTGTGCTATTGTATGAAGTATAAAGAAAGATGCCTTATGAGAATGGATAACTTGAATATAGTAACATTTGTTGAATATGGCTTGAGTGAGTTCCCCAAAGGTTCATATGCCACATGCTTGTTCAACAGTATGGTGGTGTTGAGAGGTGATTGTATTAGTTACCTTTCTGTTGCTGTGACAAAAGACGGTGACAAAACACCATGACCAAAGGAACTTACAGAAGAAATAGTTTATTTACTTATAGTTCCAGAGGGATTACAGCCAGGCATGGAGGGGAGGCATGACAGCAAGAGGAGAAAGTGGAGTATATCTGGAAACAGGTATAGGAACAAAAAGCAACTGGGAATCCTGCAAGGCTTAAAACTCAAAAACTACTCCCACCCCTTGTGGCATGCTTCCTTCAAAATGGCCACTAAAGCCTCCACAAACAGCACCACCAACTGGGGACAAAATTTCTAAATACTTGTAGCCTGTGGGGGACATTCTCCGATTTCCTCTGAATGAGAGTGTGCATGCGTGCGTGCGTGCGTGCATGCGTGAGTGCATGTGTGTTTGTTAATGATTTAGTTTAAACACTGCAAATCTCTCAACTGGGAAGTTAAAACCTAATACCCAGGTTTATACCCTGGAGCTGAAACTGATAGATGTAAGCCACCATGAAGAGCTAAAATTATTTCTCATTGTCATCTTCACCGGTGTCCATGACTGTGGGTGTATGAACTAGCCCGGTTTGATGAAGTAGGAAAACGCAAGCTAAAGAGCTTGAGAGAAATTAAATACATTGAACAGATAGAAGAGCTGGGGTCCATCCCTGTCGGCTGACGAGCTCCCTATAGACAAAGCAGCTTTAAACTCCACTTCATACCACTCACTAATCTGGTTCCTGACCATATTCTGATTTCTGGGGCTGGGTGAGGCCTTGTCTGGAGACGATCTGACCAATAGTCATAACAGGGACTGCCAGTCCCCTGAGGGGCCCACTCTCTTCTGGGCAATTGCTTCCTTGTGCTCCACTCCAGGCCACCCCGGCTTTTAATGCCTTATTCATCAATTTTCATAGTCCACTTAATTTAAAAAAGTGGTAAGATTGCTGCTTAAATATGGAGGTTGGGGGGATGTGGGGGGGGAAGGGGAGGAGGAGAGAATGTGGCATTCTAGATAAAAAGGACAACCCTGTCAAAACATGACAGCTGACCCAATGCCTGTTTTGTACTATACATAGAAAATGCCAAATTCTGCAAATAGTAACCACATGTACTTTGGCTTTGCAGACTCAATGTTCTGCCGAAGAAATGAGACATTCTTTATTTTAGTGTGTCTTCTGAGGCGGTGAAAATACCGTGCTAGCCTTCTGTGTTTAACCCTGGGGCCTCTCACTGTTGGTTGTTGGAAGTTTAAAAGATGCAGCACACACCCCCACTCACATGACCCCGGCCAGAGCCGTGGACCCTGTAGACTCACAACACTTTATAAAGATGCAATTCACAAATCTGGATATTTTTATTCATAGTTACAGGATCGTAACAGTGGTGAGCCCACAATTGATGTATAAGAGCTGTTTGTTTGGCCAAAGGGGAGGAGGAAAGAATGAACAGCCTGCAGGAGCCTGCAGGGGGGAAGCAGTCCCTCAGAGGGCCCCGAAGGCAGTGCCAAGACTGGAAAGACTTGGCATCCAGGCTCCTGACTCGTGACCCCTGGTTTCTCTGGATCTCCTCAGGACTGGCTTTTTAGTTCCAATCTGGGATGCAATTGGCCTTTCCGTGTGCCTGGCTGGCATCTCTCTGCACCAACACTTAAAAGGGCCTGGTCACAGAACTGAGGAAGGGCTAAAAGGTCTGCACAGCCCCAACTGGATGTCAAGCATCTGGTGCTGAGGCTGCATCTTGCTCTTGTCCAGGAATGCTTCTAGCATCTTCTACATGACTATTGGCTTTGAAGAAGCCTCTTGTTTATCTTCTCCTTGGACACAGTCTGTGTGCTCTACGTAAATCTCCCTTAGTCTGGAAGGTCTGGCCCTTGGGAGCTTGTGATTTTGGTTCCCAAGGCTTGCTGTCTTTTCTCTTCCTCTGTTGCAGAGACTCTTGTCTTCGACAATTATTTCAAAATGCCTCTACCAAGAGGTCTCGAAAAGTGTGAGGAAACTTGTTTCCACTGAGACTGCAACACACAGTGGGCAGCACGTCCTGGGAAAGGGCCTAGGCCTGCTGTGCTGCCCAGCTGAAGGGCAGTAATAAACAGCAGGGCTTCAGCCTGCAGCCACCAGTTCACAGGCTCCAGCTTCTCCTTTTTAATGGCAATAAATAAATGACGGAAGTTTTAGGCACCAGACTAGTGAATTGGTGGCTAAGCCTCAGGCTTTTATCTCTCTGACCCCTGTTTGAACTCAACCTTGGTTCCTAAGTACAGGGCAGACAAAGTGGGGAGGGAGGAAGGTTTCTTATCGACATGAACACCCCTTCCAGCTCAACATAAAGAAATATGATGCCCTGTGTGTCTGCCTGTGACTCGGAGGGGGCAACAGGGGGTAAGAGAAGATTTGTGGCAACCAAGCACAAACAGACCTAAACGCCAGCCATTATTTCTCCATGACTATCTGCTAGTTTGAGAATTTAATAGAGAACCTATTAAGTGATCTCAATGTTTACCAGGACGGTTGCTGTTCTGCAATGTGCATGCCCCTGGGATGACACACCAATGGTTTCAGGAACTTGGAAATAAAGATTTTCAGTGCACATGAATTTTGGCAGTAGTTAATATTTATTAAGCCATACATAAGCCCATCAGTGTGCCTACTATGTGGATCATTTCATTTAATCTTCACAACTCTGTGAAGCACTTAGAATTGTTTGGGTTTCTTAATCTAATTTCATGAATGAGGAAACTGTGATTTAGAGAGGTTATGTATATTATCAAAGGTTTTGGACAATGGTGACCTCTGAATAAAAACCCCAGTCTATTTAACTCTGCATTGTGTCATTTTCTTAGAGAAAGGGATTAGTGAATAAGCTGTGCTTTTCCTACAACTGTGGAACACACCTCCAGCCAATATTCCACATGTGTCTTGCCATTTCTGAGTGTGCTTGTGAAGACTACGGGGCTGACTGATAAGATCTCTCTTATTTCTGCTCTGCTGAGTGCTCCAAACTCCCTGCTTCCAGAGCTTCTTGTGCATACACCTGTCCTTTCAATCTTGCTGTAGAAGCACTGGGATTGTAGATGTAAGGTGCCAGGTCAAGATTTGTATATGGGTTCCAGGGATTGTATTTAGCTTGTCAGGTTTGTTCAGCCAATATTTTCACCTTTCTTGTCAAATCGTCTTGGCCTATATTTTGAAGACCGGTATTCACCATGCCCTGTTGCTAGATTCCCTGGCATCGCTGTCAAGGCGGAGTTTCCAGTATTCAGTGACAAATTGAGTTTAAAAACACAGTGGTTCCTGGTAGAGTGCTAAACTGGAACAAGGCCAGGGTGGAGCTTTGTGATGGTTACTATGGTGGAGGACCAAGAAACACTGGTCTACAGAGAAGAGCATATTTTCAGTGCCACAGATCTGCTTTCTGGTTTAATCATCCAGCAAAGTCAGCATTTTAAGCTTTTGTATGTTTGTTTTACTTTATGCCAAGGAAGGGCTTAGCCAACTGAAATGTCAGAGGATTTAATCTCATGTTCCTGGCTATTTTCCTAGAAGTCGATCCACCTTCTCCAAGAAGGCAGACCTACTGTTTCAGGCTGGGTTTGCTTAGCTGTGTGACTAGGAGCAGCTAAGATGATTCTCTTAAGTAGCTTACTGTTTCTTCACAAAGAATGATCTCTAGGCATAAAGGCCTAAATCCTAGAGTCTTGAAAGGGAACCCATGGCTGAGGAATTGCAACCTACCCAGCATTTCCTTGCCCAATGGACAAGCCTAGCCATTCTATGACCATCGTCTCTAATTCAGGTGCACTCTTCAATTCCAAGCCCCATCAGACCTTCCCTGCCCCTGCATGGTTTTTTCTTTCTCTCACTTAAAGGTGTGGGTCTGACTCTCTTTCACGGTTTTGATCTAGACTGATAGCTTTCCTTTTCCTCACCAATTCTACCTGCCATGAGTAGCATGCTGGAAAGGGAAATACTTAGGCTTAAAGTAAAAAAACGCTTGTTTAAATCCTGAAATTCTGCCTCTATAGCATCTTGTGTTGGTGTTTACTTCTTGCCAAGTTTTCTACACTCATAAAATTTCAATTCTCCCACCTCACAGTGCATGGAAACATTGAAATTGCATGTACATTGTGATATGGCATGAATAGACTTGCCCATATTATGTGCAATTTAAATTTTATGTGTATGAGTGTTATGCCTGCATGTATGTTCATGTACCTGTTTCATACAGTGCCCTAAGAAGTCAGAAAAGGGGGTTAGATGCCCTGGAACTGGAGTTATAGACAGTTGTTAGCTGCCATTTGGGTGTTGGGATTTGAATCTGGGTCTTCTTCAAGAACAGTTAGTGCTTTTAACCACTGAGTCACCTCTCCAGCCCCATAGTAGGTTCAATTTATTTGTGGATTGCAGATCTTATAGATTGACTTTTTAATGTTCTCCATTCCCTCAATGAAGGAGTTTCAAAAATATTTATTTTCTATACCATTTAGGACAGGGATCAGGTAATGAGTAAATATATTGCTGCTAATGAACAAGAAGAAAGAATATTCTAAAGAATCCCTTCTCGGACATGTTACAAGGTGAGGTTTAGATGGTGTGCCAGTCAATACAGCTTCCCTGGGAGATAGGGAAAAAGACTAACAATTCTATTCTGTTAAAAGTGAAAAGTTTTCACAATGCTTTTTCTTCATACATTAATATATATATATATTATATATATATATATTATATATATATATATATAATATACTATATATATATAGTAATATATATAATATATATATATATATGTTTTATATATGATTAGGAGGCTGGAGAGATGTTTAAATGGTTAAGAGCCCTGGCTGCTCTCCCAGAGGACTAAAGTTTGGTTCCCACAACCCACATTTTGTAGCTCACAGCAACCTGTAACTCCAGTTTCAGGGGATCACACACCTTCTTCTTGCCTCCAGGGGCATGCTGAGACACAAGGGGAAACGCACACAGTTGCACATATACATGTTAAGTAAAAAAAATAATCTAAAACTTATGATCGTTTACCCAAACTTTTCTTAAGACTTTAGTGCATCATTATAAGTGAAATGAGTTCACGGGGAAGCTATGTAGTATCGGAGTGTAAAATATTTATCCAGAATGCATATATCTCTCTTCACCCCAAAGTGGGCATCTGTTATGAGTGTTTGGTCTGTGTAAATAAGCCATGAGTTTGGGGTGAGTCTAAAGAACTGAACATGTTTGAAAGCACAAACTCAACCCATGAACTTTACCGTCTCTTAGCTTCTTTTCCTATACCATGGAGAAACAAAAGTCACTGTAATTTTATTATTGGAAAGACTATAAATGCCCAATCAAAATAACTTGATTTGAGACATTTTTACTTCCAAGTGAAAACAAACATCTAAGCTGAAAATTTTAGATTTATTTTGAACATGCACCTCCATTTCCCTACAGAGTCACTGCCATGACTCATTCCTTAAAAAAACCATTTAGCAGTTTTTTCAGAAAGATTTCAAAGTCTCTCTTCCAATTTTAAAGGAAAAGAACACACACACACACACACACACACACACACACACACACACACACATATCATGAAGCTGCCAAGGAAAATTGAGACTGCTCACTGACTCCTGTAAAACCAGATAAGATGTTTAACAATAGAAAACAAATGGGAGTGCTCATTCTAAATTATGGTAAGCCATGTTGACAGCCATAGTTCTGGGAATCTCTCCCCCATTAGACCAACCAGGCAGCAGCAGAGGAGGCCAGTGAATGGACTTCTCAGAACCTTCTCAAATTGTATAGCCGTGAAACAGCCCTGCCTCAATGACAAACAGACCCTGCCTCCCTTGTCACATGGAGCAGAATGTCTCCCATATCCCTGACTGAGACTGTTTACTGGTTGAGAGATGGGTTATACAATACGCTAGATCTCCAGACCTTCCTCCTTTAGGGTACAATGTCACCTTTTGCTTATCCCAGAGTCCTCCCACAATGCCTGTGCAAGGAAAGTAAAATTTACACCCATACAACCTTAAAATGCTGACATTCCATGTTTACAGCGATTGTTTGCTGAGAAAATTAATCAGTTACGGTTTTAAATTTTAATTAAAGAATGTTTTCCGGTGTTATTGCAAAACCGACAAAAGCCCATAAAACGTATATTTGACTGCTGTTGTGTGTTGTTTTTGGATCTGAGCACAGTCTTGAGATCAATCATGCATGATATTTTTGTGAACTTTTCTTTTAACAGAGCAACCTTCAAATAAATTAGGTTCATTAAAAAATATCCATCAAAATAAAAGTCATTCTGAGAAATTGCTGGCTGGAATTTCCTTTTTCTATCTAATCAGCAGCAAAATACTTTGTACTTGTTCTGGAAACAATAATATGGGAGAGAAGTAAGCTACCACACCACTCCATCGTGCAATGGGCTGCTCTTGCCAGCGAACCTGAAGTAAGTTCATAAGAAGTCACACATTTTGCTCATATTCTGGTCAAGAGATAATCACTGGCTCAGTGAACATCAGGATGCTGGAAATATATTTTGGATCCAGATGGTGATATATGCTCAGCATATTTTTGAGATTTCTCCTGTGCTTTTATAATTCTATTTCTTATTTATCTTGTTTTGTTCTTGATCATAAGAGAAACATGATTTTTATGTAAAACTGGAAAAAGTGAACACATTCAAATTGTTAATATAGTTCTTACTAAACAATACTTTTTGCGTGTATCTCTATTTTTTACAATGTGTCTACTAAACACATTTGTATTTGTAGTTTCATAAAATCCTTAGAGATGCCAAGTAGGACATAAAATGTTCATAATTCTTGCCCTCTTAGGGCCCAAAGCTAATGGACACAACCACTGGTAAAATAGTAGGAAGACTATTGTTTTGGCTCTGTTTGGCTTTTCTCTGCTTCTTTGATGAGGGTTGAAAGCTGCACTAATCTACATGTATAGAGATGAATATTCAATACTTCAAATCTATAATATCAGTAAACTTTGCAGTATTTTGATATTAGCACATTGAAACTCTAAAATAAAAATAAGATACTGTAAGCTTTTGTGTAATATGTTGTTTGATAAAAACTTTAACAGGATATAACGGTAATCTTTCCTGATCCATACATGCAGTACATCCTTCCTCTTTTTAACAGCAATATTATCCAAAATCCTTCCATAGATGATTCTTCATATCTAATACTGGGCTGTCTTAAAGGAATACTTTTTGTTAGGAAGAGACCATAGCCAGTTCATTCATTCCTATTACTAACCAGTGTTTAGAAAATCAGATGTTTCCCCAGGATTCTGGAGTGAAGACTTTCTACACAATCATAAGAACTCCAATTTCACATTTATTTTATGTATTTGCATGTATAGTAGTTATCTGCAGTCATTCTCCCATTTTCCTACCTCTTGCAGACATTTTAAACCAAAAATCCACTACACTCTTCCTTCAAATTTGAGCTTCTAACTTTCAACTAACCTCTTGTGTTTCTTTATCTCCTCTGAGAACTGGGGTTCTCATGATTACCATGGACAACAAAATTAGATTCCCCACTTTATTTTCCTTATCTCACATTGCATCTAACCTGTCTGAAAAAGGATTCACCACCACATAGTCCACATGGTCATACAGAACAATCATATCCTCCTTGACATAAATATAGCATTTACCCCAACCAATGAGAGGTAAGGAAAAAGATAATTACATATAAAAGTCATGCCAGCTGTTTCTACTAATCAGATTTTAATGTACATAATTGGAAACTGAATTCATAGCATGAGAGGAATAAAGGCATCAGTAGCCATAGTCAGAGAATTCTGTACATGGGCATGTATATGTCTGTGTGCTATCTGTATTTTTTTTTGCAGTACTGAGGCTTGAACTTGGGGTCTGAAATATGCTAAGCAAGTGTTCCATCACTAAGCTATACTTTCATTCTCAGAATTATATTTCTTGATCTTTTGTTGTAAAACAATGATTTTAAAGACAGACAAAAAGTTCAACAACATATTTTCAACTAACATATTCCTTTTTATTAAAGATTTATTTTATTATATGTCTATGAGTGTTTTGCCTACATAGATATGTCCACCTTGTGTGTGCCTGGTTCCTGCAGAGTCCAGAAGAGAAAATTGGATACCCTGGAGCTAGAGTCACAGGTAGTTTTGAACTGCCATGTAGATGCTGGGAACCAAATTCAGGTCCTTTCCAAAAGCACTGAGCCATCTCTCCAGCCCCTAACTCACATCTTTTTTTTTTTTTTAGTTTTTGGTCTTTTCCAGACAGGGTCTCCCTGTAACCCCAGCTGTCCTGGAACTCACTCTGTAGACTAGGCTGGCTTTGAACTCACAAAGATCCACCTGCCTCTGCCTCCTGAGTGCTAGGATTAAAGGCATGTGTGCCACCATGCCTGGCTTAACTCACACCTTCTACTTATCACCAAAAAAGAGGAAAAATATAGTTATCAAAAAAATCTGCAATATTCTAGCTAAATTATGAGAATTTATCTTTCAGGTTAATGTGTGTGTGTGTGTGTGTGTGTGTGTGTGTGTGTTAAATATAAGTGAGGAAAAACTATAAATAGAATCAAAATGGCGGCCGTGTTGTTGTTCTGAAAGGGAGAAGGAAGAAAGGAGCCGGCAGTTACCGGGGCGGCACTGAACAGCAATGTCAAGTATGCGAGAGGAAGCAGGAAGCATGTGCAGCAGCCTGCAGCATGCTGGTCTGATAGCACCTCAGGGGTTCAAGACAACTACTTTCCTTTTTAAAGTGGGGCTTTCCTTCCCACAATAGTAGAAGTTGCATATAGGTAGAGCGTCACACATGCTAGGTGTACACTCTACCACTAGGCCATATTCCCCAGAATTACTTTTCTTTTAAAGTTAAGCTTACTATTGGATACCAACTCCAAATGTGCAAAGAATTGTTTCATCCTCTTTTTAACACACTTGCTTTGACTTTGTCTTCTCCATTCTTCTTTGAGTATATAGTCGTGTTCTTGTGCATGCACATTCACACAATGTAGGGTATTAAAAAATACTATGAGGGTCAGTTACATACTGCATGGCCAGATCTCTAAGTTATTTGGTATGTGTTTCTTAACAATAGGAATATTGTTTTCCCTAACTTTGACATCATTTTTCGAACCAGTAAATTGTATATTGATAAATTCTTTCTAGCAAATACATCATTGATATTTCATTTTTTAATTCAACTTCTTTCATATCATTTATGACATTTTTTATCTTCAGTACAGGGTGCAGAGAAGGGTCAGGAATTGAATCTATTTATCAAAACTCTTCATATTCCTTTAATCTGGGATCCTGTAATCTGTTATCTTGGTTGCTCTTAACATTTAAAAAAGAATAACCTGTACTCTTTCTCCTAGAAATGACAACATTCTTTTTTTTCCTGTTGTTTTCTAGTGAGATTGCATATTTTAGGACAGAGGATTAGGTAAAAACAACATGTTTTACTCTGCTCTGATATCTAAGGCACGCCTTATCCATTAATTTCTCTTTGGTAATTTTGATGAGCTATTGAAATTATTATCTGATTCCTCAACTGGAGACCATATTTTCCTCAGAATGTAATGACTAGCAGAGGGAAGGCATTTTAGTGCCATATAAATATCCTGATCATAAATTATCACTTATTGCTAAAAAATGAAAAAAATCTGAGAGAAAGATGCAGGACAGTTATGGCAGAATGCATGATCTGGGATGGGGTGGGGTGGGGTGGGGGGAAGGGAAAGGGAAATATGCCTGAACTGAATTGGAAAATGATGTATGAAATACACAAGGCATCAATAAAAAAAATGGAAAAACAATCCTGATCTTTATAAAATGTTGCCCTTGATTATTTGTCTTCCTTAATCTTTACCTTGATAACTGAAAAATAACATTATTCTAGTTTAAGCGATTTCTATTTATCTGAAAATTATATCCAATGTTCTGTTGAAAGTGATCCATTCTCATCTGCTGTTTGTCAACTTATTTTCATGAACTCACCTCTTATTATTTTTCCAATGTCTACCATTTCTATATTTAAACATTTTACATGTTTGAAGTGGTCTATATTTGAATCATTCATTTTCCAAACTTCTTTTGTCTTGTTTTAGAAAGGTATTACAGGCCACAATCTGGGAATCAGTACACTTACTGCTACTGGAACATCTTTATAATATGGTGCTGGAACTCATAATTTAACTGATATACTCCCTCCCAACATGAAAATATCACCAGGAATATCATCCCAATAGAATTAGATAAGAATGGTAGATCCAAAACATGAAAGATGTCTAGACAGAAAGGGGATGAAGTATGGGGAAGACTGCTTTCTGGTGGGGAACATGTCTACATCGCTTTGTTAAGAAAATCAAGCCAAATGTGGTGGCGCATGCCTTTAATCCTAGCACTTGGGAGGCAGAGGCAAGAGGATCTTTGTGAGTTCAAGGCCAGCCTGGTCTACAGAGTGAGTTCCAGGACAGCTGGGGCTACAGGAAGACCCTGTCTCGAAAAGACCAAAAAAAAAAAAAAGAAAGAAAGAAAATCAAACAGAATTTTCTACATCTTTGAAACAAGGTAAATTTTGCATATCCAAATGCACCAATCAAAATTTGTAGGAAAATAATTTTTCCAAAATTTGAGCAAGAAAAAAAGATAATTTTCAAAGCCTATGAATACTTGCGGCTGTACATGTTTGAACCACAGCGCTCCAGGGACTGAGGAGAGGAGCTTGAACTCAGGGCCAGCCTGAGCTACAAGCTGAGAATGTAGAAGAAAAAAAAAAAAAAGAAAAAAGGGACAGAAGAACCTCTATATGGCTATTGACTACTAAAACATCAATGTTGTAAAAGAATTTTTAAAAACATACTGTGTCATGAAATACCAATTAAAAATCTGAAACTAGATACTCAGAGATGAGATGATTTAAGGAAAGATTCATAAAGATGACAGATAACTGAAATTTTTCATAGGAGTAAAAAACTAAATTTTGAATTAAAAATAAATTTAAAGCCTCAAAAACAATTTAACACAACAGATAATGCCTTAAAAGAAGCCACAGCTGGTGTGGTGGTGAACATCTTTAATCCTAGCACTTGGGAGGCAGAGTCAGGTGGATCCTTGTGAGTTCAAGACCAGCCTGGTCTACAGAGTGAGTTTCAGGACAGCTGGGGCGACAGGGAGACCCTGTCTCAAAAATAAATAAATAAATAAATAAATAAATAAATAAATAAATAAATAAATAAAGCCTAAGATATAAAAAAGGCTAAAATAGGGTAAAAAGTATAAAGAAAAAATTTAAATGACTTGAATACAGGATAAAGAAGGAAATTAAAATAAATGTTCATACAATAAAATTCCCAGAATAAAAAAAGAACTTCAATGGAAGAATATTTTAAGTTATAAATCAAGAAAGTTTTCTGAAATGAAAGACTACTTGAACTCTATTAGCAATATATTTAATTTTCTTTTTGTTAATGCATATCTTTTATTGATTTTTCTGTTCATTTATTTTTTTAGGTGTATGAATGTATTGTCTGCTTGTAGGTTTGTGCACCCATGTTGTGCAATGCTGTGGAGGTCAGAAGAGGGCTTCAGATTCCCCTGGAACCAGAGTTAAAGATGGTTCTCAGCCACCATGTGGGTGCTGGGGATCGAACCCTGGTCCTCTGCAAGAGCAATCGACACTCTTAACTGCTAGGCCATCTCTCCAGCCCAATTTTTCTGTTCATTTCTTACAAAACATCATAATCATCTTCATACCCCTTCCCCATCCACACACTCCCACCTAATTCCATGCATTCCATCATATATGTTAAGGCCTATCAAGTCAAGTTCTCCAGTGCAAGTTCATCCACTGGTCAGCCCATCTAGACTCTCCCCCTTAAAGAAGACCCACTCTTCCTCACCCAGCAGTAATATGCTTCCAATAGTTCTTTGGCTAAGGTTGGGGTCTGTTGCCCATTTCTTAAGACTCACAAAATGTAGTAGAACAAGAGGTAGAGAGAATAGTAATGGATCTCTTAACTCTCATCAACAAAACTCCCTCATGCAACAGAGGGTGTTGAACACAAAATACCAGAAATGGTCAAAGCATAGAGACTAAGAGCCGTCAGAGTGTGTGTCTCTAGACAGGACTCCTATATTAAACTTCATCCACCCAGGGTTCAGGGATTATTGCAGAAGAGGGGTCAGAAAAATTATAAGATCCAGGGAGGAGGTGCATGACCATGAGGTCCTACAGGCCCCTGGAACCTTGTTCATATCAACTTATAGCAATGATGTCAGAGTATACAAGAACCACACAAACTCTATCAGACTAATACAGTTTAATAACGTTAAGAAACAAATGTGACAGTTTACTATATTTTATGTGTGTACAATGATGCCAGGTTCTTGTCATTACATATCTATTTGTTTGTTTTTGTTAATGCAAATCAAAAGGTCCCATCATCAGGAAGAAAGTGAAAACTATATATTTTCATGTCCCGAAATGGATGGACAGATAGTAAAATCTTTTAGTAGGGAGTAAGTAAAGGACTGAGGTTTAGTCATGGAGGAAAACATATTTCCTACCAAGGAGCCATAAAGAATAAGTAGCTAAAAATGGAATCTTGGACAAAGTACTTAGCTTCTTTGAGATTCAGTTTACTTATGCATACAACTAGACTAGTCACACGTTTCATCTTTTCTTGTAGGACTGTGATGTTGAACAAATCACTTAATAAATTGTAAGGCTTTTTTTTTTTTTTTTCTGAGACAAGGTCTCCCTGTAGCCCCAGCTGTCCTGGAATTCACTCTGTAGACCAGGCTGGCCTTGAACTCACAAAGATCCGCCTGCCTCTGCCTCCCGAGTGCTAGGATTAAAGGCGTGCGCCACCACGCCTGGCATTTTTAAAACCTGCTTTATGTGATGGTTTGACCCTCATAGGCTAATGTATTTAAACACATGCTCCCTTGTAGGTGGCCCCACAGCTTTGCTGGAAGAAGCACATACTCTGAAATCAAGCCTCTTGGTAATATGGTATGAGGAATAGATGCAGGAGAAATGTGGAGATGCAAGGGCATCAAGAATTCTGAAGACTGGGTGTTTAAGGAGGGAGAAATACCATTTTAATAACAACATGTATTTGGGGGCTGGAGAGATGGCTCAGCAGTTAAGAGCACTGACTGCTCTTGCAGATGACTGGGGTTCGATTCCCAGCACCCACATGGCGACTAAGCCCAGCACCCACTTGGCGACTAAGAACCGTCTTTAAACCAGGTCTACAGGTCTAGTTCCAGGCCAGCTGGGGTTACAGGGCGACCCTGTCTCAAAAACACCAAAAAAAAAAAAAAAAAAAACCCAAAACAAACAAAAACCTCCAAACATGTATTTTCTAAATATAGGTTTTGCATAACTTCCTGATTTGTGGTTTGCATTTTCATGCAATATAATTTTTATATTTATGAGAGAATAAAATATCAAAGGGAAATGAAAGAATGTCAGATTTTTGTCAAATGCATTTTCTAAGTGTAGATCCAATAAAAGTCTCTTGAGTATTCTCCCTTCTTCTTTCCAGAAATTGACAAATTGATTCTAAAATTCATATGATGACTCAAAGGACTCACAAGATCCAACACAGTCTCTGAAAAAAAAAGAAAAGAAAGTTGGAGAATTTACAATTCCCAGCATCAAAAATCACTGCAAAGTAAACAGTCTTCATACCTCTGTAATCAAGGCATAAGGTGATACATATAAACCTGTGGAATAGGGTTTAGAATCCAAATAATATACTTCATGTTTACAGACAATTTTGAACAAAGTAGATAACATAATTTAATAGGAAATAGAGAATCTTTTCTGAAAATTGTATGGTGAAAACTGATAGCTAATCACCCACAAAACGATCAGGTTAGCTCAGGTGAGATTGCTACAGTAGAGTGGCATGGCTACACCTCCTCCAAGGCTCAGGGAACATAGCAGAAGGAATAAGTGTACTAGAAAAGCCAGAGGTCAGGAAGGAATACTGGAAAACTCTGTCTCCTGGACTGAACAAGAAGATAGCACTCCTGAAGTTATAGCAGCTGTGGTGACTCGCATTACAACTGCGTAAGATTGAGCCAGTGAGCATTCCTTGTGGGTGCGGAAGGAAGTTGGGAGGCCCCAGCCTCCCTAAGGAGCAACTGGCAGTTAATGGCTACTGGCAGAGGGAAACCCATTTTCTTCTGTGGTGATGGCACTGGCAAGTTGTGTCCAGTAAATAACCTCTCACCCGTGGTCATGCCATTAGCCCTAAGGAAACTGAGTAAGTTAAAAATACAAGCACACAATCATACCTAGAGATAGAAAGAGAGATGGGGGCATGTAAGAGGGAAACTTCTTGCGAAGACATTGAGCAGGAAAGGAAGAAGGATAAGAGAGGATAACAGAGGGTCTATATGATGAGAATATATTATATAAACATATGAAATTGTTGGAGAATAATTCAATGTATCAAAGACTGGGGTGTAAGGGCTAAAATTATAAAATCCTTAGAAGAAAATGTTCAACTAAGTCTTTATGGCCTTGCATTTTTCAAGTATTTATTAAACAGGATAGCAAAACCATTAAAAAAAATGGGAAAATCGGGGTTGGAGAGATGGCCTAGTGGTTAAGAGCACCGACCGCTCTTGCAGAGGACCCGGGTTCGATCCCCAGCACCCACATGGTGGCCGAGAACCGTCTGAAACTCCAAATCCAGGAGAACTCCAGTTCCAGGGGAATCCGACACCCTCTTCTGACCTCCGCGGCATTGCACGACACGGGTGCACAAACCTGCATGCAGACAGTACATTGATACACACAGAGAAATAAATAAAATTTTTTAAAAAATGGGAAAATCACTGAGCACATTTAATATCAGTATTAAGAAGCAGAGAGAGATCAGGTCAGCCAGATGTACATTAGCATGTTCCAGGCCAGCTGGGGCTACAGGGAGACCCTGCCTCAAAAAAAAAAAAAACAAAACAAAAAAAAAAAAACACAAAAGAAAAATAACAACAACAAAAGGAATATCTTTCTTCATCAGATTAAAAACTTGTCTTCAGAGGATATTATCAAACATGTAAATATATATGACATGTAATATACGACTTGGGAATGTGTTTGTAGATAAACATTTGAATCTGGATTACATAAAACATTTCTATGACTCAATAAATAATTTTAAATGTACAAATAATTTAAAACTGATAGTTATCTAAAAAAAGAAATAGATGCAAAATTCGAACAAAAAAAATCCTCAGAAAATTGCAAACCAGAACCATAGTGAAATATCTCGATGGAGGATCTAAAAGACAGACCACATCAAGGGATGGTGAAATGTAGACCAAAGTTCTTAAATATTTTAAGAGAATGAAATTCTGCAGACACATTGGAAAAATTCTGATTGGTTTTTAGGAAGTCAAAACATAAATTTTCCAAGTGTATTACAAGC
Source organism: Rhizomys pruinosus (assembly GCA_009823505.1). Classification (NCBI taxonomy): domain Eukaryota; kingdom Metazoa; phylum Chordata; class Mammalia; order Rodentia; family Spalacidae; genus Rhizomys; species Rhizomys pruinosus. The sequence goes on from VZQC01014532.1 coordinate 2,789,602, forward strand.
TCTACTCTTTGGCATACAGACAAAGCAATAAAATACGGTTCTCCACAAAGTTTTATGCAAAAAATATGAATTACAGAATTATACATAATAGGCAAAAGATCGAGACCAACTACATCTGTAAGCTGATTAATAGATTGGCAAAATATGAGATATCCAAAGGATAGACTATCCAACAGCCATAAAAAGAAATGAAATATTTATACATAATACAGAAAAATCTGAAAGGAGGAAAAAGATACATGCTAAGAGAAAAAGTAAGAAAAAAAATCTCCATTTTGTATCATATTGTTTGCAGGAAATGTCTAGAATTGAGGACTCTGTGGTGACAAACAGAACATCAGTTTGCACATTACTGGAAGGTAGGAAGAAATGGGGATTGGCAGGTAATGAGTAAAAGGTTTCTATGGGGACAATGAAGAAAATGTTCTAAATTTAGTCTGTGTTGATAGTTCCACAGGTCTGTGAATATGATAAGAATGACGAAGCTGTATACAGTAATGCAGTAATGAGTCTCATGATATGAGGACTACATCTAAATAAACCTGTTACAAATCAGGTAAGCACCCATCACCCATCTGTTAATAACTTGGAAAACTGAGACAAATTATGGCTAGTAAATAATATACAAAAGGGAAAAAAGGCTTAAATAATCCCCTGTGAAAACATGGAATAATTTTTGAAAAGCTTTTTTCATCCAAGCAGAACTTCAGACCTTATCTACTTTGCAGACAAGCTCTACAAAGCTTCAGTAGAATGTTCATCCTAAAACTTGGTAAAAACATCTTGAGAACTCAGACATTGAGAATTATACAGCAATCCATTTTACCATAATCTTGTTACTAGACTCCAAAATATTACAGAAAAGAGAAAAGAATCCCTTAACAAATGGAAATTTCTATTATTTTTATAACTTAAATGTAAATATTTCAAACTGAATTAAAATTTGAATTGAAGAATGAAATGAAATTTATTTATCCTAAATATACAACCATTGTGTAACATTAAAACTTCCTGGACCAGCCAACAAGATGGTTGAATGGGTACAGGCATCTTCCCTCAAGCCTGAAAATCTAAGTTTGATTCCCAGGATCCACATGGTTAATGGTGAGAATGGATTCCCAGAGGTTATCCTCTGATCTCTACATACCTGTCATGTGTGTACCCAGTCCTCTTAGGCACTAATAGCTGGTTGTGGTGGCGCCCACTGGTAGGATTTGCTAAAGGAGCCAGAGGCAGTAGGGTCTGGAGTTCGAGGCCAGCCTGTGCTACACATTTTAGAGCCAGGTGTGGTGGCACACATCTTTAATCCCAACACAGGAGGCAGAGGCAGGCAGATTTCTGTGAGTTCAAAGACAGAGCAAGTCCAGGCCAGCTAGGACTAAAGGGAGACCCTACCTCAAAAGGACAAAACGAAACAAAAAAAGAACTCAAACTCTTAGCCATTCTTAAAATTAAAGTGAGCTCCTAAAACTTATAACCATTTAAATAATAATACTTGTGATTTTTCTCTTTTCAACAAGGAAAAACAGAGAGAATGATGCTCACAAGCAAGTCTTTCATTAAGCATAATATTGGAGGGCCTGGCAGGTAAAATAAAGAAAAAAAAACGTATTGGTAGAATTATTTAAAATAGATAAAAATAGTTATTATTGCAAACAATGTACACTTTATAAACAAACGAACCAGAAAAATCTTGAGACAAATTATTACAAATAATGAAGCGTTTAGCAAGGATTCCAGGAATGGGATAGCGTGGTCTATTACAATGATTTTCTATTGGAGTGGTGTGTTTACTGTTGCAGATTCGGGAGATAGGGAGGAATCTGAGAGGAAAGAGGGGTGACTCTGATAAGAATACATTGCATGAAATTCTGAAAATATCACAAAACTTTATTTTTTAAATAATTGACTAAATATAGGTCATGTACTGACACATAATTTAAGTGTATATTGATCCAGTGGTCATACCTGATTCAATTATGCATTTCCGAATTCCCAAATCAAAGGGAAAACCAATCTAGAAAAAATATCCCATTGCTGATGAAGGTATGACAGAATAGCAAGTACTAAAGTAAAGCTTAATGACATACCGGGAATCAGTTTTTACTATTTAAGATTGCAGAGTACAGCAGTGGAGATTTGCAGAATGTTCATGTGTTTTATGTAGAACATCAGAATGCCTATTGTTTTCAACTATTCAGTGGAAAAAATCAATTATATGCCATAAGATGACTTTAGTTCTGTTAATTAAAATAAAATAAAAAGTGGCTGGCTTTGCAAACATGAATTACTAACACTAAGCACAAATACATAAAATGACATTGACATTTTTGGACATCTCAGCTGTGAAGGAGTAAGGCACTGAAATCTTGTTTGCATTCATTGACTGACCCAATCTCAACTCTATTCCTCAAAGTAGTCTAAGAAGCTTTTCCGTTTTTCTGTTTGTTGTTTTCTCTTCTATACAATTAGAAACTTCTATGTGCTCACACCAAGGATTGGTTTCTACTAAGATGTCACTAATGATGACTTTGTCAACAATCAACCAATCACTAAATAACTAAACACATTCACAATGAACTCTAGCTTAGGACTTACTGTATGTAAAGCACTGAATTATCTACAGGTGATGGATTGATGGATCTAAGCCTAGTGAACCCATGCTAAGACACTGAAAACATGGCAGAAGATAAAGCTTATTTCTTTTTTTTTCTTTTGGTCTTTTTGAGACAGGGTCTCCTTTTAATCCCAGCTGGCCTGGAGCTTGCTCTGTACACCAGGCTGGCCTTGAACTCACAGAGATCTTCCTGGTTCTACCTCCCGAGTGCTGGAATTAAAGGCGTGAGCCACCAGGCCTGGCTGATGAAGCTTATTTCTCTCCCAACATAATTTCAGAATGAAAGGTTTGTGCATTTGTCTGTGGGAATTGACATTGATGTCAGTCCCAGAGTTGGTCCCATTGTGGGCTATGAGCATGGAAGGGAAGCATCATGGGGCAGATAGAGCAGCATGCAGAGGGCGGAGCCTCAGCTTTGTGGCCTGGAGTGATCTTCCTGTCACGGTCTGTGTGAGCCAAGCAGCTTAACGAAAAATTTCAAGTGATGGGTTTTCACAAAACATCTTACTACACTTTCAAGATTTAGCCTATCTGGTAAGTGGAGTTCTTTATGGTTGTTTTATAATCATGAGATTTTATCTAGTTTGGAAATAAAATGATGGAAATAGTTTTTAAGCTCTACCTTTTAAAATCATGTTTTTCCTATTTGGTAAAATGACAGAGATATTGAGTGAGTTTTACAAATGTTAGGCAAAGAAGGCTGGAGAGGAGATAGCTAAGTAGGTAAAGTGCAAGTATAAGGACTTCAGTTCCCATCCGTAAAACTCACATGATGCCAGAAGTGTTAGGGCACGTGTGTAACCCCCAAATTCCTATGCTGAGATGGGTGATAAAGACAGGGGAATCTTCAGAAGCTCACAGGCCAGCCAGACTGGCAAACAGAGTTGAACAAGAGACCCTGCCCCAAACACGGAAGGGGAAGACAGGATGGGAAGTTGTCTACAGTCTAGACATGTGTGTGCATGAACTCACATACCACATACCGCAAACACAAACACACACACACACACACACACACACACACAAACACAGAAAACATGCTAGACAAACTTCCGCATGTACCCAACCCTCCTTCCCATTTCTTATGAACTCTATTGTGTCCTGCCTCTAAGCTCACTCTTCTTGTTCTGAAAGAATGGTTCTAAAGACATGGGTTTAATTATTTTGCTTCTTTTACTTTTTTATTGGTCTTTACCCAATGTAGGTAATGTACAAAAAAAGAAACAATATGGAGAGAGTTTGGTGTACTAAGCAACATTATTGCCTTTCTCTAGTCCAGTGGTTTTCATAGCCTTCTTCTCACTTTCCTGTAATGTTATCCTTAAGGATAGAAATGTCACCTTTAAAAATATCTCAAGGATCTAAACCAAATTCACTTTGAAACTTTATTACTGGACATGCACAACCACGTCAAGTCCACAATTAAAAGATGAAATATTACCTCCGTTTTCCTTCTTAAATGTCTTTGAAAGTATTTTATGAACATGCAAAATAGTTGGTTCATATTTTGGGGAGTATTCATGGAAGTAATCGAGCGCACTGGGTAAGAGTATATTTTGTGCTAATTAAATATTCCAAACTTCTATCAAGATTATTGTCACCTATTTAATGGCTCATTGAGTTTACAGTCTATGCGAGCTCTCTTTCATCGGTAGAGTTAGGACATCCATTCCAGAAATGACATATTAGGGAGCAGGCTAAAAAAGATAAAGGACCTTTTGAGGATGAACCCACATTTCAAAGTTTGACAGGGACAATTCTATCTATCGATGAGATATATAATCTGATCAGCTTAGAAGATTCATTTCCTCCAAAGCATCTACTCACAACTTTTTAGATACCCAGGGCTTTAGAATTTTATTGTTTGATGATTTTGTGCATTTAAATAGATCCATGATGAAAATCAAATATCTTTAATCTGACTGGGTAATCTTATCTTTGTTAAAAATCATTTATTGCCTATATTTATGTGGCTTGAAACATAAAACTATATGTTACAATATTAAGTCATGAAGAAAAAAGTTTGCCTTAGAAGTTGAACCCTCTAAAGAATTCATACGCCCATTGAATAACTCATGATTAAGTGATGGTTGTATGCTAGGAAATGTATTAGACTAAAAATATACATTACAGAATGCACTGGGTATTGCACAAGAATTCTATTTTTAATATAATTCTTTCTATTTACACAGCTGGGAATTAGACATTAGATTTCAGATGAAAAGATGAGTATTCAAGCTCTTACATATAGGATGTTTTATTGATTAATTTGGGGTTTTGACAATTTCATATTATGTATTTTGATTACCCCCCTTTCCTCCGTCCCTCCCATTTCTATTCTATCAACACCCCAATCACCTCAAGTCCCTTTCCCAAATTTATGAAATTTGATTTTGATTTTGTGACCCACTTAGTTTAACCAGGACCTTCTTGGCAAAGGAGTTCTTGTTGCTTATCATATTGTTGGGAAGATAGGCCACAAATACATGTGGAAATACTAATAAAAATATGACTCTTGATAATTTCTGTAAATAAATAGGGATGCAGTGTTATGAAGGAAGAACAGAAGGATGGTCTGCAGTGTGTGGCCAAGACATAGGATGAGATAGAGCCCACATGAGGCCTGACTTGGGCAGAACTTGAAGCAAAGTGTGCTCTAGAAAGGAAATGTTCATAGCTCTGAAGTGGGAGAAACATTGGTGCCTCAAGGTTCTAAGAAAACAGTGCTGCTTCAGGTTGACTGACAAAGAGGGAGTGTTCCAAACCGCAGTGGGAGACAACGATGCTGGCCATCAGAGCTGTATACACTGTGATAGGCAAGAAGCTCAGGTTTCATTTACAGTTCATCAGACTATTACAAGAGACCAAAAGCACAGGCCAAAGGGCCAGGGGTCAAAGGGCCCTAAAGGGCTGAAAACTTACATAAGAAAACAGATATCCTTATTTCTAATAGGAAATCAAAAAGTATAGATGGTCACAGATTGAAATATAATACAGGGTAGGAAGCAGGGATTATAAGTATGTAAAAAGAGATGAATTTCTGACAAGAGAAAAGAGAAGCTAGGTAGAATTAATCTTGACACCAGTAAAGCAATGTTACCGTAAAAAAAAAAAAAAATAGAATCGAAGATCAGCATAGCTTTATTGTAGTCATCAGTTGCTTTCCAGTTTATGAAAGCACTATATTTGTGTCTAATATCTATTCATTTCTTCAGTAAAAAACTCTAATTGAGAGCTGGTTTTAGTGAGCATTCACTGTAGCCTATGGGATACAGGGACCAAGTCCTACAAGCATACTGCTCAAGTAACATCACCTTGTCAGTGGGGATAGCTCAGCCACTATATGACAACCAGAATAGGAAATACACCAGACTCGTAGACCCTAAAATTCACACCTTCTTTCACCCATTCACCCATACTATTCCATAAACAATAATATGGTAATCTAAATATATGAATTTCCTGTAATGTTAAATTCTCAGTTATTATAAAGATAAAAATCACAAAGAAATCAAATTTTTCAAATCAGTGCTATCTATCATTTTCTTAAATATAATCAATCCAGATTCATACTCCCATGAGGTTCTCTGCAGGACTTATGGGGAGCCTACTCTGAGTGATTGACTTGAGAGTTGGAGGCAGCTGAAAAGCCAATTTAGTTGATTTTGTCCCACTAACTTGACTGGCTATTGGACTGAACTGACCAGAAGGCACTGTCAAGCAAAGAGAGAAATCACCTTTTCCTAGAGGGTGCAAGCCCCAGAACTCTTATTAACTATTTCATATCACACAGCTACTTCTGCAACCCAACTGACAAACTGCGACAAACATTTTGAATCAAATTAATATGAAGAATGTGTTCAATTCAGAGGGAGAAAGCCCAGGGATCCTCCTGTCCCTACATCTCCAGTGCTGGGAATACAGCTCTGTGCCACACCCAGCTTTTTACTTGGTTGCCAGGTATGGGAAATAATGATCCTCACTTCACAATGAGTACTGAAGACTGGTAGTAGCAAAAGTTAAGCAGTCTTTTTTTTTTTCAACTATGCAAATTCAGGGATCAGCTTAGAGAAGAGGCAAAAATGCCTGGCATGACAATTTGGCACAAAAGAGTGGTTTTATAGTTCGTTCCTGAGCTCAAAAAATTCCTACCCTCTCTTTCCCATAGGTGGGTACTCCGGGGAGTTACAATCTCCCATGCTCACCTAGCAGAGTCTTCATCCCAAACACCAAGGAGAGACTAGAAACGCACTTCTCCTTTCTTATACATGGGCTCAATAACTTAAGTAGCAAACTGTAAGTTTTCAACCTCAAGATAAACTAAAAAGCACTCAAGCAAGCAAGCCCAGGCTGCTAGCTAGGGAGGACAGGGGTCTAGTATCATCTGCTCACCTGTGATTTGTTGGTGAGCTCTAATTTACCTCACAAGAAAATGGATCATAATGATTTCCTTCTTTCATTGGAATTAAACCCAGGTCCACTTCTTGCTTGAGGGACTGAGACTTTTTCCCAGTCCTGATTAGTTCTTGCCTTTCCCCCATGCATGTTGCTTTCCCTTCAGTACTCTCTAGAGGTGTGTGAGAATACATGATTCTGATTCACAATCCAATTCACAGGGTTTGAGGTTTCCAATTCAATAATACCATGTTCCAGGAATGACTAGAAGTAGCTACCTTCAAGAAAAAGGAGGAAGTAAGGCCCAAGAAGTGTTTTGAACGGATTAATGAAACTCATTTCAGATTTGTAATGCACTTGTTACATGTTGAAAGAGACAGGGCGCTTTTGAAGCTGTGTGATCAGGGGCAACTCTTTCAAGAGCAACTGATTTCTGAAGGATGCCTTCATTTCTCATAAGTTGTCAACTGCACCTAACATGTGAAATGAGAATCATGGATACTCTGATGACTGAGTTCTCAAAAGAAAACCCATGAAGAGGGACAATAATTATCATTCATTTATGATTAGTCTCATGATCAAAATAAATTTCATTAAGATTTTGGCCAAAAGAATGTGTAGATTTGTAATTAGCATTAGAAGTCCTGTAAGCAAACACTCCAACTGCACAAATTACAAACCAATCTTCCCATGATAGTGTTTAGCTTCTGGTACACAGCGTGAAGGCACGAAATAATTCTCACTGTAAATTAATTGTACTAAATTTTACCAAAATAAAAATAACCCTCCAAGTTAAAACTTCTACACAGGCAGATTACAAAGATGTTCATTTCTTCTAAGATAAAATACATAGAAAATTCTTTTGGTTTCAGTTTTGGTTTTGTTTCTGTTTTCCAAGGGAAAGGCTATGACTGATAGGAACAATCTTTGCTGACTGCTGGACCTTGATTACCCATGCTGTTTCCCTTTACCTCCAGTTAGTGGTCCAAATAAGAACAAAGGGGCTTACCCCTAAAATAAAATTTTTCACATTCAAGTGTCTCAATGAAAGAAATATGGACCTTCCACTGTGTAAAATGCAAGCTAAAATCGTGTAAATGAGACAAAAGTAGACGTGCTGAAAATAATGTTTTGAAAAGTTTCCAAGGCAGTGGTCACAGCCTCATGAGCAGACCTCAAACCACACCCTCAATAAAGGAATGTGCAGTGGCCTCACCTAAGACTCCAATCAGGCTGCCTTTGTTCTGCAGCTCCTATTTTAACTGGAAGTTCCTCAGCAATACCTGCACAGATTCTTCTATTCATATGTAAATTGTATTAAGGCTGTTATTCTTTCGTCCCTGCAATCTGCTTTTAAAGTAATGATGAAATTTATGAAGGTGTGCCATGAGAGTTAAGTGCTGTGGACACAGGAATATTCTGCCATTCTACCAAGCCCATAGTGCCCAACATGAAGGAAAAGCCCGTCCCTGTCCTTTCCTCAGGGGTCTATTTGAGCATTAAGGGTTATCATGAGAGCCCTTATGGGATTTAAACATTTCCACTTCTATGACATTTGGATTTTCGATGGCAGTTTTATGGCTCTCTTTATAGCTGTGATCAGAGCAGAGATGTGTAGATGGTTCAACTGCCCCTCAGGAAAGAGAAAGTTGTCTCTAGGTCAGAGAGGGCAGGGATCCACATACCTCAGTTCTTCTCAGAGCTCAGCAAGGCACCTGCTGCAGGGCAGGGAGGAAGTCACACAGCATTCCAGGTGCCTCCCTTTTCTTGTGCATTCAGATTAATTGCTTATGGCAAATGTTGCGTGTAAATTTCAAGGGCAATTGAGTCCTGTGTGCTTCCTCACTTGCTCCTCTTTTCTTCTTCTTCTTCTTTTGCCCTCTCTCTATTTTAAAAGGCTAAGAGTTGCCAGTTTTATGTGCAATTGACTTGTGCATACCCCAAGCTAAGTAGGGAACCTCAATTGCACTTCAAAACCACCAGTTATAAACAAATCCTTGATATCTGATATCTTAAGGGAGTAGCCGGATTCTGCTTTGATGGAGTCATTTTATATGGATGTTGCTTCCTGTTTTTACAAGAGTACTGTAGTTATTGGTTTAACTAAACAGTGCATTTCATTCCTACATGCTTTATTTTCTCAACCTGTTAAAAGGTAAAGGAATAAGGCATGTTTATGCCTTATTTAAGTTGTTGAGGAATGGAAAGAGCTAAGATGCAATTTCAAACACATAAATACAAAATATTTACATCTGTTATTTATAATGTGCCTCAAGATGTGTTCGCTATTTAAAATGAAAGCTTATAAATATGTTTATTAAAGAACTAAGTCAACTGTTACCACAGCCCCCCAACCAAGGGAAATTTATGTCCAGAGAGTTGCCAGGGACCAAATATTTGCACGTTTGAAATGCTGGTTTTCTACTAACAACTGTGATTTTGACATAATCCACTTTATCCGACACCTTGGTTTTCTGATCTCTAAGATAAAGCAAAAACTAAAATTACTTTTTAGGATTGTGCTGAGTTAAATGAGATGAAATGGTAAAATATGGCTATATTCTCAGAATACAGCCTGGATCTCAGAAAACAATCCATATTCATTGAGTCTCAAAAGTTGTCATTTCTGGAAGACCACACAGTACAGAGGACCATTTAGAACCATACCAGACAGATACTAGAAGAAAATGAAGAAATCCACAGGGTTGTCTGATGCCACCTTGGTCAACAAGAAATTTAAAAGTGTGTATTTTTTTTTTTTTTTTGGTCTTTTTGAGACAGGGTCTCCCTGTAGCCCCAGCTGGCCTGGAACTCACTCTATAGACCAGGCTTGCCTTGAACTCACAAAGACCCCCCTGCCTCTGCCTCAAAAGTGTGTATTTTAATCTTTCACCCAAGCTTGAATGGGTGGAGGTGGAGGCTGGTGGTTGTCCCTCTATCTAGTGGAGGGGTATGGAGACAGAGATTCCGCTCTCCCTTTTTAGCCCTGCGTGGGGAGGGGGAGTTTCTTCTATTTCCCTCTTCTGTAGCTATACCTTTAGTATTATTTCTATTCTTTGCATACTGTACGATTTAACAAGTGACGGAAAAGATAATAAATCCACCAACTGCTATTTCTGTTTGAGGACCGTGACACGGTGTGGTGAAAGCGCCCAGCAGTCTGGGCTTCGCTCTGCCAGCAGGGCTTTGCCTTCGCATATTTTACTGTCAGTTTCTTGACATTTTTGTCAGCTGAGGACTGGAGGGCATAGGTGCTGGCGGCAGGTCCGACCACATTTTTATTCTCCGTTGCATTTTCAGAGACTATGGAAAAATAAAATAAAGCCGGGGATGGGGAGTAGGGGCTGAGGAAGAATGAGAAAGAGGCAACGGTTTCAGCAGTGAAGCAGTGTGAGGGTCAGGGCCATGAAAGCCAGATGTGCAGGTCTTTGCGCTGGCAGCTGGCACCCTAGAACGTTCTGGAAGCTGCCACCTCTTTCCCCAACCTGGCCTCCGGTTCCTGAGACACAAATGTTTAGAGATTTGCCTTGAAAGACTTAACATTTAATTTTCTCAATTTCCTCATTATGCAGGCTGATAAAAGACAAATATTTGCATCTGTTTGCAGAAGAAATCTATTCTCTCCCAATTCTTTTTATCTCCCCCCTCCCTAAAGAAAGTATCCTTATCCTGGCTGCGGAGATGTCTGTATAAAACATCTATTGTTGTCCCTATAACATCACCTCTGCCTCAAATCAACTCTTCTGGTTTTCTGCCCTTTCCGACTAAGTGCTGTTTTTCATTCGTGGGAAAGCATACAGAGGCACAGGGAACCTGTCTTTCCAGAAGAGTTCATGCCTGAAGCACATTTCCCACCACCTCCAAGCGATTACAAATAAAGGGAACAATAGCAACAAAGGCTGAACATGTTACTGTCGGCACTTCTTCAGTGTTGGTGGCATCAACATAAAAATAGCATAAAAACAACGGCAGTGGTGATAATAAGGACAGGATGGCTCTAAACCATCTTTCTAAGGAAACCTTGGGACAACTGAATTTCTCTAAGACTGAATTTCCCAAATTGTTTTTGACAGAAAAAAAAAAAGGTTATTGTCTTTTAAAGAAAGTATGATAACAGGTAAGGGGCCCCACCCCCTTTCATCGGACCATTTATTAATATAGAGCAGAGCTCAGCACCCACTTTAATAACACATACTTTGAGAAACACTGTTCCAATATCCAGTTTGTATTTTCACATTTTAACCACAGTGGTTATTTTATTAAAAAGGTGTTTATTATTAAAGGTTTTACTTAGTACATCTGGTTACTTCTATTCATTGCAAAGGAATTTAAAAGATTTGACAATTTCAGGAAAGTACAATAATTATTTTTCAATCTATTCCCAGAATAGTGTGGTGTTCTTATGATTATTACAAAGTCTATGTTATGGTTTTAAAGTTTAGAAAATTATAGATAAATAAAATATCTTCCAATGACCTGTGTAAATAACTTGGGTGATAAAAAATAAGTAAGAAGTGAACATGATTAGAAGATTCAAACCATATTTATTTATATCTCCTGAACATCTGCGCAGTATTAATCCTACAAGCAGAATCAGGAAAGCACAAAGTTCATGCCTTTAAAATTTTTTGATGTCCCAAGCTTCCCTCTGAGAAGCGCACAATGATTTCTAATTCCTCCCAATTTCTCCTAATTTGTTTGGTGTGTATAATTGCTATTTGTCATTTTGACCATTTAAATATTTTTATTTTTAATTCAAAAATAATAATCATGTATGTGTAAAGGGTACATTGAGTTATTTAGACTGACTGGGTTATTTATACACAACATAGAGCTATATGGAGCTAACTCACTCATTGTAATGGCTCTAACCTATAGCAGTGCTGTGGTCAGAACATTGCAACTCCTGTCAATCATAAAATAGAAAATACATTATTATTAACTGGGGTTATCTTGTGGAGGAATAAGTAAACCACAGACCAATTTCCTTGATGCACATAGATGCAAAAGTCCTCAATAAAGTCCTAGAGAATCAAATTCAAAAACATAGGAAGAGGATACATGGTGATAAAGTTTGTTTCATTTTAGTGGTGCAAAGATCATACCACATATTTTAATCAGTCAATAGACTACAACAAGAATAGCATTAAGAACAGGAGATAGAAAATGGCCAGGTAGGGTAGGACCCCAAAGCAGTTCCAAGAATGTCCTTGCTGGAGGCCAGAGATGCCAGAAGAGAGTTATGCTTCCTCCTTAGTCATCATCCTCTAGCTGAGCACCTCTGACTGAAATGGACGGGAGGCACCTGGACCCCTACTTGGGCCAGTTGGGCTGACCAGCGCCTCACCCTCCCATTCCTTACCCCAGTATCTACCATAAGTCCTTTAAAAAGGCCCCAGACTCAGTTGTACCCTATTTGGAATGTCTTCTTGCTATATATAATAAAATTCTCTCTCTCTCTCTCTCTCTCTCTCTCTCTCTCTCTCTCTCTCTCCCTCCCTCTCTCTCTCTCCCTCCCTCCCTCCCTCCCTCTCCATCTCTCTCCTTCTTCTTCTATTCCTCCCTCCATCTGAAGAAGCTCCCATCTTTAAATATAATAAGGTTCTCTCTAAAACCGCCCCTCTGTGGCCCATGAATTTCATTCTAGAAATTCACAACATGAGAAACTGAAAGCTTGCGGTGACTGATAGCCTGTAAGTTTCTAGGACCCTAGATCCTCAATGAAAGCTCCATTATTTTCACAGATATTTCACAGATAAAATTCCTATGTCAAAGCGCATGATGTTAGTAGATACACAAAAAGCTTTTGACAAAATTTATCATCCTTTTATGATAAAAGCCATGAAGAAAGTCCAAATAGAAAGACCATATCTTGATATAATAAAGGCTGTATACAACAATTGGATAGCAAATACTCTACTGAACGGTGAAAACTTGAGAGAACTTTCTCTAAGATCAAGAAAGTGACATGGATATATATTTTAACCATTTGTATTCAGTAGTGCTTGAAATGTTGGTCAAAGCTTCAAGGCAAGTGACAGAAGTAATTCAATTCATACTATTTGCCACCTCCAACATGGAGGGATAAACTTAACCAAAGTTGTAAAATAGTTCTACTATAAAAATTATGAAGGCCTAAAAAAAGAAATTGTAGGCTATACTAGAAGACAAAAAGAACTCTATGCTCATGGATTGCAGGAACTGTTATGATTAAAATAAGCATATTACCAAAATCATTCTATAATTTCAAGGTAGTCTCTATAAAATGTCCAATAAGTTCTTCACACAAGTAGAAAGAAAGGCAAATTAAAAAATCATCAATAGCCAAAACAATCCTGAGTATAAAGAGCAATGCTAGAAATATTAAAATAATCTTTTACACTATGGAGCTATTGTAACACACACACACACACACACACACACACACACACAAGCAGACTAATGGAATAGAATAGTGAACTCAGAAATAATTCTAGGTGCTTACAGCCACGTAATTTTTGAAGAGGGCATGAAAAAAAGACAATGAAATATTTGAAACTATATCACAGCTAAAGGACCATGCATTTTCAGATATAGTCATAGACAATGATTTCTTTTTTTTTTTTTTTAGACAGGGTCTCCCTATAGACCCAGTTGGCCTAGAACTCACTTTGTAGACCAGGCTGGCCTTGAACTCACAGAGATCTGCATGCCTGTGACCCCCAAGTGCTAGGATTAAGGGCCTGTGCCACCACGCCAGGCTTAAAGGCGGTTCTTAGCTACCATGTGGGTGCTGAGAATTGAACCCGGGTCCTCTGCAAGTGCAGTGGGCTATCTTAACCACTGAGCCATCTCTCCAGCCCTAGACAACACTTTCTTAAAAAATCACAATGAGCTAGCTGTTGATTACCTCCACAATAAAAGTGCCACTACTACACCAACATAGTTTGCTGTGCCAGTCATTGCTTTGATTATTAGGCATTAAAGCTGGGGTTGGATCATCAATTGATATTATCCCTTAGAAGCTTGCATAGTGTCCTCCAAAACTATGAGTGCTAGCATTCAGGGAGTTCACTTTCAGGTCATTTCCAGCTCCATTGCTCCAAGTCCTGTGTCCAAAGTTACTTGACTCCACAGGCCTTACCATGCATGACAGAATGCATAAAATAAGTGAGGAATAATGGGAGATACGGATTTAAAGATGATTAAGATATTCTGTATGGAATTCAATCAAAGTTCAATTAAAAATATGCATTAAAATAAAAAGATAACAATAGTTCAGGACTGTAGAGATGGTTCAGGAGTTAAGAGCACTGGCTGCTCTTGAAGAGCACCTGCCTTCGATTCTCAACACCCACATGGAAGCTAACAACTGTCTGTAACTCCAGTTCCAGGGAATCCAGTCTTATTCTGATTTCTGAGGGCAATGCACATGGATGCACTTATACACATGAAGGCAAGTCACTCATACACATAAAATAAAAATAATAAATAAAGTATTTTTAAAAGATAGCAATAGTTCAAGAAATGATAACAAGTATTGACAAATGGAGTTCCATGAAATTTAAAACTTCTGAAGAGAGAAAGATACAGTCATTAGAGTGGAAACATGCTGCACAGCATGGGAGAGCACAGCCGACTCTTTACATCAGGGAGTAAAAGGGAGCATAAAGTTAATACTGAAGGAATAAACACTGTGATCGGCAAATGGGTGTATTAAGTAAAGAGATGCCTTCAAATGAGGAGCACAAATGCAAACCCATGCAAAAATGTTCAACATCTTTAGCCAAATTACAATGTATTATAGCATGGATACTTACCATGAAGTAGCAAAAAATGAGGATTCACACACACACACAAACACACACACACACACACACGCATGCACATACACACACAGTTACAAAAAAATTTAGATTACTATAGTGGTTTGAGTTTATTTCTGGGTCCTTCTATTCTATTCTATTCTATTCTATTCTATTCTATTCTATTCTATTCTATTCTATTCTATTCTAATTAGTTTATTTTATGTATCAGTACTATGCTGTTTTGTTACTATGGCTCTGTAATATAATTTGAGATTCAGTATTTTGATACCTCCAAAATTGCTCTTTTGATTAAGCTTTGCCTTGGCTACTTTGTGTCTTTTATGCTTTCCTATGAATTTTAGGATTTTTTTGTTGTTGTTGTTCTGTGAAGAATGTTATTGGAATTTTGATGGGGATTTTCACAATACTAACTGCGCCATCCCATTAACATGAGCTGTCTTTCTACCTTCTAAAGTCTCCTTCAGTTTTTTTTTTTTTTTCAGTGTTTTCATCACTTCCTTATATATGTCTTTTACCTTTTTGGTTAATTTTATTCCAAATATTTTGCTGTTTTTTGTTTTTGTTTGTGGTATTGTAAGCTATTGTGAATGGGATTTTTCCCCTCTGATTTCCTTCACAGCAAGTTAGTTATTGATATACAGAAAAGCTACCAATTCTTTACACATTGACTTGGCATCCTGCTTTTTTTCTGGAATTGTTTATCAGGTACACAGTTTTTGGTAGGCTCCTTGTTTTCGGAAAACAATGTTATCTGAAAATAGATAATTTGCCATTTCTTCTTTTCTTACTTGAATCCCTTTTATGTTTTTGTTTAAGGTGCTAGCTGCAAGCCCTGCATTGAATAAGACCAGAAAGGAACGACTCTTTGTTTCCAAGGTTTTAGAAGAAAATCTAAATTTTTCCATCTTTCCTCATTTACTTTACAAGCTTCTGCTCCAAGTCCCTTCTTCTTTGGGGGAAGTTTCTTTCTATTCAAGTTTTTTCAAGGCTTTTATCATCAAAGGATGGTCATCTTTGTCTGAAATTGTTTCTGCATCAATTCAGATGGTCATGTGATTTTTGTCCTAAACTTTATTTATATGCTGTAGTGCACATATTGATTTGCATATGTAGAACCAACCTTGCATCCTGAAAACAAACCACCACGGTGGTAATGTAAACCTGTGTAGCCATTTTGGAAATCAAAATAATAATAATAATAATAATAATAATAAGGCTCCATGTGACTCCCTAAAGTACTCTTAGGTATTTATCCAGGGATTTTAAGTCTTCAGAGCATAGATACTTACATAAGCATGCTTACTCTCCATTCACAATATTCAGGAAATGGAACCAACTTAGATATCTATCAACAGATGAATTGATAAGGAAAATGTGGTATATATGCACAATGCAATTTTATGCAGCCAAAAGAAAAATATAATCATGACATTTGCAGGAAAATGGATGCAACTGGAAATCATTATGTCAAGTAAAATAAGCCAGAATCAGTAAAATACTGCATGTTTTCTTTTATATGTGGAACCCAGATTTAAATCTGTGTGTGTGTGTGTGTGTGTGTGTTACAATGTCCAGATTAATTTATAGGTAGATATTGTTTATTACACAAAGAAAAATTTATTATTATCTCTTAGGCAATGCAAGGCCTGAAGATGAAAGGAGGCATACAAACATAAAGGCAATTATTTTTTGAGGCAATTATTTTTTATAGATCCAGAACAACATGAACATCATAAGCAAGCAAATCACAGAAGCAGGAAAAATGTCAACACATTTTAGTTTGAATAGTGCCATTAAGTCATATTTTAAATTTTTAACTTTTTACTTAGAAATAACTGTTTTTATAATTTTTGGGTTAGTATACAAAGTCCTAGATTTTATCATTGCATTCTAATATACTTATATATAATCCATCCTGCTTCCAAACCCAGGCCTCTCCCCTGCTTCTGGTGGTCCCCTTTGGCTCCATACTGTACTCCACTACTCCCTCTCCTGTTTCTATTGTGACTGAAGATACCTTCCTTCCTGTCATGGTACCATTTTACTTTCTTCACCTATGTGCACATGTGCACACACACACACACACACACACACACACACCACAAAGTAGAAAGGAAATGACATGGAATTTTAAATAGATTATATTTATTTTCCTAGGTAGGAATAATTATCAATGTCAAAAATTCATAATCCAGATATTTTCAAGGAGTACTGCTATGCCATCAGAAGGATTAGGGACGTGATAATTGAGCCTTTTGGGGGATAGAGGCCTCTGGGTGAGAGAAACCATCTGGGAAGTCTATGAACCCTTCCATTTCAGCTGAAAGGTTTTCTTGCCATGGTCATACTTTAAGCTGTGATCCTATGTAAAATTATGTTAAATGTGAAATTTGTCCCCAAATAATCAATCTTTCAGAATTCTTTTCCCCAAATCACAAATCTACAAGGATTTGAAATCTGACCATATCTAAATCATCTTGAAGATAAACTTCAGGTGAAAACTCTTCCCATCATCACATAGCTTTCTAAAATGTATTGCTATTCCCCTGACAAAGTCACTTTACAATAGTATTTATTCAAAGAAAATTAAGATAGCTTTTATAAAACTTACTATAGTGAAGAGACCGCTGAGTTTCATCTTCCTCTATAATAATACTTTGGCCTATCCACCCTGATACACATGTCTTTTCATAAAGAAGGTTTCATTGCTGGAGTATCTTCGTTCTAGCACTATTTATAAAATAACTCACCCCAAACTCTACACTTTTCTCTAGATACACAAATAGGAAAAGGTATCTGAAAATATTGCCTAGTGTTTAAAATGCTGGAAACTAAGAACTTCTAAGAGATTCTATGAGTCAAATGTTCCCTAACTTTTTCTTCCAGATCTAAGTATTCTAAACAAGACTTACATGCAAAATGCAGTGACAGGCCCTCCATGCCATTGTTATGACCAGAATTCTGAGAAGCCAGGGATGCTTACAAAGAATACAAAGCTGGGTGGGGGCGCGAGGTGTATCTTTTTTTTTCTCTCTCTCTCTCTTTCGTTCACATCTAAGGACAAAAGCGGCTTTCTACAACAAAAAGCACTATGATCTCATTGTCTTCATTTGCCAAAGTATAACTCATCTTTCTCCCCAGCGAGGACAAATTTTAGCCACTTATGGAATGCAGTAAATGGCAATCTTTCTGCCCCTGATTTTTTTTCTGCTCCTCACTTGAAAAGCCTAAAGCTTCTTTATTTCTATGAACATCCTCCTCTTTTTTCCCCCAATGAACTTTGCTCTGTCTCTCAACCTATTTAAGCATGGGAATGCTACCAATAACTCTGTGAAGTCTGTGCCTGATGACGGCCCCTATTATTGTTATTTTCTATTGTCCAGAGCAGTTAGTCTTTTTTCTATTTTCTTAGGCCCTGTGAGAACATCGAAGAGAGGGAAAATCCTAGGAAGAGAAGCTGGGATCCTCCCACCTTTCTGCCCCACCCTCCACCCCACTGAGATTCTACCAGAGAAGTTTGGAGTTAAGGTACAGAAGTTTCCACCCCATGATACCTGCAGACTCAGTGATTTTTTTAATGGTTTTATTCTTCATCTGAGTAAAAATTGAGGTTACCAGATTACATGTGTATCTAACAGGTTTAACTTTGCCTATGGTCAGTGAAAACCAGCACCATTTTTTGTTCTCTCTGGGCCTGACGCTGTATCCACAGCTCTTCCATATCATCTTTCAACAATTTACAAAGTAGAGTAATCCATGGTTATGGATATTGATTACACTTAAATTTTGGATTTACAGTTCTCATCATAATATGCATGAAAAGAGCTCTAGTTTTCAATTACTGCCATAACAAATAGTCATAACTAGTGAATTTAAGCATTCACCCTTTATTTTTTTATTTATTTTTTATTTTTATTTTTTTATGTGTATGAATGTACTGTCTGCATGTAGGTTTGTGCACCTGTGTCTTGCAATGCTGCGGAGGTCAGAAGAGGGTGTCGGATTCCCCTGGAACTGGAGTCAAAGACGGTTCTCAGCCGCCATGTGGGTGCTGGGGATCAAACACGGGTCCTCTGCAAGAGCAGTCAGCGCTCTTAACCACTAGGCCATGTCTCCAGCCCAGCAATCACCCTTTATTACTTCAACTCTACAAATCAGAAATTTGACTGGGGCTTGGCAGAAATTGAGACAGCAAGGACTGTGTTCTTGTCTGGATGGAGCGCATCAGCTTCTTCGGAGCTTCCTCCACTTGTAGATGTATTACTTGTGGTGCCTTGTTTCTCTGGGGCCAGGCCCTGTCTTTGCTGCTGCTTCTTGTTTCCCTGTGGGCTATTCCAGTGAGATCATTCCCACGCAGGAATGCTACTTACAGTGGATTCCACCTTCAGGAAGTCAAAGTCATCTAGTTAGGGTCCTTAATTATATCTCAAAATCCCTTTTTGCTTTATAATAGGACATAATTGTGGGAATGATATCCTATCATCTTAGAGCAGAAAGAGTACATAATGGACATATAAACCAGAGGTGTTAGAGACACTTCATGTCTGCCTGCATAAAGCATGTTACTTTCTCCTGCGCCTATTGGCAACAATGTGACTATCAGCAGAACTGTATAATTTTATTTTCAAACATAATATATATATATAGTTAAATTTTCATAAAACAAATTAGAAGTATTCAGCTGTATTAAGATGTTTATTTATGTTAAGATATCTTTTAGCTTTATTGTGTTTATAGATATTCCTTATATCCAAAAAATATTTAATGCTATACAAATATTGATTTGAATATTTTCCCCTTGACTTATATTTGTTGAAAGAGGAAGTCCACTGTGGAGCTTGATATTCCTGAACATCTCAAGGCCATAACACCATGAGACTTAACTTTTTTTACCTTGAGGTTGTTCAATAGCTAGTTTTTCATACAGCCAAATGTGAAGGTTTAGTGAGTGTGGTCAACTGGACAGAATCTAAAATCACCTGAGAGATGGGTCTCTGGGCATGCCTGGGAGGGGGTCATCTTTGTTGTGTTCACTAAATTGGGAATACCTACCCACTGTGAGTAGCTTCATTCCCTGGATGGGATCTTGGGTTGTATAAGTGGAGAAAGAGAGCAGCACAGCATCAGGCATCTGCTTCTTGACTGTAGGTGTGATGTGAGTAGTTTCTTCAAGGTCCAGCCTTTTGACTTGCCCACCATCAGGAACTGTACTCTTTAATTGTGAGCCCTTTCTTCTTTAAGTTGATTTTGTCATAATGTTTTTTTTTTCAAAGCAACAGGAAAAGAAACTAAGACAGTGTGGTGGTTTGGAGGATAATGGCCCACATAGGCTCCAAGTATTTGGAGATTTTGTCCCCAATTGGTGGCACTGTTTTGGGAGGTCTTAGAAGGTGTGGCCATGCTGGAGGAAGCATATCACCCTGGACAGGCTTAGAGAGTTTAAAAAACATTGCCAGTCTCTAGTCATTCCCCTTCTTCCTGTGCCCCCTTGAAGATGGGCACCTCAACTATCTGCTCAGGCACCTCCTGCCACCATGCTTCCCTGCCATGATGGACTCTAAGTCCCCTGGAACTGTCAACTGTAAGCTTAAATAAACTCTTCCTTTTATAATTTCCCTTGGTCATGGTAGTTCTATCACAGCAACAGAAACGTAACTAATACAGAGAGCAAGTAAATAGATATTATCTCAATATTCCTACCCAACAATGGCTCACACTAGAACTACTGATTGAGGATACTGAGCATTTCTTTATATATTATTTCCCATCTAGATATACACAAAATTAGTGAGAAGGAGATGTAAGGTCTAATTTAATAAATGTGTCAAATACTTGAACAGTCACTTCGCAGAGATGTCATGATG